>JAYESA010000005.1:300195281-300727781 GCA_036927795.1 Iris macrosiphon
AGCAGTAATAACCAAGTCTATTCACTTTTATCTTGGTTTCTTTTATTAATACTTGGTATCGTTTGATCGGGGCAAAGAAGAGTTCAAGCTTTTAGGGTGTGAAGCTTGGAAGCAGGGCTAGCTAATCGGGTTGGTAGCCACTCACTTAGATTATTGGAAGGGAGATGGAAAGAGGCACTTCACGACTCCGCTCGCAAGCCGCCTACTTCTCGTTCACCTGCACACGAACAGCTCGATTAATACTTCTTCCTCTCTTTCCAATCTCGGAATAGAAGTGCAAGTCGATGAACGAAAACAATGAAAACCATCAAAACCGTTCAAGGAAAACAAGCAAATCCCAAAATCAACTCAAAGTACGAAAGCAACAAGCGACATCGAAAACCGAGGCAATAAAAGATAGCAGCGGAGAGGTCCCTCCTGACTCTGCCGCTAAGTCGATCCCGGGGGCACGGTCTACTGAATATGGGAATCGATTCCGTAGAAACAAATCCATAACGAGGACGAGTTCTTAATTCAATCTATCCCGATCGAACGATACCGTCTTGTGTTTCTTAGCCGCGCTCCCCGCACCGGAAGAACGGGGCGTTACATCCTACCCAACCAATTAGAAGTTTCATCCCGAAACTTAGGAATAGTGCTTACCGTTAGGGATTATTTCGTTGGGGGCGACGATCAGGAAGGTTCGGGCAGGAACTAATGGCATGGCCTGATCGTCCACAAGCTAGACATAACCCAAGTCTCAAGCGGCAATCC
The DNA here is from genome assembly GCA_036927795.1 of Iris macrosiphon. Lineage (NCBI taxonomy): Eukaryota > Viridiplantae > Streptophyta > Magnoliopsida > Asparagales > Iridaceae > Iris > Iris macrosiphon. Next base: position 300,196,035 of record JAYESA010000005.1, read on the forward strand.
TTCTTGTCGTGTCCAAGTTTTTTGCAGAATTGACACATATTGCTCCAATGCTTTATTTGCTGATCACCGTCGTTTCGTCGCTTTGCAGCGTGTTTCCTCTCTCGTTTCTTTGGCGTTTGTGATTGTAGGTATGCACAGCGCCGGCAGGAACGTGAGGATAATGGGGTTCAAGTGATAGGGCATGATTCATGACTTCACACATTGTTCTATACTGATGAACGGCTACGTGCGAATGGATGACAGGGCGTAGTCCACCTTCAAACCTTCTTGCTCGACTCGCTACATCAGGTAAATAGGCACTAGCGAATTTGGAGAGTCGGTTGAATTCGGCGGAGTACTCTTTAACTGTCATGCCGCCTTGCCTCAGTTGCACGAAATCGTTTTCCATTTGACGTTGTACTGGAGGGGTTACAAACTCCTCTTCGAACGCGGCACGAAAAGTCATCCACGAGATCGCCTCCTCTCCGTGATCAAATTGGAGAGATCGTCGATGCACGTCCCACCAATCGTGTGCGTTGAGGCGGAGCTATAATTGTGCGCAGGCGACGCGCTTCTCTTCGGGGACCTCTAGCAGCACGAAGTGATCTTCAAGTTCGGCCAACCAATCTAGAGCTACGACTGGGTCCTCAGTCCCGTTGAATGGGGTGTTACAGACTTTCTTGAAGTGCCCAAAGTCGAAGGCAGTCACGTCCCTCGCTCTTGGAATTTGTGGCATCTCTACTTCAAGCACGGGCTGTTCCACTGGAGTCGTTGCTGTTGCAGCGGAATGGTTGGAATCCAAAGTCTGAACGATCTGTTGCAGGGCATCCATCTGCTTTTGTTGGACTGAGAATCGAGCTTCTATATTGTCTTGAAACTTGAGCTGACTCTCCTCCGCCTGCTTCTCGGCTCGTTCATAGCGAGCCTCGTCCCTTTGTTGGCTTTCCTCCAACATCCGCAATATTTGCTGGACGGGATCGATGCTTGGCATGGCTCGCTGGCTTCTTGAACTTTCTGAAGTGCCCGAACTACTTCCTTGGCCTTGCGTTTCGTTCGGGGCTTGCGCTCAGATTGCGCTGGAACCATTCCTTCAAAAGAAGGTAAATTACATTAGGCTCATAATGTATTATGGACTTATTGCATGAATCTATCTCATTTTGGCCTAGCGAGTTCAAGAGTTCGTACAGGAATTTGATCGTTAAAGGAACTTTTCCAGCACGAGTCTAAGGAACTTGAATCTGTGCTCTGATACCACTATGTCACGACCCGAGGCGTCCCCCGAGGTGTGACCGTCGTATGGGCCTGGGGTTGCGCCCGCACATGGCTTTAATGATTTGCATAACAAGCACATATTCAGAGTACGCAGATAAATTGAAACACAGATTTGAAACATGGAAAAGTTCTCTTTATTGATAATGAACATCTATTACAAACTCCTGAACGAGTCAGCTAATTTGCCGCACGGGCTTACAAAAGTGTTGACTCAAAATGAGATAGCAGTCCTGTACATTACATCCCTTTATAACTTCAAAATGTAAAGACCTCCAGGCTGGAGGACGGCTTTGCCACGAAGCTGCATTGGTGTATGAAGAGTTGCAAGCTCCTGGTTCTTCAAGTACTTCAAAGCGGCGCGGTCAGGATGCGCCCACAGCTGGACTGGATCGGGAAGACGACTTCGCTCCTCGCTCGGTTCGCCTTGGTGTGGAGAACCTGTTTCAACGAGGGTCAGTATGTCGAAACATACTGGTGAAGGCGAGCTAGCCTGACTATACCAATCAACACGTTGTTTTAATGAAGCATGCATATTTTGTGGGTTTTTATCTTGCCTTAGTTTATTTACAAGTAAGCAGCATATTGAATTTACTGAAATGAACGTGCCACCGTTCGGTGGATTTTACCTTCCCGTCTGAATGACCTGCACAATACTTACCATGCCTTTCCTGCCACGGAGACACAAGTTAGTTTGCAACAGGTTTTAAATATACACGATGATCACTGGCATGATTGCCATTGTGGACGTAGCCGAGGACAAGGATAGCTTGCTACGAGAGTACACGATTGTGCTGCAAGTTATCCTGTCCCGAACACGACGACTACACACGAGTTCCGCCCGGATCGGATCGGTGCCAGTGCCCCAGCGACCGTCCGCAGAACCAATACCTTGTGCACAAGTTGTCCATGATCGAACACGATGAACACGTTAACAATTCATGCATTTAAGGCAACACGAGTACAAGAACACGAGTATATGAACACGAGTACACGACAAACAGTGTTGTATGATTTGTTTTGCATAGCCTCCTTGAACAAGTGTGCATAAACAAGATATGATCCATACTTAGCACGATTTATAGAACATTTCCAAACGAACAAGCATGCATATGAGTAACCGTTCCCAAGTTAAATGACAAGCAGTAATAACCAAGTCTATTCACTTTTATCTTGGTTTCTTTTATTAATACTTGGTATCGTTTGATCGGGGCAAAGAAGAGTTCAAGCTTTTAGGGTGTGAAGCTTGGAAGCAGGGCTAGCTAATCGGGTTGGTAGCCACTCACTTAGATTATTGGAAGGGAGATGGAAAGAGGCGCTTCACGACTCCGCTCGCAAGCCGCCTACTTCTCGTTCACCTGCACACGAACAGCTCGATTAATACTTCTTCCTCTCTTTCCAATCTCGGAATAGAAGTGCAAGTCGATGAACGAAAACAATAAAAACCATCGAAACCGTTCAAAGAAAATAAGCAAATCCCAAAACCAACTCAAAGCACGAAAGCAACAAGCGACATCGAAAACCGAGGCAATAAAAGATAGCAGCGGAGAGGTCCCTCCTGACTCTGCCGCTATGTCGATCCCGGGGGCACGGTCCACTGAATATGGGAATCGATTCCGAAGAAACAAATCCATAACGAGGACGAGTTCTTAATTCAATCTATCCCGATCGAACGATACCGTCTTGTGTTTCTTAGCCGCGCTCCCCGCACCGGGAGAACGGGGCGTTACACACAGCTCAAGGCATATCTCTGTATTTAATGCACGAGATGGGGGCAGATCTCTGCATTTAATGCACAAGATTTTATTCTATTTTTAAATGACTGGAAAAGCTAAAACTGTGGCTAATACGCTCACATCACCATCCTTGCATTTTACGCCAACCAGACTATTTTCAACTATAGGAGTACGCCGTATGTTATCTTCTCGAAATACGCCAACTCGGCTATATTTGCAATGATACGTGATAACGCTATTTAGCCCAGAATACGCTCAAGACCTCAGTTGTGATGGATAATTGGCTATTTTATGCTGGTTACCTATTTTTCATGCATCATCGAGTTTTATGTAGAGTTTGGCTTTTACGCCAACTAGACAATTATTTGGCTTCTACGCCAACCATCTTTACGCAAGGTGCAGTTACCTACGTGGCTTGTATGCCATGATCTTCGAGAAGAAGTTATATGCGTTACCTCATAAAGGGACACGTGTCATACACATATTCAGAAGACAATGGGAACGTGGGTAACAGCGTAAAAGAAGTCTTCTTCTTCACAGTTTGGTCTTTTACGCCAATAATACAGCTATTTGGCTTCTACGCCAACTATCTCTACGCAAGGTGCAGTTACCTACGTGGCTTGCATGCCGTGATCTTCGAGAAGCAGTTATACACATTACCTTATAATGGGACACGTGTCATACGCAGATTTAGAAGGTCATTCGAACGTGGGTAGCAGTTATTATAACCGCCGCACAAAAGATGCAACTTTCTTCACAGTTTGGCTTCTACGTCAACTGGACAGTTATTGTGACCGGTCTCTATAAATAGAGACCCCTGGTCACAGGAGAGCAAGGATGGACAACACACACACAGAGGGGATCAAGATCAAAGATCAGGCACAGGGCATCGATCAAGATCAGGGAGCACAGACAGAGAGTGTTGATTGACAACTTTGGCAACGAGAATTCAATCCCACTTGCAACTTTTGAAGCTTCTTCTTCTTCTACAGCACTTCTTCATCATCATGTGGTCCAAGGGATAAAGTGATCGACCGCAGATCAGACTCCTATAGCAATTTTCCCCAGAATCATTTTTATTATACTTAACATCCTCGTATAGGATTAATTATACTCTTTTTCTTGTTTGTAAGCAAAAAAGAAAGATTTTGTATAAACCCTCTTCCTCATTTTTGTATGATTTGTTTTGAGGCAACAATTCATGCATTTGAGGCAACACGAGTACAAGAACACGAGTATATGAACACGAGTACACGACAAACAGTGTTGTATGATTTGTTTTGCATAGCCTCCTTGAACAAGTGTGCATAAACAAGATATGATCCATACTTAGCACGATTTATAGAACATTTCCAAACGAACAAGCATGCATATGAGTAACCGTTCCCAAGTTAAATGACAAGCAGTAATAACCAAGTCTATTCACTTTTATCTTGGTTTCTTTTATTAATACTTGGTATCGTTTGATCGGGGCAAAGAAGAGTTCAAGCTTTTAGGGTGTGAAGCTTGGAAGCAGGGCTAGCTAATTGGGTTGGTAGCCACTCACTTAGATTATTGGAAGGGAGATGGAAAGAGGCGCTTCACGACTCCGCTCGCAAGCCGCCTACTTCTCGTTCACCTGCACACGAACAGCTCGATTAATACTTCTTCCTCTCTTTCCAATCTCGGAATAGAAGTGCAAGTCGATGAACGAAAACAATAAAAACCATCAAAACCGTTCAAGAAAAACAAGCAAATCCCAAAACCAACTCAAAGCACGAAAGCAACAAGCGACATCGAAAACCGAGACAATAAAAGATAGCAGCGGAGAGGTCCCTCCTGACTCTGCCGCTATGTCGATCCCGGGGGCACGGTCCACTGAATATGGGAATCGATTCCGAAGAAACAAATCCATAACGAGGACGAGTTCTTAATTCAATCTATCCCGATCGAACGATACCGTCTTGTGTTTCTTAGCCGCGCTCCCCGCACCGGGAGAACGGGGCGTTACACACAGCTCGAGACATATCTCTGTATTTAATGTACGAGATGGGGACAGATCTCTGCATTTAATGCACAAGATTTTATTCTATTTTTAAATGACTGAAAAAGCTAAAACTGTGGCTAATACGCTCACATCACCATCCTTGCATTTTACGCCAACCAGGCTATTTTCAACTATAGGAGTACGCCGTATGTTATCTCCTCGAAATACGCCAACTCGGCTATATTTGCAATGATACGTGATAACGCTATTTAGCCCAGAATACGCTCAAGACCTCAGTTGTGATGGATAATTGGCTATTTTATGCTGGTTACCTATTTTTCATGCATCATCGAGTTTTATGTAGAGTTTGACTTTTACGCCAACTAGACAATTATTTGGCTTCTACGCCAACCATCTTTACGCAAGGTGCAGTTACCTACGTGGCTTGTATGCCATGATCTTCGAGAAGCAGTTATATGCGTTACCTCATAAAGGGACACGTGTCATACACATATTCAGAAGACAATGGGAACGTGGGTAACAGCGTAAAAGAAGTCTTCTTCTTCACAGTTTGGTCTTTTACGCCAATAATACAGCTATTTGGCTTCTACGCCAACTATCTCTACGCAAGGTGCAGTTACCTACGTGGCTTGCATGCCGTGATCTTCGAGAAGCAGTTATACACATTACCTTATAATGGGACACGTGTCATACGCAGATTTAGAAGGTCATTCAAACGTGGGTAGCAGTTATTATAACCGTCGCACAAAAGATGCAACTTTCTTCACAGTTTGGCTTCTACGCCAACTGGACAGTTATTGTGACCGGTCTCTATAAATAGAGACCCCTGGTCACAGGAGAGCAAGGATGGACAACACACACACAGAGGGGATCAAGATCAAAGATCAGGCACAGGGCATCGATCAAGATCAGGGAGCACAGACAGAGAGTGTTGATTGACAACTTTGGCAACGAGAATTCAATCCCACTTGCAACTTTTGAAGCTTCTTCTTCTTCTACAGTACTTCTTCATCATCATGTGGTCCAAGGGATAAAGTGATCGACCGCAGATCAGACTCCTATAGCAATTTTTCCCAGAATTATTTTTATTATACTTAACATCCTCGTATAGGATTAATTATACTCTTTTTCTTGTTTGTAAGCAAAAAAGAAAGATTTTGTATAAACCCTCTTCCTCATTTTTTTTTATCATCAAACAAGTTCATCATCTGATATTTCTCGATTCCAACGAAGCACGAACCAAGAACATATTACAAACTGGTTCCGAAGAAAATAAAGATTACAATAAGCAACAAGTAAAACGTTCTTCTCTTTACGTTCGTAGACGCTACAATGAGAAAAAATGAAGCAAAAGAAAAACAAAAGAGAAGTTCCTTGCTAGGGTGGTCAAAACCATCGTTGCTCAAAGCAAGATTCACCATACAGTCGATCTGCCCCCAGGAACCAGCAAGTTCATAAAAGAACTTCTGGAATGCTCAAAGTCACCTCGAAAACACTCAAAAATACCATATGAGAGGGAGACACTCTGGGCACATAAGATCTGGTGTTCTCGGTTTTTCATCTGTCTTCTCTCTCCTTAAATGAAAGAGGAGGTCCTCTATATATAAATAGAAGAAAATTACACCTATGCGGCCTGAGAAAACTTCAGGCCGTATAAGCGCTGACCGACCAGATCCCCCAAATCCGAGTGTCAGAGCGTCGACATCACAAGTCACGCTGCACTGCACTAGGTAGACAGTGCCACCAAATGCCGAAAGCAACTGCTCATGCCGCCTGACATGCTGTACTGCACGAGGCAGACAATGCTGCCAAACGCCAAAAGCAGGCCATGTCCCCTCCACGTCAGACTCTCCACAGGCCGCATGGGCACCGAGCCGCATGCGCACCTGGCCGTATGGCAACCAGCCGCATGAGCACCGAGCTGCATATGCACTGAGCCGCATGCGCACCTGACTGCATGGCCCCTGGCCGCATGGCTCCACGAAGCATGTGCCCGAGCAAGCAACCATGTATGTAACTCGCGCATAAAAGGAGAGCACGAGCGCCATGCGACGATGCTGACGTGCTAAGTGCAAAGTGCGCCAACAAAGCGCCACTTTGCGCCCTTGAGCACCAGCCCGAGTCCAAGTTCAAATCAGAGATAGTTCCTAAGGAAAACTTTCCAAAGGTGGTGACAAAACAAAGATTGTCATAATGGAGTTCACACTTAAACCCTCTATGAAAAGTTAACCCACATGGGCCTCCACCCCATGTGCATATACCAATACTAAGCATTGTTATATATATTGAGATATACACATTGGTGATTTTTCAATGTTGAACTAAAACTCCCAAAGCCAAGTGGAAAACACCAACAGAAGATACACACAAGGAGCTGTCCTCTCCTAGCCTTTCTCCCAGTGTGATACTTGACAAGAGAGCCATTCCTCAAGCATCTTGGACACCACCTTCCGAAGGTTTCCTCAAGTGTAACTTCAATGGCGCATATGTAGATGGTAGAATGGGTTATGCTGCCGTTGTAAGGAATAATAAAGGTGAATTTATAGGGGGTGTTACTTCTTCCAAATGGGGAGGGTCACCATTGGAAGCAGAAGCCAATGCTCTTATGCTTGGATTCAACTATTGCATATCAGAGGGTCTTCAGAAGATTATATTTGAAGGAGATTCTGAGATTCTTATTAAAGCCGTGAAGGACCGAATGTTTCTAATCCCATGGAGAATTCGAATACAAGTTGAAGAGGGTAAGCAATTGCTTAACTGTCCAATGGAATATGCAATCTCTTATGCACCGAGATCTTCCAACAAGCTTGCAGACTCCTTAGCTTCCTTTTCTTTTACTCTAGGTGTTAATTCCATTTGGATGTTCCATCCTCCTCCTCCTTGTATCATGGACCAGTTAGAAACTGAGTCTATAAACTCCAGCAATTTCTAATATAAAGTCTATTGTTCTTGCGAAAAAAATAAACATTGGAATCACAGTTATCTTTGTTGCCCTAAGTAATATGCCACTTTTTATCCTAAAAAAGTTCTAGTTGTCACTGTTACCTAGACCATGAAACTATAGTTATCTTGACCTGAGCATTCATCCAACTTGGGTATATTCTCCTCCAACAAATTATCTCCAAATTCTTCTAGTGTCAATTGCTTCTAATTATCATACGAGAAAGAGTGTCCATAAATAAGCACAGAAACATACTCGGTTGGAGTTGTTCATAATATAAATAAGGCGAGGGCTCAAAAGGCTTCTTGAGACGTGACTGGACTAGCTGTATTCACTATTTTTTTGATAGCTAAGGCATCTCCAACGGAGGATTCCATCTTCCCTATTTTTATAGTAAAAATTATGTTTAGAAAAATTAATTTCTTTCAATAGTAATTTTATTTCAATTTTTATCCTATGTAGCGATTATGTAAGATAAAAAAAATTCTATGAGCATGCAGAAATTCTCCATCTCTCATTACATTTAATATTGGACCATACTTCCAAACTAAATCATTAAATTGACATGTAGAAACCCTCATAGAAATTCTTCATCTCTCATTATATTTAATATTGGACCCTACTTTCAAACTAAATCATTAAATTGACTCTTTTATTTTCTCACACATATGATAGAAATTGAGAACCATTGGAGGTTTTTTTTTGTTACAATTTCTATGTACAAACTCTACCAACTAGAATATAAATTTTCTTATAGTACAATGCTAAATATGATAGAAACTCAATTTTAGAAATCTCCATTGAAGTTAGCCTAAGTGATTTGTTTGTGCATATAATCTAACACCTTGTACTATTTTTATAGCATTTAAAATACCTTCAACTTTTTAAGTTTTTGCAAGTCACCCCTCGTTAATTGGCATTCCACTTAACAGTCATGTACAAGACATGTAACCATTTAGGACAGTTTTACCCCTAAAAGAAAAAAAATTACCTTTCTACTTGCAAATGTCTCCAAGAAAAGATATAATAGTATATATTTTGTACGTTAAAGCTACCAAAATAAAAAATATATACTACTCTCGTCAGAAGAGTATCATTGTATACGTAGATATCAAATTTGTTTGTCATAATCATGACGTCTATAATAACAGCTATAAAAGGACAGAGCTGGAGAATACGTGTTTGGAGACCTCACGGTTAGTGAGTTATTAGACATCATAAGAAGATGAAGTAATTATACTAAGGCATACATATGACAATCAATATGATTGAGATTGTTGATGATTGGTAGAACCGTGTCGAGGACTGCAAGAAGGTTGTAGTTTGGGGTTCGAGCAACGGTAAGGAATGTGGTGTAGAGGATGTATCGACAACAAGGGACGGTGGATAGGATTATGATTTGTTAGTGGTAGTGGAAGAAGATAGTTTTTTTTTAATTTAGTTTATCAAGAATAAATATAATTTTTTATGAGGATAATGTGGTCTTTTTGTGTTTGTTGTTTGGACTAACTCATAAAAGATAGATACTTCATAGTATTTAAGTGCCAAAATAATGTTCATGTTATTTAAGTGCTCAAAAAAATAATATAAAGTATAAAGGTGGCGATGTTTGCATATCTGAAGCTGGAAAAAGTTACTTCATAAACATTACATGTTGTTTAGTTGTCAACAAATTCAGAAACAATGTGTGAATGTTGTCTCTAAGCATTAATAATCTCTTAAGTGTAACATCTAAATATAAAAGTATAATAATTTAAATAATATTTATTGAGGGTTCATATATAAAACATTCAACCAAACTTCTTCCATTAAAAGATTAAAATAACCAGCTTCTTCGAATTCAAATTTAAGTTTATTCAGACTTTAAATTTCAGAATTCACATAACAAAATAAATATCACCTAAATGTAAATATTTAAGTGCAAATCAGAAAAATAAAATAAAATAAGGCCTGTTATGCCCTCCTCCTACTGGTCCAAATCTGCCAAAAAGAAAAGAAAAGAAAAAAAAAATATTGGGCTGTTTTTTAAAAAAGAAGAAGCACAGCTTTCCAAAGCACTTTATGGGTATGTGGGGCCAACCACTCCCACTGGCATCCATCTGCAGTAAACAGAGAGCATAGAGGGACCTCCTATAAATAGCCCATTCTCCATTTTCTTCTTCTTTCTCAGCAAGCTCGAGAGAGAGAGAGAGAGAGAGAGACTCTAGGGTTTTGCTAGGGTTTCGGCGGGGTCCGATCATGGCGGCGAGGCCACGCTACGCTCCGGAGGATCCGACGCTACCGAAGCCATGGAGGGCTCTGGTGGACGGAAGCACTGGCAACATCTACTTCTGGAACCCCCAGACCAAAGTCACTACGTACATCAAGCCCACTTCCGACGATCCTCCTCCCGTTCCGAAACCGAAGGAAGATCAAGATCATCATCAGCAGCAGCAGGAGGAGTTGGACCGCAATGCCGGTGCCGGCGACGAGGACGGATCCAATCAGGTATATGGTTCGTTGACTTGTCATATACTCTCTTTGTCTCCATTCATGTTTGGTCGAGAGAAATCTGGACTCGAATGTGTTCGCATGAAATGACCTAAAATCGTAACATTCCCAAATTTTGGGGAATTTTTTTTGGGAGACCCAGATGGGAAAAACAAGAGCCAATTTGGGGTTTTGTGTTGATGCTGGCAATAAGAAGTCAATAATGCGGAAATTGAGGGTTTTTACCCCCTTTGAGAAAATGGCATTGATATGCGAGCGTCGGCTACTCATTTCAATTTCATTTTAGTGAAATGAATCTACTGGCATTGGTGTTTTTGAGCATGGAAATTAGGGTGGTATGTTAAATTTTATGTACTTGATGTGTGAGAGTCGATATATTGGCTTATAAATAGGAAATAAGCAATTTTGGAGGGTTTGATTCCCTTCAACAAATTGCTTTGACATGCATCGACAGTCAGGTCGAGCCAGGATGTCTACTCGTCAACATTCTTTAGCAAATCTACCTGCATTGGTGTTTTTGACCTTGGGACTTGGTAGAATGATACGTAAAATTGCGAAATAATGTCTGCTGACGATACTACCGGATACGTTCCCAATATTTCTGGGACATGCCTACATTTACCAATTTTTGGTTGACATTTGAAAATTCGATTTCGGTTGGTGACTGAGACTGGTATCCCTTTCAAACTAAGAACAATGATTTTGAATTCATCTCTTTGTTGTGGCGACCAATGATTGGTACAATTCGTGGTGGGTGGATGTCAGGTTGGTATCCGTTCATAAAAGTTTGGTCAACCTCCCAAATAGTGGGGAGGGCGAACATCCTTGATTGAAGGTTTAACGTAATAGCTGACTACATTTTGACGGGTAAAGGACTTTGTAGTGATGATAATGTAGAAAGTGTGTCGTGCTAACTGGTGGTCTATATCATCCTCTTAGTGAGCTACTAATCATCATCATCCAAGCCTTCTCCTACAGAAAGGGGTCAGAGTTGGGGCGTAAGAAAGCTCCATAGAAGAATTGACAGTTTTTTTGACCGGAAGTCAACCTGACATCAATCCTTTAGCAAGTTACTAGATATGTAAATTTGAGACTGAGGTAAACTTCAAATTTTGACTGCACAGGGAATTATTTACATGTCTTGTCTTAGAAGTTTTTTCGTCTTGATTGTCAGTTGCTAAACCGTTGGTCTGCATTCAGGGTCATGTTCCTGGATTTAGCAACTCGAAATCACTGGAAAGTTCAGCGACTGGTGGATATGAATCATCCAGGATGCATGTTAGTGCTCAAAGTACAATGGAAACTCCTCGAGTGAATGGCAAACGAGATGCGGGAAATCGACCAGCTGCTGAAGCTTATCGCCGCCAGCATGAAATAACTGTCACTGTATGTAACTTTTATGTATAATGATTCATTTCTGAATAACAATTGTCTTCACATTTCTCCTTGATACTACTGTTTTGCTTCATTTTTGAAGATTCATTTTTATTGTTTGCACTTGACAATAAATGGATATTTTGTTTAGATGCCCCTTCGTATAGACTAAAAGACCAGTCTCACAATATTATGATTCTTACAAATATAGATATGATTGAACAAAAGGTTTGAACTATTAAACCTTTTTCAGGTTTGTGTATGTGGACATGGATGTGCAAGGATGGGGGTTATGCCACTTCTAATAAATCAATACATTTAATGGAATTAAAACGTAATAGAATGTAGGATTTGAAGATGTTTAATCCATTTACTTCTATTGTTTATTCTCAGAGATTGGAAAACACCAAATCAAAAAGTGTCCCATTTCATATAGGATCATGTAGTCATCGTTCCTCAACCAAGTTGGTCGCTGGTACTTGCATGTTCATAGAAGGTTTGACCACCAATTTCTTGTTTGAAATTGTTTGTTTAGTGCTTAACATATTACAAAATTGTTGTTTGTTAAGATAGACAGAGCTAGGGTTTAGTAATCAGAGCCCTAAGATTGTTATTACGTTTTTCATGAAGTGACTGAGTTGCTATTCCCCAGACTAATATTCGTTTGTGTTTCTTGGAATTCTTGAAACGAGCTGGCGTTATTAATTTATTACATAGAGTTCCATGTGCAATTGAACCTCCATCAGTTTGACATATTACAACTCGCCAAGTAAGTTGGCCTTGCCTTGTAGTGTATTGGTAAAGCATGCAATTGCGGTTGCTTGCATTTTTGTACTACTTGTTGGAAGCTTTCCATATACAATTTGGCTAGTTTTTAGCATGGTATTTAAGCCTTTTCAAGTAGTCCCTGCTACATTCTTATGATGAATGACTGTTGACATTTGCAAGCTTCTTTTTATCTGCTGTTCAAAAATATACTTGACATGCTTGTCTACTTACTGAAAGTCTGAACCATTATTAATCATTTATTAACCATTATGGAATGCTTAAATAAAGATTCCATGAGACCATTGGCCTTATTTTTCTCTAGTTGGTGGTTAATGGTAAACTTTAAAATGTAAGATACATGTAAATAATGTTAAAATTACCATCTTAAATTTGAAAACGAACAAGAAAAATGAGGATAAATTATAGTTTTCTGTACTGAACATGTGGTGACAAATCTGAGTTTTACTATTATCTAACTGTAAGGATTTGTATTTCAGAGCTTTTATGAAGCAATAGAGTTGTATAATTTCACATACACATAAGTAAAACAAACACAGGTCACCACTAACCAGTTATGAAACAAGTGTAGCTCATCAGCCCCATCTACTTGACTAGAATATTACGTTTTTCTTGTTTGTTACTTGTAATAGGATTATGTATTTTATAATTTCTTTGGTTTATGACTTTTAAGAATAGAGAGGACTATTAAGCCATTATGCGGAACGTAATTAATGGTTTAAAGTTAATTTTTCTAATGGTTTTCAGAGGTCACTTCGTTTAGGTACTCCAATACTAGTAATATTTCAGTTAATTAGGTGGTCATAACATTTATTCGTTCTCCATCTATTTTGGTTTTTGAACTGCATGCGGCTCTTTAATTGGTCATCTGAATGGTTACATGCTTCTGGCTTTGACATCAGATAGACTCTGCTAAGGTCATAGCAAGGCTGATATCTCTACATGGTGTCGCAATATACGACGATAGACTGGAAAAATTATGTTAAAGGTGGACGAAAGTGAATCATGTGATAATACCAAAGATATGCTTAATCTTTTGCTATGGTGGCACAAATTAGCTCTAGATGGATGAGGCAAAGAAGAAAAACAGAAAAAGTCGAACACCATGCTTTAGTGTAACCACACAAGTGCTAAGATTGGCAGTGAACTTTTATCTACTCATGTAGGCAAGTCTTGGCTATGGCTTTAGATATCATCTTAGTATGCTGACGTAGCAGAGTTTGTCTAAACCACATAGTCTCCAGGATAAGTTTAGCTCTGACAAGTTCACTTTGAATCGGTTTAGGCAGAAATATGATCCAAAGTATGCCTTGAATTCAGTTTCTGCTGAATCCAATGTGGATTTACTCACAAAATAGAAATCTCCATGATACTTTAGCAAATTAATGTAATCAACCATAGTTTTCAGAGGCATAAGGTGCAGTTAAGCGTCATTGCCCGTCTGGGCCTAGGCACAAAGTGAAAAAATGAGACATGTTTGAGCAAAAGAACAAGCTCCTCGGCCTCGAAACTGCTTCATGTTGCTATGTTCCTTGCGGCACTTGTTCGAGCAAAAGAGTGATGCTTCAACAATGCTTGAACCCTAGATGGGGAGTTTCGATGATGCTATTGGGTCCTTATCTATGAATCAAGGGTACTTGAGGAGAAGGCATACCCTACACGGTACTTAACAAGATAGTACTCTTGGGTATGTACAAAGTACCACATACATACCCAAAATTTTGTTTATTTTTTATTCTCAATTTCATTCTTGGGTGCTAGTTCAACTCATTTGGCAATGGCATTGTCTTTAAAGTACTATTTGGGTACATCTGGTTTTAGAAATCAAAATTTATTATTTTTTAAACTTAAACTACATAGTTTTCTTAGCCTACACGGTGGGCTTAATCTACATAATGTATTACTAAAATTCATTTGATGAATGTGGTGAAGAAATTTAAACTCTTAGTTTTAGTGATGAAGATGTGTGCCCCTATATGAAGCGACGTGTGCCCTATATGAAGCGACGAACAACCTCCTCAGAGATGAGCTTCTTGCCTAGGCATGCTCATGCCTAGACATTCTTTTAACATGTGATCAGCAACAAATCATGCGTTAATGGCTATAAAACACATAAAAGGAGGGAATTGTAAACACTCTTGTTCTTAAACAACAAATCATGCATCAACGAATCCAGAACAAATCATATGTGAAATTGGGGAGGAAATTTAAGTTCTAATCTTTTGGTCCCTCCCTTCTCGGCATCTGCACCCACCAGTCAGCCTATTCTTTCTTGCCTTAGGGTTTGGTAACAGGAAATTATACTCTCCAAGAGTTATAAAGGAGGTGTGAACATGGTTGTGTTTGGAAATGCAATCCAAATTGATTTAACGTAATTCATATTTTTCTAGAAACTTTTATAAACTGTTAACTTCTAGGCTACAAATCAACCTGTTTAATTGAGCACGAAGCTCTTTGCACCCAATTCACTAATAGAAAAATGGTTGTAATTGTGATTACGAAACACAATCCATTCAAATTTGTCTAAATATCATGTATTCCGATAAGTTAAAAGATTTAGACAAATGTATAATGTTCTGGCAATGCTGCTATGTAACTTTGTATTTTTTTTTCAGAATTATAGAATGCAAAGGAGCTTTATACATTTTTTTTTAAATTAAATGGAAACCAAAAGTGGGCCCTCTAAGGACAGTGACGAAACTTCGAAAACTGGGTGATACTGAAAGAATATTTTGGGGACCAAGATGAAACAAACTTTCTGATATTAATCATGAGAATGTACCATGGTGATGATCATGATAATGGTTAGTCCCGGCAGCGGAATATGGTGGTGAATGTGACCATCTTAGGTCTGTGGTAGCAAGCAATGGTGGCTTGCTAGGAAGTAGTCGTTACTCCAAAAGGTAGGGGAGGCACTACCAAGTGATTTACCAATATTATATTGTCATGGATACACACCCTATATATATATATATATATATATATATATATATTATTTTTCAAAATGAAAGAAGAAAATTTCAAGTAAAAGCTCTAATAATTAACATAAACTTCTGTCTGATTTTGCTAGTTAGTCTAGTAAATAGTTAGTCTAGTAAATAGAATGAAAAAGTAACTGTTGGTTTATGTTAAAATTGGTTTATTCTGAGTTATGTATGATGGCTCTGCTGTTTTACCTCCTTTGAATTTCTTGGTTTTCCTCTTTGTCCCTTCTTTACCAAATGTTATTATGAAATCGATGTAATTTCATTTTTTGAGTTTTTAACTTGATCGAGGTTTTATCACAAAAGTTGGATTTGTTTGCAGTTAGGGTCCTCATCTTAATGGTTGCGTTAATTGTATTAATTATATGAGACTCAAATTTATGCAATGAATTTCACATTTTTGTTGTAGCTGTCAAGTACAATAATTGCATTTTGGTCCCACAAAAGCAGCTTATTGTGTAACTTTTTATTATTGGTACGATAATGCAAGTAAAACAAATAATTCTTAAATGATGAAGTCTCTTCTTTCTAACAGAGATTTATGAGAGAACCAATACAATTGCTTCCTAGAGGATGTGGATTATGCTATGATAATTGGAGCCTGGGCTAGTATGAAGAGTGTGTCAACTATTTGAGGAGCACACGCTAATAAGTGGTGCAAACTTTAGTTATAGCATAGACACCTACTTAATCTTTGATGGTATTTGTGTGAGGGCATGTGATCTATTCTTCCCTTTTGCCTGGAGTACTATGAATCGAATAATATGGATCAGAATGTTTCACCATCACCAGTGAATATTCACTATGTCTAGTTTGGTGGTTGGAGAGTAGTTGGCATGACGGTTTATAATGTTGGTGGTGTGAGGTTATTTGTGCCATTGAGAGTGGTGGAAAGTATAGCTTGGTGTTGTAGTTGCAGTTGGTGAGCAACTGTTCTTCCCAAGGTTTGCAGTATCCGATTCGGTATCGGATCCTTCCTATGAGTATCGGGATCGGCGATATCGACAGTATCGGCGGTTTCGAATCGGAGTATCAGATTTTTTGGTATTAGAAATAAATAATTATTAATAAATCTAGAGAAAATATTTTAGACATTTAGGCACAATTATAAGTATTTTTGTGTTGTTTCATAATAGTTTTGAAATTGAATGAAACGATAATCACTCTTGTTGATTGGTACCTGCAATAGAATAATCACTTTTCTTCATTTACATGCTTTTACAACTTTAGTATGCTTTTACATCCTTTTGGTTAGTCTTTTGGGTTTAATTTTTTTTGCCGAACTGATTGAAAAGAGACCCCCAATGTCAGTATCGGTATCCGTCGGTATTGGATCGGGACATGCCAAACTATATTGGTATCAACTGTATCAGATTGGTATCAAACGATACTGCAAACTATGGTTCTTCGGTGTAATATTTAGTTTGGAATTACATGGATTAAACGATTTGGTTGAGCTAGGTTCAAAGAATTGGCATCGGTATCGGACATTTTGTATACGTATCGGTATCGACAGTATCAACGAGATTGAATCAGAGTATCGAATTTTTTGGTATCGTCAGTATTAACAATATTAAATAATTATGGCTAAATTGTAACTTGACACCCTAAACTATTTAAGTTTTTCAACTTAATATCGTAAACTTTTTTTATCAACAACTTAATACCTTCAACTATTAAATATTTTCAACTTAATACCCCCAAAATATGAAAAACCCCATACTACCCCTCCCTTTCCCCCTCTTCGGCCGACGACGACCCCCTAATGTCCCACACCGCACGGGTTGGTAGTTTCATACTCGATGGAGGATGTAACATCAAACATGTCGGATAAAACTTAGGCGTTGAATGGATTGTTGCCTTTGTACATCGTCGATTTTATAGCGAGACCAGGATATAAATTAGGAAGGAAACTCGATGGGATTGGAATCATTAAAAAGTTGTAGCGATTCGAAGCGAGCGATGGAAAACATTTGAGGAATTGTCGGATGACAATCAGAAGACGTAAGTTTTGCCTCGATTCGGATTTGGGTGATTGCGGGATAGAACGAGCGAGGCGATAACATAGTCGGAGAAATTTTGAGAGACGAGATGGATGGAAAGGAATCAGGTCGCAGAATGACAATGCGGCCAAGAAAAAGCAGCGTCTATATGGAAAAGATTTCTGGATCATCCCTCCACAGTGTTGTTGCTACTGTTGTTGCTACTGACACAAGGAGAGCCCGCGACAGAACTCAATGCTTTCTGGATCATCCCTCCACAGTGCAAACCTCAGTATATGGAAAAGATTCTATACTGATGGATAGCAAGGGAGGAGCAGGATCATGCGCTCTTCAACCACGCGGAAAGACCGAAGACAGGAATGACAATTAATCCAAATCCTGTCATCGACACCGCAGGCCCCCGGCCGGTAGCAAGTCGCATAAAGGGGAGAAACGCAACTAACATGCCGCATAAACAGGGACATCTTTGCGCATGACGCAGGATGTTCATCCTCGTCTCCTGGATCAGTTCTTGGTGCATAAGGTTGGCATTCTCTTCAAATGACGGGTTCTATGATATTCTTCCATACTCCATCATGGGCACCACGAAGGGTGATGGAATCTGCATAAAGAGAACACACATTATTCTCAAACGAATATTGCAAAAGTGTACAACGGCCGCATGCCGCTTCCAAGCCGCACACATGAGCAAGGGAAGGCCTCGTCCATGCGGCCAAGCCACAAGCTCTGTGCGCATGTCGTAGATAAGTTCTCGTCCATGCGGCCAAGCCATAGACAGGCTCTGCGTGCATGCTACAGATGGACCGAGTCCTCATCCTGACAACCAAGCCACAGATAGGCCTTGCGCGCATGTTGCAGACGATTGCTTATCCATGCGGCAGAACTTTGTTGGGGGGGCTGCGCGTATTCTAGATGATTTCTTATCCACGCTGCGAGGCCGTGTACTCGCTTCTCCGTGTCCCTGCCATCACGACACTTACCTCCAAAAAGAACGCCACCATCAGGGGGCTACGGATCGACGCCGCTCCTGACAAACCCCTCGACGAGATAAACATTAGCCCTCGGCATTTTCTTTCGCAAAAGGGGGGGAGCCGAGAGACAAGAGTTCTCTCTTCTCCCTAGGCTCCTGGGGCGCGTGAAAAGATCCTTGCAATGAACCAGACAGTTATAAGGATGAACTTGATGTCTCGATTTACGTGATCAACATTTATCTCCTCAGAAACTGTCGTTGACTCAGAGTTCCAAGAAACCCACTCAAGGATCGAGCCAAATGCTGCATTAAATGGAGATTTGACAGCCTGGCAAAGACTCGTCCATGCGGCCCTCCATCCATGCGGTCCAAAGTCATCTCCTCCATGTTTCTTATTCAAATTATTCCAAACTTATCAGTTTGAAAACTTTAAAGGGGGTCTTGTAGAAGCATACAAAATATGGATCCATGCGTCCAACAAACCATGCGCCCCAAGATCGATTCAGAAGGAATCAGGCCGTAGAATGACCATGCGGCCAAGAAAAAGCAATGTCTATGCGCCCCAAATATTGGCCGCATAAAAGCCTGATACAAATATTATGTCTGACACAAAATTCTGACAAAAATAATTTTCTGAACGCCTCAAAAGTCGTGAGCACACTAAGCGACAAGAAACTCTCGCCAGACTAATAATGACTTCTGACAGGCGTGCAGCGCCACGCGTACGAGGCCTAATGCGTCCTAGAGTTCATGCGTCCCAGACTCCATGCTTCCCATGCGCCTCTGGCCTATGCGTTCCATGAGTCTCTGGCCTCATGCACCCCAGACACCATGCGTCTCATGCGTCTCTGGCCCCATTCGTTCCAGACTCTATGAGTTCCATGAGTCTCTGGCCTCACGCGTCCCAGACTCCATGCTTGCCATGCGTCTCTCGTCCCATGCATTCCAGACTCCATGCGTTCCATGCGTCCCAGACTCCATGCTTCCAACGTGGCAAGGTTCCCTGAGACGAAATCTTTCTGTTGCAACTGAAGTGATTCTCTTCAACTAAACGTAGGCCACGTGTCCAGCTGACCAACTCACGTAAACAAAAGATGAGAACCACCCAGATTTTCAGCAACAGCAGATCCCAACAAACATCCACGTGGCAGCTCGGCCTGGACTTAACTACATCCTGTTAAGGATGAAGAACACGTGGCAACATGCCCATCGGATGCACCAACAAGTTGCAACCGCATTCTGTTGAAGGAGCCCCTTGTGGCCACCAAACAGAAGCAAATGCGGCCCCCATAGCCCATCAACGTGATGGCTATAAATAAAATCAACTTGGACGTTCCAATGGCTGGCGGACTTTTTCTATTTTAGAGACTATACACCCCCAGACGAGCTACGTACGTGCACATAAGCTTAAGAGAGAAGAAGAGAGCATCCCTCATTCTCTCGTCGGACCGTCAACAGAGTAAAAGAGTCGCTGCAGTACTCGATCTCCATTTTCACATTACCCAGATTAAAAATATTGTACTTAGATTTTCTGTTTACGACTTCTTTGTACGTTTTTGTTATTAAACGAAAGTTTCTCAAACTCACTTCAATGGCAAACAAAATGGAATTGCATTACTGATTTGATGTGGTGTCTGTGTAAGTCGTCTAGCGGGGTGATCCTAGATGTTGATGCGTCGGCAATTCGGAAAGCGATGATGGTGAGAAATAGATTGTGCGAGCGATAGTGTGATTTGAGCCAGATGAATGTTGGATATGTTGGACTCAGTCCATATTAAGTATGATCTCAGAAATAGTTGGACAAAGACTTGGATGTGCAAAGACGGAACAGTTAGACGAGAGGCGGCTGCGGAAAATTCGTTGCGATTGGATGTGCACATGCTTGATTGCATCGAGATTGTTGTCGTTGAAAGATTTGAGGATGAGGAGGCGTTGCGGAAATGCGTTGCGATCGGATGTGCAACGGCTTGATGCAACGCATATGTCGGATTATCAGTACGATATATATAAAGATGGAATGTAGTTATGAAACATGTTGTGAGCAGATATTTGTGGCAGAAAATCAGGTGTTCGAGAATAGTGTGTACGCAAATGAATTGCAAGAAGGAATGCTAAGAATCAGTTGGACTTGGATATTGATCAGTGGGCATTGTAGAACGAAGTCGCACCTGTTGGTTGTCCGAATCCACTATCACTAAGCTTGGTTGAAATGCGTATATTTTGGGGACGTCTAAAATGTGTGTATGATCTAATCAAAGTGATATACTGAATTTGAATGATGCTATAGGAAAGACGATATGGCGTTAAGGAATTGTACGAGTGTTGCACACGAAATAAGGAAAGTAAAATTTGATGCAGTGTTTCAAGCAAAGGTTCAGAATTATCGAGAAGGAACAAGTATTGGCTTAGGTTTGAGAACAAACCTTGTTTTGAGTGGTATATTATGTAATGTCCCGTACCGCACAACACATTACAATGAATCAGAATTGAGAACAAGTATTGATTCGAGTTTGGTTTCTTGTGCATGCTTTAGGTAGAACTTTCTGAGGTCGATATTTTGCCCCGTTGCGAGCAGTAGCATGAAGTCAGCAACATGCATGGATCAGTGGGTTAGTTGAGAGCAGTGCAGAGATAGCTAGATTGAGCGATGGTGCAGTCTTCCTTAATCCGGTTGGGTCGGATGATTAAGAAGCGCGGCCTGCTCGCACGGTCATACCAGTTAAGTAAATCGTGTTTTGCATCAGACCACGGGATTTAGGGATCGGCTGTATCGACTAGGCGAAGCGATGAAATATATCGACTCGACAGAACGACAGGCAGATAAGTATAAGGTGGGCGGGCTCTGTCCCTTCTTTTCTACTCCTTCATGCCTAATAAAATATACCACTTGTGTGCGAGTAACATCGGAGAATCAATGTGCGTGGTTCGGATAAATAGAAGTTACTTAAAGGCCTGGTTTGTTCAAACGTGCCATCCATAGGGATCGTTTTGGGCAAAGACGACATCCACAGATGATACGGACGAAGTAGCCTTTGTACAACATAATTTTCGATCACAAAGATTTGACGCTTCCCAGCGCCTTCACACGTCATCGCCAACTGTCGAGCAGGGATTACACTCCGGTCAGATGGAAGATTAGGTGACTCCCGAATAAGTACAGGTTTGAACCTCTCTATCATGAAGGGATCCCACCCTTATGTTGAATACTGAGATATAACATTGAAACAAAGTATATCGAGGCGTGCATCAAGTGCACGAGCATCGAATGAGAATGCTTTATCGAGCGAACGTGCATTCATGCACGAGTATCAAATAGTAACGCCTCGCTATAGCGAAGCGTGCGATTGTTGTTCAAAACCATGTGACTGTGTCGGAAGGGGGTGTTGCACCCATGGAACACTGTGTCGAGAAGTAGATATGTACATCTTTACTTACATTTCAATACCATTCTTGCGTTTTATAGTTAGCTATTAGCGCGTTGCATGGTCATGGACAGCATGCGCACATGCATTGTTTCCTCGAACGGGATAGGCTCCGGGGCACCCGGACCGTTCGGCCTAGGAGGAAATGCAAAGTAGCGATACATCCATTGAGGCGTTGTAACCTTCGGATGGATGGTATGTCGCATACTATAGAACACTCTTGGCGCGAGGCATTGTGGACCTCAGGTCGACCCGGACTGAGAGGGTGTGCTGCAATGTCATAGTCCAATATGATGCTCGTGTCGCCAGTGACCTTCATATAGCTAAGAGTTGGTTTGATAATATATGTTTGTGCAGGCGGCTAGTGTTCACCTTGCCTTGGGCAAGAGTGTGCACATCGACTATGGTAGCAAGTCTCATATTAGTGATACGGCTCGATGTGGGTAATGCTTTATTTACATGATTCGAATATAAACTGCTAGTGTGCTTAGTTGCCTATGACATCGAGTATAACATGCTTATCTGCTTAAGTAATTCAATGCTTACATGCTCACATGAGTTCACTGCTTACATGTGTAGCATGCTTTTCTGCTTTCGTAACATGCCATGATATGAACTAGAATTCATCTAGTTCTAAATAGAAAGATCAACATATAAAACATATAATCTGTATGCTTCACATGACTACTTAGTGTCGGTTTAGGCGAGTGGGTTATCCCGCTCACTAGTACAAGATGCGTACTGAACCCCCAACCCCAGGTACGAAAGATTGCTCGGACGTACCAAAGGCGTCAGATGCTCAGGTTCGGTAACGTGCATGTGTTCAACTGAGGATATAAGAAGACCTGATGTATGGAACGACAAGATCCTTTGTGAGCAAGAGATATTAACGAGTGTTGTAAGTCAACTTGGCATATTCATTGGGGAGATTGAGAGCATTTGTAACTGCTGCAAATATTCAATAAAGAGTTTTGTTACATATACTCTGATTGTGTTTCCTTGTGATTCTATATTTCTTCCGCTGCAACATGGTCGTTTCGATGATATTATCTCCTTGCCTTGTGTGAGTGCAATTCCAGACTCACACGACCTCACGCACGGGGGACGATTATCGACTCCGTGGAGTCGGGGTGTGACACCCCCCTTCCTCTCTGGCCGGTGATGCACCCCCCTCTCCCCCCCTCCATCTTTGGCCGGCAATTAACCCCCTCCCTCTCTGACAATGACCCCCCCTCATCTCTCCCGTGGTGCACGCGACGGCGGTAGCACTGGCGACAACGGAAGGAGGGCGGGAAAAGAGAGGGCGCGCGGGAGGGGGCCGCTTGGGTGCGTGGGTGGGGGGGAGGGGTAGAGGAAGAGGGAGGGGCATTTTTGGAAAAAAAATCCAGGGTATCAAGTTGGCTATTTGTTTATGGTATGGTATCAAGTTGAAAAACTTAAATAGTTGAGGGTATCAAGTTGCAATTTAGCCAATAATTATTATTAAATTAGTAAACTTATAAAAATGTTACATACAATAATAAAAAATATTACATACAATAATAAAAAATATTATATACAAAATTTACATTGGGACAATAATAAAAAAAGTTTAAACTCCTATAGAAATTCACTTGGCCAGACAAATTCATTAGGACAAGATTTACATGTTTGAATTCAATTATCGATGCATCTTTTTTCATAATTTGACGACTGAATTTATGCGATTTTTCATGTCTTTTGCTTTATTAGAACTCGCAAGATTCGTTGATCGTTGAATCTTACGAGTTCTAATAAAGCAAAAGACAAAGAATCCGTTAAATTCATCCGTCAAATTATGCAAAAAGAGGCATCAATAATTGAAATCAAATATGTAAATCTTGTCCCAATGAATTTGTTTGGCCAAGTGGATTTCAGTATAAGTTTTAACGTTTTTATTATTGTCCGAATGTAAATCTTGTATGTAACATTTTTTATTATTGTCTCAAATAATTAAATTCAATATTTGATTTCTATGCGGTAATCATTCGATATATATCGATAGATACTGTAAACTTTGGTGTCAATTCCTCCTTTGATAAATAGTGTATATATATATAGGAATTTACATATTTGAAAAAATGTTACTTACAATAATAAAAAAAACGTTACATACAAGTTATAATAATAATTAAAACTTTAGTTAGTATATATATATATATATATATATATATATATATGAAAGTTATAATAAAAAATGTTACATACAAGTTGGAATAAAAAAACGTTAGTATATATAGTGTATAATAAATAGTTTATATATAAACTATAATAAGAGAGAACTATATATATAATAATAATTTACACTCTGTTATATATATATATATATATATATATATATATATATATAACTAAGAGTGTATCTAACTTATTATATGGCTTGGATGCTTATATCCATGTACCAATATGATGCCTAAGAGTGATAGCAGGTGCTTCCAGTTTGAGGGATCAATTCCAAAAGAAATTAACACAATTTTATCATGACACCTTAGTACAATTGTTTACTTGATAAAAGTTCTCAAGTTCATCTCTCCTTATTTGCATGCTTTGATTTGCTATATTTGTAACAGTGTGAAAGTTGTTTATATACTATATGTAAAACC
This sequence comes from Iris macrosiphon, assembly GCA_036927795.1. Classification (NCBI taxonomy): domain Eukaryota; kingdom Viridiplantae; phylum Streptophyta; class Magnoliopsida; order Asparagales; family Iridaceae; genus Iris; species Iris macrosiphon. The sequence continues at coordinate 300,220,597 of JAYESA010000005.1, forward strand.
AACCAGTTCTCTTTGGCTAAGGTTAAACAATTCTTATAATTAATTTTTTCTGTATGATTTTTCATTCTATTTATAGAAAATTTAGTCTTCACTATTGAGAACTTTAACTGTGGCAAATTTCAATTATTGATTTCACTTTTTTCTTGATTCGACGCTGGATTTGACACTGATTTGTGCTTTTCCTTTGTATGGATGTTGGATTCTATTTTTTATAATTTTGGAATCATCACTTATTGGTCTGTATCGGTCGGTTACTTATCAGAGGATACGGATCGATACAATAAATTTCGAATGTGTCTTGGCCAATACCAATATTTTTTATGAGTATCGGATCGGGCACCCCCAAATCCGATCCGATCTGATCTGGATGATACCGATACATATTGGCCGATACTTCCAACCTTGGTTATGAGAGCTTTACAACTTGCATGCTTCATTCTTTGAAATTGTATCATTGTCTGGACGTCTCGATTAGAAGTGGGTGTGTCTGATAATATCTTTTATGTGAAATCTACATTTTAGATTCTGGTAATGTCATTCCTTTCGTTATTTTGCTTGTTTTGACGTGGAGATGAAACACAGTTCTCGACAGAAAAATCAGATCACCCTATCCCTTCGTGTTAAGGGGAAGTTGGAGCCTACTACTTGGTTGGATGAGCTTAATTATATTACCTAAAGGTAGGTATGCCTTTCCTTCAACAGCCTAAATTGCCATGAAGATGAATGCAATTCCTTATAACAAAGTCCAAAATCCTACCATCCTCTCTCTTCATGTCTAGGGGAAGTTGGTGGTTCCTCCTTGGTTGTATGAGAGTAAATTACACGACCTGAAAGGTAGATCTACCTATCAACGAACTAGCTTTATAGGTATTATAGCAAGGCCATTTCTTGCCCATAGCTGCCTTGGCTTAACAGAGAGTTGACGTTAGGTTGACAATTGGTTGTAAAATGTCTGTCAAATGTTCCAAGGTCGATGGGAGAAGGCTTGGATGATCATGATGACAATGACTTCATGTTTGATAGTTTGAAACTCTTATGGAGCTGTGTAGATTGCAAGCACGTCCTTTGCAAGGTTAAAATTGTCAAATTCATGTCCTTTATTATTTTCTTCTCAGGTTTGAGAAGATAAATAATTTTGGCTATTAGTGTTGGAACTTTCACATCTAGGTTAGATCGAGCAAAGATCTCGAGGAGATAGTGAATGGATTAGAAAAGTTGTTGCCAGATGCCTTCAGATCAGATCAAAGGACACTGATGCTGTCCAAGTTAAGTCTGAGTTGGCACTACGGACTTGTAAAAAGGAGTGTTCAACCTGTTGCTATGCTTTATACTGCAACTAGGATTCTACACTTGTTATTGTTTGTTTGGTTAAGGAGGCCTCATATCGGTATGGACTATTAGGTTTTCAGGTATAGAGTAATTAGTGCCGCTAGTTGTTTAGAGTTATATTCCAATTGGGTTATTATCAATTGAGATCCTTTACTTAGAGATGTAGGATATGGTTGTAGTGTGATAGATGGATAAGACGATCAATATTCTTCAGGTAGACCATGGAGTTCTATGTTTCTGTGAGCAACAGAAATATGTTCTTATGTGCTACTATAAGAGAGTTGAGAAGAAATTAATAGTGTTTCTGTTATCAGCATTTTCCTCGCTGGTTGCATCTTCATGGCTTTCGTATTCAAGGTTGGCAAGCTTCCTCTACAATCATAGGAAGGACAATTCTTCTGCACGATATTCCTTGTTGAATAACTCATTTGGTTATTGAACATCCATAATTAAAGTTAAACTTATCAGATGTATTTCATTAATTCTTAGTTCAAGTTTTTTGGTCACCTGTTTATGACGATTCTGGTCAAATGTGAAATATATCTACCTTTTCTCTTATTGTAATCATCCTTTTTTGGTAGATTAAAAGACTAAAAAATCAATTCTTCAGAAGTGTGATAAAGCTTGTGTTCAACATTGTTTTCAAATGATTATACTTCTGAAATGCTACCCACCCTAAAGTTCATGAATAGTTTTATGCACAATGGGGTCACTGAACAGTTATAATTCTAAAACCATTATACACAAAATATGAACATATATAGGCTAATTGCAGCATAACCTAATTTTTTATGATATCCATGAATGCCAACATATAGTTTTTTCCCCCTCCAAACATACCTTGAGGAATACAAATTAAACACACTTATCATATGAATGACTAGATGTGTTGGATTTACATGATACATTACACAACATATAACACTGATCATTATTTAGAAAGCAGATGCAATGTACATTGGTTACTCTAGTATTTTAGTCAAGCAAAAAACTATATATTACCAGGTTAATTAGATTGTTAAATGAGTTACGAACCAACACAACCAAATCACTGAGCATTTAAAACAGCTAAACCTAGTCAGAATACGTGTGTTATCATAGTGCAAAGTACCATTGACTGCCATATAAGCACTTGACCAAGTGTTGAAAATGTTTACGTTGAATGCCTTTTGAGTACGAGATACTGCTGCATCAAGATTTAAGACGGGTTTAGGAGAACAAGATGCTGCTCACGTCACTAAGCAATTTTGCCATTGGAGCCAGAGACTTGAATAGTTGAATGTTGGCTATGATTATTCAGAATCGTCTTTTTTGGTGTTGAAGAAATTGAGTCTCATTCCAAAAATAGAGAGCTTAACCAGTTTTGATGTTTAATCTTAAAGGGGAACATATTAACACTGTAAATGCCATTTTGGCCAGAAAAGTATAACAGACTACAATATAAGTGGGTGTCAAAGAAAGGTCAACATTCGCAATGTGTGCATACCAGGAGCTCTAATACATCAGGTATGAAATTTAACCGAAACTTTTATCCATAGAACTTTGTGATGGAAAAGATACTGCTACAACAACACAACAAAGATTTATTCCAAATTTATGAGGTCGACTGTTTGAACCTTTGGAAAAGTTACTCAAACAGTAAATTCCATTTAACCAAAGAAACCTAACTGACTTCGGGACAGGTGAGTGCCAAAGGAGGGTTCAGATTCACAATTTGCATACCAGGAACCTAAATGACAACAGTCTACTCAAAACGTTTTCTTTGCAAAGAACTGTGTGATGGGATTGGGTTTCAGTATAATATAGGTTCCTTATACTGAATGCTTTTGATGTTGTTTTTCACTCTAAAAGACCATATCAAACCTAAGAAAAATCCTGCTTTAGTCCTATTTGATTCTGGTGTTCTATTCATAAGTTCTCTTAAACTAGTATCAAGCATGATTCCTTCTTTTAGAAGTATGATTGTTGAGGATATTTTTTTTGTAGAACCATAAATTCCTTTTGGTCAAACTGTACTTTTTGAATGGTATAGTTGCTGCTATTACAGCTTCTCTTGAGAGGATTACTATTGTTCAACTTCTTATGAAGTCTTTTCTATTCTCTACCTTCTAGTTTATGTATTATCCTCTGTGTTGAGATTACATTCTCCCTGCATTTGATTTCACTGTTGAGAGTCTTGAGACTATTCCTGTTGTTGCCATATTTATAGTGACGAACTGACACTTTCACTATAATCTTTATTTTTTGAAGGAAGATGTGCCACATCCATTCACAACATTTGTATCGACAGGTTTTCCTTCAGAGATCCTCAGAGAGGTATGTTCTTGTCGCTTATCTTGTTATTTCATTACCTTTTACAGATTGTTGTAAAGATCCTTTTATACTTTTCTATCAACAGTTCTTATATGTTGTTCTCATATTTTAGATTCTCAATTATGAATTTCAGTCAATCTTGTTCACTTATTTATTTTGCTCATTCTTATAGCAGCTGCAATATAGTGAGCATATCTCATAGTCATACCCTGTGCTTCACTGAGCACCCACAATGGGAAGCTTGCATATAATTAAAGAAAAAGGGCATCCCAGGGCCCTCACCCACCCAAATATTTGGGACTCTTGCATATAATCGTAGGATCCTAAATGAGAACCTGTTTGCTGTTATGTTCTCAATGGTCAATCATGGTGATATCACAACCAATGTTCTAAAATCAGATTAAATGACGATTGATAGGAAAATAATCAACTGGTTAATCTGATTAACCAGGTGAAAAATTACGGTAAAAATTATATTGCATTTAATTGCAATTAATCGGCCGCATAGTGCAATTGATCGGTAATCAGCGAGATTATTGTAACATTGATCACAATTCCACCATTGTTTCGGCACTAAAGTATAAGATGTCAAACTTTCTGATATGCCAAAAAAGTAGAAGGTTTTTTAATTTAGATTGTGCCAAACAAATTCCAAATTAGTTTAACTGTTCTTTGAAGCATTTGAGTAAGAAAATATAGGTATCTAGACTAGACACATTTGCTTATTGATCTATTGGTTATAACTGTGTCTGTGTGGATGTTTTTGGAGTTTGTGTTAGACACTTCTGTCCTCTAGGAAGCTTTCCACCCATGTCATGTGTCCAAGTAACTGGGCACTGCAGGATTAGCATTCGCTCTTATCAGAGGCTTGCATTTGTTTCAGCACAGTGCCGATTATGGTGAAGGGCTTCCTATCCTAACACACCAGCTAGGGGCATGTTTCCACAATTTTGATTCCAGTGTGCTATATTATCTGAACTAACAAATGACTTTAAACTTGCTTTCCACTGCATTTGGCTTGTCATAACTGGCTACAATTAGTGCCTTCCTTCCGCCTTTGGGTTCAGACAATAGAAAATTCAGTTAGCTTTGTGTGACTTTTTCTCATTGGCTGTTTTGGATTTCTGCTTTCCAGGTACAAAGAGCAGGTTTCACTGCACCCAGCCCAATTCAGGCTCAATCATGGCCAATTACTTTGGAGGGCCGTGACATTGTGGCGGTTGCAAAGACTGGTTCAGGCAAAACATTGGGTTATATGATTCCAGGTTTCATTCATGTTAAGCGCCTTCGAAACGATTCTAAGATGGGACCAACAGTGTTGGTTTTGTCCCCAACAAGGGAGCTTGCAACACAGATTCAAGATGAAGCCGAGAAGTTTGGCAGATCATCAAGTATTTCAAGCGTGGTTGGTGTCTTCTTTAACTGAAACTTTTTGGGGTTTTGGTTGAGCTTGCTGAGTATTCATGGACACTTGCTGCCAACTTTATGATAAGAAACTTAATTTTCAATATTCGTTCCTATTCCACTTGGTTCTTCCATTTATACTGTGTAGTATATTAGGAAATCTACTAGTAAATAATATTGCTATTTAGCTGTCATCGTGTCAACATTGTCCTTTCTCTAAAGTTTGATATGAGTAACAATAAATCTATTAGCCTATACAGAAAAGGAAGTACGAACTTGTGTTGTACCAATTGTTCTGTGCTTGTTATTTAACATGAAACTTTGTTTCTGTTTCTTTATGATTTTGCTGATGTGTTTAATATGGTCTTTGTTATTACTGATACCATATTTTTAAGTACCCTCTTCTTGTTGTTGACTACATTCCTCAATAATTATTATGATCCAGTGCTTGTATGGAGGTGCGCCTAAAGGTCCTCAGTTAAGAGATTTAAGCCGAGGAGCTGATATTATAATAGCAACTCCTGGAAGGTTGAATGACATTCTGGAGATGAGAAGGGTGAGCCTTCATCAAGTCTCCTATCTGGTGCTTGATGAGGCTGACCGAATGCTTGACATGGGTTTTGAGCCACAAATACGGAAAATTGTGAAGGAGATACCACCTCGTCGGCAAACTCTTATGTTCACTGCTACATGGCCAAAAGAAGTTCGGAAAATCGCTGCAGATTTACTGGCTAATCCTGTTCAGGTTAATATGGAAAGATTGATGAGCTTGTTTCAAATAAATCTATTATCCGAGTAACCATATGGAGTAAACTTTATTGTGCTGATATATTTTTCAGGTTAATATTGGCAATGTTGACGAACTTGTTGCAAACAAATCTATTACCCAGGTTCATATTGGAAACTAACTTTATTGGTTATATCGTAGTTGCTGAAATGTGATATTGAATGCTGTTCTTTAGTCATTTGAAACAAATTCAATAAGTTTTTTGTGTGGTACAGTATGTAGAAGTAATTACACCTATGGAAAAGCAGAGGAGGTTGGAGCAAATCTTGCGAAGTCAAGAACCAGGCTCCAAAATAATAATATTTTGTAGTACCAAGAGAATGTGTGATCAGCTAGCTAGAAACCTCACCCGTCAGTTTGGTGCTGCTGCTATTCATGGTGACAAAAATCAGAGTGAAAGGGATTCAGTTTTGGCCCAATTTCGTAGTGGGAACTCTCCCGTCCTTGTAGCTACTGATGTAGCAGCTCGAGGCCTCGACGTCAAAGATATCAGGTGACAAGTTAGAAACTTTTGACTTTTGAGCATTGAACACACCACAAAAACTCATAAAGCTTCATTTATTTGGACCTTTTCAGTTTTAGATGTGATACAAATACTCTAGTTTTTTGCAAACCTTTTTAGTTGTATTAATTGTAAAATTTCCTTCTTGATTACTGATTGTCTGCAACATTACAGGAGAATATGTAAATGTATCTTTATTGTATTATTTTCCCAGTGACTGATGGACCTATGGATAGGCATATCTGGGTCATAGATAGCTCTATAGGCATCGATAATAAGTTAATGACACACTACATCCCTATTTGGGGCAATTCCCTAAGTTTCTTTCAGTTGATTATGACTTAGCTTTTGGCAGCAGATGGAAGCTGCTGTCAAAAGCTGCCCCAAAATTGATCGCTTTCCTAGAAAAAAGAAGCAGAAGCAGCCTCCAATAAACAAAATCCCAAACCCAGCCTATGATTTATATGTCGAGCTGGTGAAGGTTTCTTTCTGCATCTTGGCAGGTATTTTGAGTTTCATATTTCCTTGTGGTTATGAATTTGAGAAGAAAAGAAAACCACAAGTAGAGTACATGCAGTGATCTAACGTGCGCAATTGATGCCAATAGATGCACCACTTAAGAGATAGGATATTAAGGAGCTGCTAGAACTAGGGAAGGCCCACACGGACTTGGATTATGACTGTGAAGAAAGGTATGCCATTTCCTAATGTTGGAGATAAAGAGGACTTGAAGATATGGATTGAATATAGTCGGACCCTAAAATTTGGAATAAAATTGGTTACTTTTTGGGAGGACTATTTGTAATATAACAAAACTGGGGATTCATGCACCAAAGGAATCATTCTTCCTCTTTGTGTTTGATTGGAAGTTTTAGATTGCTTGAATTCTAATCAACATAGAAAGAATACTTAAATAGGATGTGCAGTTGGTTTGCATCTTGAGACTCAAGCCGTAGCATATGCTAATGTGTGTGTGTGTGTTGCATTCTGTATCTTTGAATTGCTTGCTGCATACGTGATTTTGGTCAAATTCCTGCTTTCTGGTGTGATTTTGCTAGCACATTACCAACATTTTTATCCTTCCTGCTGCAGAGTTGTGGTTAATTATGACTTCCCCACGGGAGTGGAAGATTATGTTCACAGGATTGGTAGGACAGGCAGAGCAGGTGCTAAGGGAGAGGCTTACACATTTTTCTGTGATCAGGATTCGAAGTACGCATCAGATCTTGTCAAAATTCTGGAAGGAGCTAGTCAGCAGGTTCCTGGGGAGTTAAGGGACATGGTATCACGTGGTGGGTATGGAGGAAAGTCTCGACGCTGGGCTTCAAGCTCTGATTCTTATGGTGTTGGGCGCTCTGATGCCTATGGTGGTGGGCGCTCTAATGGTGATCATGGTGGTTCAAGCTATGGGGGAAATGGATTTGGTGCACCATCCTATTCAGACAGATCTGATAATAGTTATGGTCGCAGTGGATATGGTGATCAAAAGCCCTCTTTTGATAGGTATCTCTATAAATCCAAGTTATATTATTATGTTCTGAATTCTTTCTAGGTCTTGATTAAAATAATTCTGTTATTACAATGATGCATTTTAGGATATACTTTGTTCTTGACTTTGTAATGTACTTGCAAAACGGGCTTCCTTTGTCACTTTGTTTTGTCTTTTCAACAACTATGTTGCTTTAGGATTTAGAGAGAATGAAATTTGTTTCCCCGGTATCTGGACTTTCTATTAGTGTGAGCTAGTATTTCTTGTTAGGGCCAGTTTCAAAACCATTTAGTGTTTAGGGACGTTAATTTCATTCTTCTGTAAACATATTTGTATGAGGACCTAATAATAATTATAATGGTTTTTGCAGTGGCGCTGAAGGCCCAGTTTGGAGCCATGACAAGATGATGGCAACTGGAGGCGGAGGCCGTAGTTTTAGCACAAACCCCAGTGGGGGAGGTGGTAGTAGCTTCGGGAACAGCTGTGTCAGAAGCAGAAGTCGCAGTCCCATTGGCAGTCATAATGGAGGGACTGGTTCCAGTGGATGGGGGAGTTAGCAGTTTCCATGCCTCAAACTGGTCATCCTTTGATCTAGACATAGGTTATCAATTAGGATAGCTTATTACGACTTGTTTTGGGGATTTTGTTGTTCTAAGCTTAAGGGGCGAGGATATAGGTTCTCTACTGAATCCTAGTCATCTAATGTCCAAATCAGCAAATCCCAGAAAACATGTATAGGGCGCCTTTTATCAAATAGGACTGGACAAGTTGTGGTCTCAAACCATATATTTGGTCCTTAAATGAAGCAGGATGTATATGGTTCTCAGCTTGTGCTTGTCATCTGCTGCATTTACCTACTTGAAACTGCCCAATGTTTTGGTAAAACTATCTGCAATTTGTCAGACAAGCTTTGCCACTATTGGAAATTACTCTCTTATGCTTAGAGTGTGAGAACATGATCGTAAGTCAATCCTTTTTTTTTTTTTTTTTCCTTTTGAGTTCATGTGTTTGGTTCAGATAACTCGCCAAACTATTTTCGACCAGAATTGGCAAACCTTTGTCCTGTTGGCATAACCATTTTTCTCTTCCGATTATGTCGTGGTGGTTACTTTCAGATGCTTGGTCTGTCATGGACTAGATTTAAAATTGTATAGCATTTTCATTTTGGTGATCCAAATTCATAGCTGCTGTCAATTTGTAAGGCATCAATGGATGGGTTCCTCAGCATCTTCATGGCATTGCCTTCAGTTTCTTACAAAGTAAGCAATTTCCAATCTTGATTCGTCTTACAAGATATATTCATATATTATCAAATTCAATTTTTTTTTGAATTTTGTATTTTTCTTACAAGATATGCATATATTATCATAAAGCTTTATCTATGGCTTAATAGGATTTTTGTTCATCGTCTAAAGCTTATTGGAAACTAACGGCCATGTTGTGATAGAGGCGTAACTTGGACGGGTTGGGTCGGGTTTGAGCTCAATCCGAGCCCAACCTGATGAATCATAAGCATAATCCGAGTCCAAGTCCGACCAGACCTCGGGTTCAACATACGTAGCCCAAGACCAAGCCCGGAGGATCGGGTTGGGTTGGGGTTGGATCCATTAGGTTTATCAGGCTCTAGTATGATATTTAAAATAATTGTAACGGATTTTTTCGTATAAAGTAATAAATTTATATAAAATTATAAAATAAGGGAAAAGTTAGGAGTAATTGTAGGGAGGAGGAGGACCCGCCAACTGAGTTGGCGGGGTGCAGTGGATGAGAGTAACTCGCCAACTGAGTTGGCGGGGCGCACTCCTCGAGAGGCCGTTCGCCAACTCAGTTGGCGAGTGATGCTGAGTTGGATTATCAGCCCGCCAAGTGATGGTTTAGGTTGGGTTAAGTGACCGTTGCACTCTCCTCGCCAACTGAGTTGGCGAGTAAAGATTCGTTCACACAATTAGCCGTTGCACAACGGCTATTACATTCAACACTCTCATTCTATATATTTCCTATCTCAACCAAATCATCTCACACTCACTCTATTTCCTCTCTTCCCTCTAAATCATCTCACACTCACTCTATTTCTTCTCTTCCCTCTAGCAAAGTCTCCAACACTCTCTCTGTCTCTCTGCCGCTAGCAAAGCTTCAGTCAAAGTTTTGCCTGCAGCTAAAGTTCATTTGAGTTTCCTGTAGCAAAAGTTCTCAACCGTCATGGATCGTAGCGTAAGAATTGTATGCTCGCACGGCGGTAAAGTAAATGGGTTAAATTAAGAAAGAGGAGAAAGTATAATTTTTTCAACTTATCCGAATATTAGTTTTGAAAATATACGTAATCATATTATTGAACGTTGTTCTATTCATTATGATTTTATTCTAAGTCTATTTTTAGTTCTAATTGTTTTTTGATAGATAGTGAAGATGCATGGAATTATATTCTTGAGATTAATTCACAATCACGGTAAATAAAAATATATGTTATTAAAGTAGCAGCAACCTTAGATAGTAGAAATAATGAATATTTTTCTGAATATCAGCATGTTAGTTCGGGTGCTAGTTCTTCTCAACAAATAGTTTCATTTATCCAAGAAGGTCATTCATCAGATGAATCTAACCATGATGATGATAGTGACAACGACGATGGAAATATTGATGATTTAGTTGAAAATGTAGATTATACGGTAGATGATGATGTTGTAAAAGCTATAACTGATGAAGTATTTAAGGGACAATCATTTCCTAGTCGTTCTCACTTTAGAAGCTTTATAAGTAATTTAGCAATTAAATATAATTTTAGTTGTTCAGCTAGTGTTATGAATAATGCTCGTGGAATTATATATAGTTGTGATCAACCGAATTGTAATTGGAGAGTATATGTCAAATCTATTGGAAATGGCGATATAGTTAAAGTTAGTACATTAGAAAATCGTCATTCTTGTTTAGGAAGACTTAGTACAAGACGCCATCGACTAGCTACCGCTGCATGGATTAAGACCATGATAATTGACATTATTAGAGATAACCAGTCATACAGTCCATCACAAATTGTTAAAGATATATATAGGGAGCACCGTATACAAGTTAGTTATTCCAAAGCCTGGAGAGCCCGAGAGACAATATAAGCCGAAATTAATGGTAGTTATGATGAGGCATACGCTAGTCTTGAGGAGTATTGTTATAGAATTATGGAGACAAATCCAGGTAGTACATGTTTTATTAAAACTGCCGAAAATAATAACTTCCAACGAATTTTTATTTGTTTTAAGTCATGTATTGATGGATTTTTAAGGGGATGTTTACCAATTATTAGTACTGATGCTACATTTCTTTCGTCTAAATATCAAGGTATCTTATTTATTGTTTGTGCTCACGATCCTAACTATCAATTATATCATATAGCTTATGCTGTTGCTGAAGGTGAGAATAGTGATTCTTGGTCTTGGTTTTTAAATTCTCTTAAAATATCTTTTGAAAGTTGTTTTAATGATTGGAGTACAATTTCATTTATATCTGACAAGCAAAAGGGATTAATAAATGTTGTTCGTGTTATTTTTCCTGCAACTCCTCATTTTTTTTTGTATTCAATATTTTAAACAAAACATGAAAAAAGTTACCAAAGAACCAGTATTTCAACACTTGTTAGACTCGCTTGCTAGATCATATAATGAAACTGATGCAGAGAGTGTGTTTGATATAATTAAAGCCGAGAACATAAATTTGTACGATTGGCTTATTGGTGCAAACGATGAAAGTCGTCGATTTGAACATTGGATAACAACGTATGCTACTTGTCCTAGATTAGATATTAACACTTCTAATCTTGCTGAATGTTTCAATAGCTGGATTAAGAAATTACGAGATAAGCCAATAACAATACTTCTCGATGGTATTAGAGCCAAGATTATTACACTTCATGACAATCGTAGAAAGAATGCTGAAAATATAGACACAGATTATTGTCTGAAGATGTTAAAAAATATGGCTTCTATTATCAAAGAGAAGAATCACCTAGAAATATTAGCTATTGATAGTTATAAGTTTGAAATAATAGACCAGGCAACAAGTATAACCTATATTGTTAATATAACTGACAGATCTTGTACATGTTTTAGATGGTACCATACTTATATATCATGTATATATGCATATTTTGTTTGTAGATATTGCAATATTAGTATTGATAATTTTTATCCTGCAGTATTTTCGACGGAGACCTTGAAAAGTATATACGCACAAAAAATGGAGCCAATTCCAGTTCCCTACAAGATCCAAGCTCCTTTGGTTAGAGGACAAATTGGGGTGCCAGATGTAAGACGCAAAGCCGGAAGGCCAAAGAAGAACCACATCAAACCCCGGGATGCATCGACGAGAGATCTACGTTGCAGTAATTGTGGTGCTATGGGACACAACCGAAGAAGATGTACTAGTCAACCGAGAGAGTAAAATAGAATTGTTCAATACAAACTTAAAAATATTGTAATAGTGAGTCTGATAATGAGAGAGTAAAATAGAATTGTTAAATACCCAAATATTGCAATAAAAAACCTTTACAAATCATACAAATATTGCAATCATACTTTGTTACAAATTATCTACTCATCCTCCTCCTCGTCTTGTTGAGTTTGGGTAGGCAGCGGTGCTGATGGAGTCGAAAAAAATGTGTGAATATCTGGTATCTTTCATCTCCAGCAGTCTGGTAACTCGGGCCTGCTCCAGCATACTGGTAACTCGGGCCTGCTCCAGCATACTGGTAACTCGGACCCGCTCCAGCATACTGGTCACTAGGGCCCTCTCCAACATACTGGTCACTCGGGCCCGCTCCAGCATACTGGTAACTCGGGCCCGCTCCAGCATACTGGTAACTCGGGCTCTCTCCAGCATACTGGTCACTCGGGCCCGCTCCAGCATAATGGTCCTCTGCAGTATCCCTCCGACGACGACGACGAGAGTATCTCTGTCGTACTAAGCCGGTCGGATAGTCCGGTGGAAGACGTGATTGTACTGGAGGCATTTTCGGTTCCCGTCCAATACCCAGATGCTCAACACGAGTCACAAGTTCCTCCATAAGACGCCGACTGTCTGGGGAAATGTTTCTATGAGGTCGTTGTAAATGTTGCCGGTATACACCACTCTGAAATTTTAAACTTATAAATTAATATATTTATCATATCTATGTATATGTATTTTTTGAAAGTATAATGAAGTCATACCAAATCATGCATTCCATCGGCAAAAGCACGCAGAGTAGAATCATCTACGGATCTACTCTTGAACCTTTGCTCTTCATATTGGTATACCCGGTTGCTCATAAGAGGGCATCCCCACCATTGCCTATAGTCCAGGTTACCGATGTCTGCATAATGTAAACAAAATTTTAGCAAACTATTTACACTAAATCAATACGAATAATGAGTAACTTATAACTTACATTCCTCAGCAGAATTTAGTCTGGGAGATATGTCCCTCACATTATAATTCTCGAACCGATTATTCCAGTCAGCAACGAGACCAAGGATTCGTTGTAGTGCATTTACTGCCTCATAATCGACTGTCGGTGGATCATCGGGAATTATTGGGCTCATTCCGAATTGCCGAAGAACACGGTCTGCCGGATGGTACATGGTGAACCGATCATATATAATATGAGATCTGTGTAAAGTAAATGCATATGATGTCCTCTTGATTTCTGGAGCATCAGGTTCACATGAGTAAGGTAACCAGGTAACCTATTTAAAGATATTGTATCAATTAGATGTGATGTTTATCTACGATCAAAACTTAAATAATTTAAAGATATTTATTGCATATTTAAAAATTACCTCATTATACTGCAGCGTATCAAATTGGCTACGATAAAGTGATACACTCCTGTATTGGTAGTGTTGATAATCCACTACATCTGTAGGCCAGCGCATAGCAACTGAAAATACTCCAACATCACTAAGAATGCTAGTAACATGCCTACCAATATAGAAGTGTTTGTAGGACCAGAACTATAAAACAAAAATATGACATTAGTACAAACAAAATTTGCGTATAAAATTACTCTAACTTTTTAAGGTCTTTCATTCATACCTGAATCAGTGAAATACATCAACAAATACTCTTGCGATTGGATCTCACAAATTATGTCAGATTGACGTATAAAAAGGCAAGAGTAGCAGCTCCCCACGCATGCTCAGTAGGTTTTGTCAAATCATCCAAGAATGGTATAAGCTACATATTTACCATATTTTTTTATGCATCGGAAAATAGAATTGCACCACATAAACAGAGCAGATACGCTCTAGTGCAACGAATGACCTGGATATATTAAGTGTTATATAGACACTAAATTAAGTCATAAACAAATTTACTAATAAAAATACATATCCGCATTTCATCTACATCAACCCCGTCAATAGTGTGATGTAGGTCCATGAAGTTGCCATGAAGCCATGTAAACTTCACAAAATTGCCGTCTTTTATACCTGATGGAGGGCTAACACCGAGATACCTCCTGATCAGATCAGATCCCTTTAAGTGCGGATCAAAATATATAGTGTTACCTTTAATAGGTAACCCTAGTATATTTGCCACATCAAAAAGGGTGATCGTCATCTCGCCGAATGGGAGTTGGAAAGTGTTGCGTTCGGGCCACCAACGCTCCGCAAGACTTACAACTAAATGAAGATCGTGGATTAAATATCTAACACGATCTATATAGTGGAATCCAAAGGATTCCACCAAAGCCTTTTGAACCGAATTTAGCTCCCACGTACGATAATTTCTTTCGGTCCGCCAATGTACATGGATCCGGGTTCGTAAACCAAGATCATGGTCGTATAACTATAAAAAACATATGCATTATATTTTGTGTGTAAATTACTAAAGTTGGAAACTTGTAATTTTAAAAATTAGCTCGCTAGTAAATATCTGACTAGAAATGTGGTCTTCACGTTGCTTAATAATAAGCTGGATAGTCGGTCCGCCAGGAATACGACCGTCATTGTGGGTAGACATATCCAAAAATGTTGATTATAATATGTGAGTAGGAGGAGGAGGAGGAAGATGATTGCTGTGAGTAAGGAGGAGGAGGATGAGAAGAATGTGTGAGGAGGAGGCTTCGGACTATGGGGGTAGTTATAGGGAGGGAAGGGGGGGAGGGGGGGGGGGGAGTTGAGGGGATGGGTGGGGGGAAGTTGAGGGGATGGGTGGGGGGTCTCCAAGAGAAGGGGAGAGGTCGTCGTGGGTGGTCTCCGAGGAAGAGGAGGCGTCAGGAATCCGAAGGGAGGGTAGAGAGTGACCCGCCAACTGAGTTGGCGAGCGGTCTCTCGTGGACTGCGCCCCGCCAACTCAGTTGGCGAGCGGTCTCTCGTGGACTGCGCCCGCCAACTCAGTTGGAGAGTCCTCCTCCTCTCTGCAATTTATCCGAACTTTTCCCTTTTTTATAAATTTATATAAATATATTACTTTAAACGAAAAAAAATGAAAATAAAAACAGCATAGTTCTTTAGTAAACTAATGAAAGCGTATATGTGTGGGGAAACATATATGCTATTTCCATTGATTTCTTTTACCTTTCCATATAAAATTTAAAGTAACCTATAAAAAGGCATATAAAGTGCTCATATTCCAATTGGGATGGACATGGTGTTAAAGTTTGATAGATTGCTTGTTGAAATATAAACTTCTGCACGGACACAGTAAGGGCACGGCAACTGCATCTATTTTGATGTGTTTTAGTATACTTTGGATTATCCGGATTGTGCCAATAGACACAGACAATGTCTACATTTTTTGTTGTGTCCAATATTACATGCTCTTTATTGTTGGAGTGTCCGTGCTTCTTAAATGGGTTGGATCTCCTCCAGAAATGGCAAAGACATACTGGTGGTAGGGCTGAGCAAAAATCGGTTAAAAACCGTAAACCGAACCGGGCCGAACCGGATAGGCAATTCGGTTCGGTTGAAAAAAATTTCGGGTCGGATTCGGGTTTAGAAACCAATAATATCGGTTATCGATTTCGGGTTCGGGTTTTTAAATTCGGTTTCGGGTAAAAACCGAAAACCGATATACACAGTGTGATTACCAAAATACCCTCAGTCCTAACCCTACGTATATAATATCGTTTCTCTCTCTCTCCGCTCATTTCTTTTCTCTCCGCTCCTAGCCTCCTTCCCTTCCCTTCCCTTTCCCTCAGTCCTAACCCTAGGTGAACTGGATCTGAACTGGATCTGAAGTTCACCTCCCTTCCCTCAGTCCTCAGTTCACCTCTGACCTCTCTTCTCCGGACCCCGCTGGTCGCCGTCGGCTGGCTGGATCTGAACTGGATCTGAAGTTGTGACTCACCGCCGTCGGCTGGCTGGATCTGAACTGGATCTGAAGTTCTGACTTCTCACCGCCGTCGGCTGGCTGGATCTGATAGTCCTGCCTCTTCTCACCGCCTCTCTTCTCTGGATCTGAAGTTCTGACTTCTGAAGGCTGGATCTGAAGTTCTGAAGGCTGGATCTGAACTTCTAAGGTCTGGATCTTCACTTCTTTACAATTTTTTTAAATATTTGTCATATATATTTTTTTTATTATTTGTTTCTCCTAACTTGTTCAAATTTGTTTTTCAGATCTACGGATCTGAACTTCTGGAGTCGGGATCTAGCAATATAGCTAGGTAATATTTCTGTTTATGTTTCTTATGCATGCAGCATGTTTATGTTTATGTTTATGTTTCTTATGCATGCAGCATGTTTAAAAAAAACAAATGTTAGTTAATGTATTTCTGTTTATGCTTCTTATGCATGCAGCCTGTTTAGATCAAATGTTTAGCATAATTATACATTTTTTATTTCTGTTTCTTATTATATTTAGCATAATTATACTTTTTTTTTTGTTTCTTATTATGCATGTTTAGATAAAATGTTTCATGTTTAGATTAAATGTGTAGATCAGTAACTTGTAATACATTTCTTATATCTTATTATTTCTGGCAATATATTTCTCTCATTTATTATTTATGAAAATATATTTAAAGTCTGGAATCTGGTTATAGCAATATATTTCCTTTATTTATTATTTATCTTGTTAGCAATATTTTTTTTGTCAGATGAGTAGATCGGTTACATTAGTAGAGTTATTTTGATAAAATGTGCAAATTAGATATGCATGTACATGTTCTTGTAAATTAGTAATTAGATATGCTTCATTTTTGTTATTGTAATTTTTTTGTGAATTATATATGCATCTAAATGTTCTGTAAATTATATATGCATCTAAATAATTTTAGTGTACTGGTTCTGAAATGTTAGTTAATGTATTTCTGTTTATGTTTCTTATGCATGCAGCCTGTTTAGATCAAATGTTGAGCATAATTATACATTTTTTATTTCTGTTTCTTATTATATTTAGCATAATTATACATTTTTTTTTGTTTCTTATTATGCATGTTTAGATAAAATGTTTCATGTTTAGATTAAATGTGTAGATCAGTAACTTGTAATACATTTCTTATATCTTATTATTTCTGGCAATATATTTCTCTCATTTATTATTTATGAAAATATATTTAAAGTCTGGAATCTGGTTATAGCAATATATTTCCTTTATTTATTATTTATCTTGTTAGCAATATTTTTTTTGTCAGATGAGTAGATCAGTTACATTAGTATAGTTATTTTGATAAAATGTGCAAATTAGATATGCATGTACATGTTTTTGTAAATTAGTAATTAGATATGCTTCATTTTTGTTATTGTAATTTTTTTGTGAATTATATATGCATCTAAATGTTCTGTAAATTATATATGCATCTAAATAATTTTAGTGTACTGGTTCTGAAATGTTAGTTAATGTATTTCTGTTTATGTTTCTTATGCATGCAGCATGTTTAGATCAAATGTTGAGCATAATTATACATTTTTTATTTCTGTTTCTTATTATATTTAGCATAATTATACTTTTTTTTTTTGTTTCTTATTATGCATGTTTAGATAAAATGTTTCATGTTTAGATTAAATGTGTAGATCAGTAACTTGTAATACATTTCTTATATCTTATTATTTCTGGCAATATATTTCTCTCATTTATTATTTATGAAAATATATTTAAAGTCTGGAATCTGGTTATAGCAATATATTTCCTTTATTTATTATTTATCTTGTTAGCAATATTTTTTTTGTCAGATGAGTAGATCAGTTACATTAGTATAGTTATTTTGATAAAATGTGCAAATTAGATATGCATGTACATGTTCTTGTAAATTAGTAATTAGATATGCTTCATTTTTGTTATTGTAATTTTTTTGTGAATTATATATGCATCTAAATGTTCTGTAAATTATATATGCATCTAAATAATTTTAGTGTACTGGTTCTGAAGTGTTTTCTTGAACTGTTTGTATATTGTTGAATTGTATGCATTTTAATAATTATAGTGTACTGGTTCTAAATAAATTATATATGCATTTTAATAAGACATTGCAATACTGCACATACTGTTTCTGCATTCTGTGACTGCACAGCAGCACAGTGCACAATGCACATACTGTTTCTGCATTTTGATTAGTGAATACTGCACACTGCAATACTCTACATTGTTATGAGTAACCTAAGTCTGTTTCTGCATTCTGTGACTCTGTAATGGGACTATCCCTATCTGCAATCTAATTCTGTATTCTGCCCTGGCACATTGAGACACTGCATTTAGGACTAGTAGTGACTAAGGTCTATTTATGTAGGTTGGAATTGGGCAAGGGTTAGGTAGCATAGCTATAGGTAACTTAGGTTACTCATAAATGTGTGATGTTCAATAGGTGTAGCACCAACCCAATCAATGGCAACAACTTCATATTCATGCAATGTGCGTATTTCTTAATTTTGGACTCAATTTTGTTATTTATATTTCATATATTCAAAGTACAAATTTTTTGTTTTAGATGTCGCAAGAAGGTGATCATCAACCACCAACTAGTTCTCAAGCCACAAATGAGCCTCTTCCTGTATCTAATATAAATTTGAAGCTTCCGGTTACAAGAAAGCCTTCGAAGGAAAGAGCTCCGCATTGGAAAGATTTTAAAAAATTTCTTGACCCGGATGGTCGTCCAAAAGCAAGTTGTAACCATTGCGGAAAAGAATACCATTGCCATAGTAAGCTAAATGGGAGTACTAGTGTGAAAACCTACTGGAATGCATGTCCATTGAATCCAAAGAATCATGAACCTAGTCAAACAATACTCAACTTGCAAACAATTGCAAAGGGCAAGCAAATACTAACAAGTTGGAAATTTAATCAAAACGAGGTGAGAAAGGCCTTGACACATATGATTATCGTTGATGAGCTTCCTTTTCGATTTGTGGAGTGTGAGGGCTTTAAAAACTTTATTAATGTGGCGTGTCCTAGCTTTCGTATTCCGTCAAGATGGACAGTGGCTCGGGATTCTTATGATATTTACTCTATTGAAAAGAGTAAGTTCAAAACATATTTGAAAGAGTCCAAGCAAATGATTTGTCTTACAACGGATACTTGGACATCGTTACAAAAAATTAATTATATGTGTCTTACGGCACATTATATAAACGATGATTGGGAGTTGAAAAAAAAAATTATAAACTTTTGTCCAATTTCAAGTCATAAAGGTGAGGCCATAGGGAAAGCGGTAGAGAAGTGCTTGCTAGAGTGGGGTATTGATAGAATATTCACTATCACGGTAGACAATGCGAGTTCCAATGATGTTGCTATTTCATATTTAAGCAAGAAAATTCAGAATTGGGGAAATGGCATTCTACAATGCAAATATTTACACATGCGATGCATTGCACATATAATTAATCTAGTTGTGGTTGACGGCTTAAAATTGATGTCACCATCGGTTGCTCGTGTTCGAAATGCGGTGAGATATGTGAGACATTCTCCTAGTCGATTTCAAAAGTTCAAGGAGTGTGTTGAAGCCGAAAAGATACAAAGCAAAAAAATGTTGTGTCTTGATGTGAGCACCCGTTGGAACTCTACATTTTTGATGTTGAACACGGCGCAAAAGTTTGAAAGTGCTTTTGAGAGATTCGCCGGACAAGATCCATGGTTCAAACTAGAACTAGCAGAGAATGGTGGGTTTCCTACCGAGGACGATTGGGCTAATGCAAGAAGAATGTGCACTTTCTTAGAACACTTTTATGAACTAACTTTGCGTATCTCGGGATCCTTATATGTCACTTGCAATAATTTCTTTGACGAAATCACATCCATTGATATTCTTTTGCGTACTTCAAGGGAGAGTGAGGACTTTGAGTTATCTCTCATGGCCGACAAAATGAGAGAAAAATATCAAAAGTATTGGGGGGACATTGAGAAAATGAATATGGTGATATTTATTGCACCAATTCTAGATCCTCGACATAAATTGGAATACGTGGAATATGCTCTTGATCATCTCTATGGACCGGAGAAGAGCGATTCCATGAAAAAGAAAGTAAAAAGTGTTGCCTACTCCATGTTCAATGAGTACAAAAACATAAGCTCTTCTCAAAGTAGTGGTGTTGCTACTAATAGTGAAAGAGTTGAACCTTCTTGTGCAAATCAACCGGTGCACAACTTGCAATTGAAGAAGTTTATGAAAGCTCAATTCAAGAAACATAAGATGGAATTGGGTGGTGGTGATACTAAATCGGAGTTTGATCGATATTTAGATGAGAGCACGGTAGATGATGATGATGATGAGAGTGATGAGTTTAATATTTTGGGATGGTGGAAGCTTAATTCTCCCCGTTTTCCGATCCTTTCGAAGATGGCTCGGGATGTGTTGGCCGTTCCCATATCTACCGTGGCGTCCGAGTCCGCTTTTAGTACGGGTGGTCGTGTGCTTGATTCATATAGGAGCTCCTTGACTCCAAAAATAGTTCAAGCTCTAATTTGTTGTCAAGATTGGTTACGTAGGCCTTCTGATCGACCTATAGTATCTATTGTTGAAGAGGAGTTTGAAGACGTGTATAAAGTTGAAATGGGTAATTTTTTTATTATTTAGCATGAATTTTTTTCTAGTGTATCTATTATTGTGTGTTTTAACTTCTTAATTGTTTTAACTTTTTCATTTAGATTTGGGTCAGTTGACGGTGGAATCAATATCAACGTCAACAAGCGAGGTTTGATTAATTCTGGTCTTTAAATTAGGACTTTTGGAGGGATATTTGGGAACACAAACTTTTAGTTGGAAACTTGGAAGACAATGTGTAATATTTTTCTTGCTGTTCTCATCTTTGCTGACTTGCTATTTTCTGCTGCTATTTTTTTGCTGATCTTTGGGAACACAAACTTTTAGTTGGAAACTTGGAAACTTGGTTACTGCTGCTTTTTTCTTGCTGTTCGCATCTTTGCTGAACAGCTGTTAGTTGCTGCTTCTGCTCACTGCTGTTATTGCTTGTTATATAATATATACTAACTATTACTTTGCTGACTTGCTGTTAGTTGCTGCTTCTGCTGTGACTGCTGTTATTGCTTGTTATATAATATATACTACCTGTTACTTGCTGTCTTGCTGTTAGTTACTGCTGCTTCTGACTGCTGTTATTGCTTGTTATATAATATCTCCTACCTGTTACTTGCTGACTTGCTGTTAGTTACTGGCCAGGCATAAAATCCAGCCATTGGCGACAGACAATGGCGTGGCATAAAATGCAGCCATTTGGTAAATCTATGATGCTAGTTTATTTACAATGGCGTGGCATAAAATGCAGCCATTTGGTAAATCTATGATGCTAGTTTATTTACAATGGCGTGGCATAAAATGCAGCCATTTGTTAAATCTACGATGCTAGTTTATTTACTCTTTTCTTGAGAAATTTACTAACATATTACATGATAAAGTGGCAATGATGATGATGGCTTGAGAATAGGAGAACTGATACTACATGGCATCAAACAATGATGCAAAAATGAGCCTTATCTGAGCCACAATTTAGTTTTCTTCATCTTCTTTTGATGTTGTTGTCCAGGTCCTCCAGGGGAAGATATGAGATTCACTGAGATGAGCACCAGTTTGAAATTGGAGGACAGGAATTAAATCTCAGCTGCATTTCATTGTTGTAATTTTTTAATCTAGGAGAACTGATACAGTTTGATATCTGGAAACTTATACAGTTTGATGGCTTGAGAATAGGAGAACCGATAAATTTTGATATCGGGAAACAAGATTTTATTTGTTTTGTGTACATTTTTAATTTTTTTGTACAATATCAATACTGGCAGTCTGGCACTTTGTGTGAGTCTGTGACTGCATTTCATTTTTAATTTTTTTTTAAATGAAATTTGGTTTGTATATTTGATTGTCCAGGTTGTCTTTGATGTTATTTGTTGTAAAATGGGCCATTCAACAATATATTGGATGGGCCAAGGATAATTTTATTTGTTGGGCCGTTCAATTCGGCCATTTTGTTCGTTGTAAAATGAACCTTCCTGGCCCATTACACACAAGGCCCATGAACCGAATAACCGGAATAACCGAACCGTACTATTTCGGTTCGGTTTAATTCGGTTTTGAAATATTTCGGTTCGGTTCGGTTCTTCACTATGTCGGTCCGGTTTTTGTTCGGTTTTGAAAATTTCGGTCCGGTTTGGACCGAACCGCACCGATGCTCACCCCTAACTGGTGGTTCTGATTCAATGGCATCAAAGAAAGAGAGATGTAAACACCCATTTTTAAAAATAAATTAAAAATAAATTTTTAAAATTTTTCTGTAATTTTTAATTATTTAAGTTAAATGTTCTTCAAAGAATTAATATTTTTATGTATTATATTAAATATTAAAATATTGTCAAAATTATATTTTTGAGTGTATAATTAATAATATGATGTGTAAATTTTTGAAATTTATTGGGCTCAAAAACTATTTTTTTAATAGCTAAAAATATTATTTTTGATAAACCAGACCGAACCAACCTGAACCGAACCAAACCAAACCCAACTGAACCCAACCCAACCCTAATGGGTCGGATCTGAACCCGACCCGACCCGCCGATCCGACCCTACTCGCTAACCCACTCCCCCATTCCCCCGCACACCCACGACCCTCCCGGTTCCCGCGGACACCACCCCCGCGACCCCCCTTCTCCTTCATAAACCACCCCCATCCTTACATGTAAAGACCTCACGACCACCTCCGCGTATTCCCCAACCTCCAGACGACGCCGCCGACCACCGACAACGGCCGCACGCCGCTGCACGCTGCCCGCAAAACCGCCGCGAAACCGTCCCTTTCACGGAATGGGTTTTGGCTCATTAGTATTTTCTAGAGTTTTAGATGCGGAGTATCGATCTATTCTTTTCAGAAAACTTCGTTTAAGAAAAACATAGAAATAAATAAATAAAAGTCTTGAAAAGATAGAAACATATTTGATACATTTAGACATAATTTTATATGTTATATATGGCTTAGTGGCTAGTTTTCAATATAATAATATTAATATTGATGAATGTTGTAAATTTATCGATATACAACTTCTACAAATGACAATGATTATAATTTGTCAATAAGAATCATATCGATTTGTCAGCTAAATAATTGTGTTGGCACTTACTTGAATTCTTCGATATCTATGGGTTCTTTGTCTTCTTTTAAAACATATTCACACAGGGTAATCCAAAAATGGTGTTCAATTTTTTCTACCGAATTGACTGAAAATAATACTTCATTAATAGATATTGGTCAGTATTAATAGCGGTAGGTATCAGATCAGGATATGTCGAACCGTATCGGTATTGGCCGATACTGCAAACCATCACTTGTATGTTTAGGAATCAGGAAAATATATGTAACCCTTAATCGCTCTTTCTGGACTAGTGGGAAAATGTTTCGGAATGGCCAGCTAGTTAAAAAACGTCACCATTGTTCGCCATTAATGTAAGTTTCAGAAAAAATTGCTTAACAACCAACAAAAAGTACAAAGAAATCCTAGACAGAAAATCAAAATACAATATTTTTGATATGAAAAATGTGACGATGGAGATCGAGTACTGCAGCGACTCATTTACTCCGTTGACGGTCCGACGAGGGAATGATGATGTTCTCTTCTCTTTTCTCTCTCTTGAGCCTGTGTGCACGTACGTGGTTAGCACCGGGGCTCTGGTCCCATAAAAAGAGGCACGGGGAGGGGGGGTCTCCGAAAAGAGGACCCTGGGTACGTCCAAGTTCCTCTTATTTATAACCATCATGCTGATGGTCTATAGATGTCGCATATGCCTCTGTTTGGTGGCTGCATGGGGCTCCTTCAACAGAATGCGGTTGCAACTGTAACCACATACAACGGACATGCTGTCACGCGACCTCGATTGGGATATATTGTTCATAAGACCTCGGGGTTATTTTCAACTCCATTGTATGCGTGACTCGGCCAACTGGACACGTAATCCGCACTAACTGTGTGAAGATCTTTTTGGTTGTAACGGACATATCTTGCAAGCTGAAAGCCGTACAACATCTTAGCCGCATAACGTCTTGGCCGCATATGTGCTCTACTTTGGCCTTGGTCTTATGGACACTTCGGTCGCATGGCGTTGTGGCCGCATGTAAGCTCTCATCTGGCCTTAGTCGAATGGACACTTTGGCCACATGATGACGAGGTTGTATACGGCCGTAGTCGCAAATGAGGGGACACGTGGCATGGCACATCTGACGAAGTTATTAACGTACTGATGTGACTTTTCGTCTTTTTATGAGTTGCCACCTCTCTTAAGATTCTCAAACCGTTCTGGGTGATGAGTGGTGGTGTGTCATAACTTCTGATAGGTATTGAATGTCGTGTCACAAAATCTCATGCGGCCCCTTACTTCGTGACTGTTCAGGCCACATGGGATCTTCTTATGCAACCTCCAACTCCTTGGTTGTTCGGGCCATATAATGCTTTACAGGCTGGGCGAGCCCCTCGACCGTATGTGCTTTCTGTGGCTCCTCTGCGATCTGCTTTCACTTTGAGGGCACATGGGCTCTATGCGGCCTGCATGACTTTCAGATTTTCCATGCTTCTACAAGACCCCCTTCAAAGTTTCCAAAATAAAAAGTTTGGAATACTTTGAACAAGAAGCATGGTCGAGGAATTTCGGCCACATGGTTGTGATGCCGCATAGGCACGTTGCCGCATAGGCGCTTCCTCCAGGCTGTCAGATCATTAAATGTTGAGATTTGGCTCGATCTCCGAGGAGATTTCTTGGGACCCTGAGTCAATGGCAGTTTCTGCGAAGATAAATATGGATCACACAAATTGAGGCATTAGGTTCATCCTCATAGCTTCCTGGTTCATCGCCTCACGAGCCCTGGGCGACTATAAATAGGTGGGCTAGGGAGGAGAGATAACTTTTGTCTCTAGGCTTCCCCCTCTTTCGTGAAAGAAAATCCTAAGGGCTACTGTCTATCTCGTCGAGGGGTTTGTCAAGAGCGACGTCGATCCGTGGCACCCTTATGTTGGCATTCATTTTGGAGGTTGGGGTGTGTCATGATGGCATTGATACAGAGACACAAGTATACGACCTCGTAGCGTGGATGAGAAATCATCTAGAACACGCGCAGGCCTCCCCCACAAAGTTCTGCCGCATGGATGAGCAATTATCTGCAACATACGCACAAAGCCTATCTGTGGCTTGGCTGTATGGATGGAACTTATCTGCAACATGCGCGTAGAGCTTATCTATAGCTTGGTCACATGGATAAAAAATCAGTCCTCCTATAGCTTGGCCGCATAAATGATAACTTATCTGCAACATGTGGGCAGAGCTTATCTGTGGCTTGGCCGCATGGATGTGAACTCATATGCAACATGCGCGCATAGCCTATCTGTAGCTTAGCCACATGGATAAGGAATCAGTCCATCTGTAGTTTGACCGCATGGATGAGGAATCAGTCCATCTGTAGCTTGGCCGCATGGATGAGACCTCCTCTTTCTCATGCATGCAGACTTAGCTATCTCGAGACGCCCCCTCCTGCATGTGGCTGCGACCTAGAAGTGGCATGCGGCCGCTGTACACTTTTATAATCTTCGTTAAGACTGATATATGTTCTCTTTATGCAAGTTTCATCACCCTTTGTGGTGCCCATGATGGAGCATGGAAGGATATCATAGAACCTGACATTAGAAGAGAGTTCCAACCTTATGCGGTGGTTTGCCAAGAACTGATCCAGGAGATGAGGGTGAACATCCTGCTTCATGCGCGGAGATGTCCCTGTTTATGCGACGTGCTAGCTGCGTTTCTCCCCTTTATGCGGCTTGTTATCGGCCGGAAGCCTACGGTGTCGATGACAGGATTTGGATTAATTTTTATTCATGTCTTCGGTCTTTCCGCATGGTTGAAGAGCGTATGATCCTGCTTCTCCCTTGTTATCCATCAGTATGGATTCTTTTTCATATACCGAGGTTTGCACTGTGGAGGGATGATCCAGAATGTGTTGCTGCCTACTGCTGGCTTCACTCGTGTCAGTAGCAAAAATAGCACGGAGGGGCGCCTCTAATGTAAAAGGTTTGTATCAGCGAGACTTCATGGAAACCCTTAAAAATGGGTTTCCATCATATGTACTCATGACCTTGAATACTAATAAAAATCCCTAAAAAAATAGATTTTTATCATATGTACTCATGATCTTGAATATTAATCAATAAGATCTCTCATTTTCAAGATTTTTTTTGTATTTGTCATATTACATGTTGTGGACTTTGGATATTGTGCTAGAGGTAATATGGACATAGCACAACACCGTAGTTGTCAAGGACATCCAGCTAGAAAATCTTTGGTGGATCTATTACTTCTTGCGCATTTTGGTGCAAGTAATAGATTTGAGACAAGACCTACCAGAGGTGATATTGTCACTCCCCATTCCCGATATACGTATTTGGAACGTATTTTATTTTAGCATGGTTGCATAAGCATGAAAACTAGACCCATTCTTTGGTTTAACCTGGTTCATGGTTTATTTTGTGGGTTGTTCAAGTCATGAGAACCTTTGGTTCGATCCTCAACCCTAGCATATATAACCCAATATTTTTCTTCTCTCTTCATTACTTCATTTCTTTATTTCTTTCTCTCTCATGTGTTTTCTCTCCCCTTTCCATAGGCAAGTACACATTGCATGAGACACGAAAAAACCGTCCATATTATTGTTCCATTATGTTTGTTATGTGTTTCATAACACTTTTAGAACTTGGAGTTTTATGTTTTGATGGATGATTTTGAGTAGATCTATATTTCTAACTTATGGTTTTATGGGTTTTATGAGTTTTTCTTAGTTTTGATCTAATAAACATATATTTTCGAAAACCAGTTTTTGCTACATGATAGAGCTTTCAATTTTAAGCATTTTGGTTTTTGGTTCACTCGATTTGGACTTAAAATGAGAATTTTATGGACAAAACAAGATTTTATTTTTTTGGAGCTTTCGTCATGGCCGAACCTGCTGTTTGGAGAAGACGAAGTCTTCGTGCGGCTAGCGAGTTATGTGGCAGAGAGTGCTATGCGGCCTGAGCTTTCGTCGCATACTGACCAGCATGCGTCCATCTTGTTGGACGCATGACTGCCATCACACAAGTGTTCTGGAGCTTATCCTTGAACTTCTTGTGTGTTCACTCGCTGAACGAATGAGAAATTTTCTAAGTCCAAGAGACATCCATGCGGCATCGATCCATATACCACAAGCAGGCATATGCGGCAAGCAGAGCATGCGGCAACTTTTTCTTGGACGCATGACTCTGAAACTTTGACACATCTTTCTATGGTTTTGTCTTTTCTTCCTGACACACTTTATGGCTTGTCACATCAATCACTTTATATCACATCACTGACACTTTATTCATTGCCCGTCACTTTAACACTTGTCCCAAGGAGTAGACTTTAACCCTGAGCTTGCGGCCCAGACTCCATATTCGGCAAAGTGGTTCATGCGGTCCTGACTTCATATGCGGCCATGACTACACATGCGGCCTAGAGTCATATGCGGCATGGACTTCCCATGCGGCCTTGCTTGTTTTGATTGAATATTTTCTTATTCTTTCGTGACCCAATATATAATTGGTAATTGGACTCGAATACTGTATCCGTGCTAATACCACTATTGCCTGATAATTGTCTATGATATTAATGTGTGCCGAGGTACGACACATCGTGTCACGTGTTAAGTGATTATATTTGGGTTGTGCATTGAGAATGCCTCCAAATTCCTGAACGCGTGATATTATAAATATATATTGTTTCTCTAACACGGGCATAATAAGCGAGTAAACTACCAAAGCGTAGCTAGGATATTGATTGACTGAATGTTGCATACACGCTTGGGTGAATCCAGATTTGACTTTCATGGATTCGTATCTAGCGTGCCCGTACTTTGTATGACATTTTAAGGAAAATTCTCATGTGACTACACAGAAGAACTTCCAACTATTGGCAAAATTTAGTGCTAGCCTACAGTCTATGACGCTAGTCACATTCCAAGAAGAATTCCTGTAATTCAACAGGAAGTTATTGCCCGAACCACTGGCCGATCCGGAAGACATCACTTTGGTGTTGTGAAGGATTAACCATCCCATAATATATAAGAATGGCAATTCCACTCTGGGAAATCCTTCATGCTGTGTATCATTAGCCAGCAGTCCCTCAGTAATGGCCCTCAGGCCAGCTTGAATCCTGCACACCATGGCAGGGAGCAGGCCCAATCTTGCTCCAAACACCAAATGCACTGTGGGCCATAAGGTGTTACGATGAATGCGATCCGCAGACGCGATACCAGGCACCACCCATCGGCGTAGCCAAACAGAAAGGAAGCCAGCCAGTTGAGCTTCTCTAGACAGGGGCTTTCGGCAATGCCTCATATAGCTGTAGGCTTTGGTTCCTGCAGGATAACCCCCTACCTCTTCGTTGAGAACATAATCTTGAGCCCCCGCATCTTCAATGAGATCATCGACTGTGTTGGCACTAAGCATGCTCAGAAGGTTCAAGGGTTTATCTCTGCTATCTACAACCTTGTCCTGCTTGGCATTTCTTGCCTGATGGAAGAAGAGGTAGGATACCCATTTGTTGATATGGGCCAAATCAGAGGGCTCTTTGTAGAAGGTGGTGCATGCAAGATAGTGGCTCATCAGCTCCTAGTACACTGCCACTGCCCGAGGGTTTATATCCCTCAGCTCCCTTTTGTGGGAACATACTCTTCATAAGGAGTGTCTTCCATTGGCAGCTTTGAGATATATGCCATCTCATGAAAGGCTAAGCCCAACTCACCTAGCGGAGTGGCGAAGGTCCCGGTGAGCGAGTTATATCGCTCCATCAAAGCTAAGAATAAGTTGGGGTTGAGAGGCAGCCCAACACTAGTGGCACTCACAGCCGCAAATAAACCAATACTTTCCATCTCCGTCTGGAAGTGCTTCAGGGCCCAGGCAGTTAAACTGGCCCATCGAAGATTCTAGGGGCTAAGCCATCCACTGGTGCGAGGGTTAACCTTGGGGTATACTCCTCCCTGCCCCATAAAGTCATTACAGAAAGTCGCTATTTGAATCGGTTGGATCAGTGAAGTATCTTCACTCAGGACGCTGCCCGGCAGTAATCCTCTGAAAGTCATGACAGGGCCTGAAGGACTTCTCACAAAGGACCCTCGGTTCAATCCTTTCTTATAAAAGATCTTTCCCGGCTGGCCGTGAAGATCGGGAGTCAGAGTCCACACCATCTTTCTGCGATGGGTGGCATGGAAGAACGCTGAGATAGGGTAATCTCTAGGCATCCTTGGCAGATACATGACCGTGCCCTCAACAGAAAATACCCAATCTTCCTTCTTGGGCTTAGTCTGGGATTGTTTATCTATAACATCCCCAAATAAGAAACTTGGTTTCTTATATTCAGTGTCGTCTATATACGTCAGGGGCTCCCCACTGATCATACTCAGCAACATTCGTTCTCCTTGGGCAGAGATCAGAGTTTCCCTTTCTTGAGGATACTCGTTTCCAGAGATGGGGAATGTCACATGGGACAAGTCCTCCAGATAATTGGAATTCAGCATCCCAGCAGCAGAGCCCATCACTTCAGCCAAAGGAGGAATCTGTAGGTCCACTGCAAGAAGCAAGAAAATAAGTCAGTTTTACGCTAGACGCTACACTCTTGCAGTATACGCCAAAATATGACAGTCTGAGTTTTTACGTCAGACTGCAAAAATTTGACTTTTTACGCTAGAATTTACTTCCAGTAAAAACTAAAAGTTGGCAGTATACGCCAAAACCTAACAATCTGAGTTTTTACGCCAAACTGCTAAAATTTGAATTTTTACGCTGGAATTTACATCCAGCGCGTAAAACTCAAAATTTGAAGTATACGTCAAATTTTGACAGTCTGAGTTTTTATGCCAGACTGCAAAAATATGGAGTTTTACGCTGACACATTAGAAATATGGGCGTATTGTTGCGCATACACGTACAACGTGTGCGGAAGGTCCTCTATTCCTCTCGAAGTCTTTACATGTGATGCCCGGAGCGCAAATCGACGGTGGAGCACTTCGTTCAGAACGAGGCTCGCTTGGCCTAGCAGGGGTTACTCGTGCTTGAGCAGAGGAGCGGGATGAGGAAGCGACTTTCTTTCCCTTAGAGACGGAGGCCTGTTTTGGTGCCATGGCGAAACTCAGAGTTCTCAGAAAAGAGACGAAGACGAAGAGTTTTCAGAAAGAAAGGGTTTTGCAGAAACAGATGAAGGATTTTTCTCTCAAGACCTTGGGCTATTTACAGAGTTCAGATAACTCTTCGAATCCTTAACCGAATCTGATCTTATCTGATCAGTTATGATTTGTGACCACGTCAGCCTATTATTTGAAATGGAAGACGGACAGTCATGCTCAGATCCAGATTTTACGCACAGAGCAAGGATCCATGGTTTTACGCTCAGAAGCTACAAAACGGTTTTACGCTCAAAAGCTTTTACGCTCAAAAGCTTTTACGCTCAGAAGCTACAAATCTACGGTTTTACGCTCAGAAGCTACAAATATACGATTTTACGCTCAGAAATTTTTACGCTCAGAAGCTATAAATCTACGATTTTACGCTCAGAAGCTACAAATATACGATTTTACGCTCAGAAATTTTTACGCTCAGAAGCTATAAATCTACGGTTTTACGCTCAGAAGCTACAAATCTACGGTTTTACGCTCAGAAGCTACAGATATATGATTTTATGGTCAGAAGCTACAAATCTACGATTTTACAGAAGCTACATATGCTACGGATCTATGACTTTTTGTATTGCGCAGGACAAGATACACGTATATCTTGATAGTTTGGGTCTTATACTCGAGAAGGCCAAATTACAAGGGTTTACGCAGAAAATTCTCCTTTTTGGCTATAAAACATTCCAAGTGCCTGAAATACACAGATGTCAGCATTGAAGATGACTCTTCTTCTTGGGCCATTGGAAGTTCATTCGAAGTCTAGCCAGAATCCTTTACATCTAAGTTCAAGTATGGCCTGTTCAGCGGACATTTTTTGCCCTGTCTCGAGAAATTTTTGAGAAGCCATTCTTGAAGATGATGTTCTGAACAAAAATTCTTTGTATCAGAGAAGTGACAGTTCGGAATTCTATGCGACTCCTTGTCCAAAAATAGCATGACAGTTGGATCTCCAAGACAACTTAATGCTAAAGAGTTTTTTACGCATCTTCCATTACGGATAAAAGCCGGAGCGTGACGGGAAGCATATTTGTCAGAATCAGCGTAAAAATTACTCAGACATGCTGAAGCTGCGTATTATCAGACTTCCTCACAGCAATATGGCGGATCAATGATGCGTAAAAGAAGACAAGTTTATTAATCATGATTACATATGATGGAAATCCATTTTACAAAGGATTTTTCATTAATATTCAAGATCAAGATTATATATGATGGAAATCCATTTTACAAAGGATTTTTTATTAATATTTAAGATCATGATGGGAATCTATTATGCTAGGTTCTCATCTGACGGAGATCTTCAGTTTTTCTTCTACGGCACTTCATCGGCTTCTTGGGCCGATGAACAAGAAGATGGTTAATGGGGGGAGGATACAGAACTGGGCCTGTCTAAATTATTCAAGCCCCCCTCCATACGTCATTAGCGGCCATGCTCGGACTTGTGTTAGGGATTCAGACCCAACACAATACTAGAAGACGCGGCCAAGCTGTCCACCAGGGTCCAGCTTCATAATAGGGGAAAATACAGCTAGCAAGCTGTGTGGTCCGATGAGACCCTTCCTCTCTCCTGGACGAATCGCCATATAAAATTGCTAATTATCTCGAGCAAAGGAAGCTATGATATCCTTCCATGATCCATCATTGCAGAGAATATTTGCTCGAAGACGCCTCTTTTTACGGCTCCTTACATGCTGGAAGAGCATAATCTTCTTCTTCCTCAGTGCAGCCAATGAATCTCAACGGCCATCTTTGTGGTGAAGGAAGTATGGAAAAACAGGTTCACTCGTTTGCCTTATATAGGCGGAAGAGAGCATACCAAATCCCAACAACTTCTTAAATATCGCCGAAAAATCAGTCTCGAAGAATGAGTCAAATTTGACCACTTCATGCTTCATTCAAAGTATTTCAAATTACAAAGAATTTGAAAACTTTGAAGGGGGTCTTATAGAAGCATGAAAAATACGCTGGAGAATTATACGCGTAAAACTCCTAACATACATGAAGCCCGCGTAAAACAGAGCTTCAGCGCTGTGTGGCGTAAAATATAACTTCAGAGTTGTCCGCATAAAACAGCGCTTCAAGGCTGTTTTGGCGTAAAAGGTTGTTGCACCTCCCACCGGCATAAAATACGTTTATTTTTA
Organism: Iris macrosiphon; assembly: GCA_036927795.1. NCBI lineage: Eukaryota > Viridiplantae > Streptophyta > Magnoliopsida > Asparagales > Iridaceae > Iris > Iris macrosiphon. The sequence continues at coordinate 300,253,181 of JAYESA010000005.1, forward strand.
ATGCAACGTAAAGTCATACGAGGAACTATTCGTATTCTTCGAATGAATCTGTCAGACAGAACAGTGAACCTGACTCCTGACAAAAGTACTGCACGACGACCGAGAGGACGGCTGTAATAATGATTCTGCACAGAGGCCCAGGCTGTCGTTTAGTGACATGTCCTTGATACAAGTCATTTTTACGCATTCAAGGAATACGCTGTCTATTTTACACAGGCAGAGATGAGCTTTTACGCTCAAGATAAGACGAAATCAGATGCCTCGTCAAAAGTTATTTCTCATGCAGAGCTCGAGGCATATCTCGGCATTTAATGCACGAGATTGGGGCATATCTCTGCATTTAATGCACGAGATTTGATTCTATCCTTTATATTTTTGTCATGACTGGGAGAGCTAAAACTAGGGCTAATACGCTTACATCACCATTCTGGCATTTTATGCCAACTAGGCTATTTTCAACTATAGGAGCACGTCGTATGCTATCTCCTCGAAATACGCCAACTCAGGCTATATTTACAAAGGTACGTGATAAGGTTATTTGGCCCAGAATACGCTCAATACCTCAGTCAAGAAGGATAATTAGCTATTTTTATGCTGGTTATCTATTATTCATGCAGCATCAAGCTTTACGCGGTATTTGGCTTTTACGCCAACAAGACAGCTATTTGGCTTTTACGCCAACATGACAGCTATTTGGATTTTACGCCAACAAGACAGTTATTTGGCTTTTATGCCAACCATCTTTACGCGAGGGACAGTTACCTACGTAGCTTGCATGACGTGATCTTCGAGAAGCAGTTATACGCATTACCTCATAATGGGACACGCGTCATACGCGGATTCAGGAGATCATTCAAACGTGGGTAGCAGTTATTATAACCGCCGCGTAAAGAGTGCAACTCTCTTCACAGTTTGGCTTCTATGCCGACTAGACAGTTACTGTGACTGAGAACTATAAATAGAGACCTCCGGTCATAGGAGATAGGGAAAAAAGAAAGAGATCAAGAGATCAGAGAGAGAGAGAGCACAGACAGAGAGTAGTGATTGAGGACTCTGACAACGAGAATCTAATCCCTCCTGCAATATTTGAAGCTTCTTCTTCTTCTACAACACTTCTTCATCATCGTGTGGTCCAAGGGACAAAGTGATCGACCGCAGATTAGACTCCTATAGCAATTTTTCCCCAGAATTATTTTTATTGTACTTAACATCCTCGTATAGGATTAATTGTACTCTTTTTTCTTGTTTGTAAACAAAGAAAGGATTTCGTATAAACCTAGTTTTATTTTTTCGTTTATCATCAAACAGATATATGATGTGACTAATGCAACTATTGTACGGGATGGATTATGATCATTAAACTATAATAAAATTTGTGCCTTGGACAGCGACATGACCAAAGGGAACTCTGAATTCATTAGAATTGGGACGTCGTTAATGTTGGAAAAAAGATGCTAGATGTTGAATAAAAGGAATGGAATATTGAGAAACTATCAGAATGATTGTAAATACACTTGGATAATAATAAAAAGAAGGCCGGTGATATTCTTAATGTAATAAATCAAAGTTGGATGAATCAAAACAAAGTGACAACAGGTCAAATTAGTCATAAGAGATGGGAATGACGAAATTGGCATTGGAAGAATAAATATTACAATACGAAGTGATTGAAATTAGGTTATGGTCAGTTTGTTTGGAATGATTAAAGTATTGTGTTTGGGTTAATGGCCTAACCTGGGCACTTCCTGAGAATTTTTATAGTTGGCAGATTGAAAGATAGCGATTGTGGCAAACAGTTATAGGAATGAACACTATGAGCGAGATAAAAGAATTATGCATATGTCGGACTGAGAGGATGACAGTGAATATTGAGAAGTACTTAGACCAAATTTTGATTTCAATATATTGGAAGGATATCGATGGGATTGACCGAGTGAGTGTTGCAAGAACTTTGGGTTATGGAAAAATCAATGTTAGGGAACATCTTGACAGAAATTATTAAGTGATCATTAATAAGGAATAAAGGTGCATCTATAGCCGTTTGATTTCTCTAACCATTAGCATTGGTTGAGTGCACTATATTTCGGGGAAGCCTGAAATATATGTACGATCCAAGGGAAGTGTTGAACGGAATTCAAATGGAGCTACAGGAGAATATTGGTGAACTGTGGAACATGAACAAATTATTTGGGGAAGAAACAAGATGGTGGAATTGAATTCATCAGAATACGAGATTCATGAATGAGCATATTGACAAGAAATTAAAATGGGATGTTGAACTACAACTAGCGTAGAACATTTTCGTGGGGTGACTTAAGTGATATGATGAATTGAGTCATTTCTTTAAGTTTCGAGGACAAAACTTTTTCTGAGTGGTATATTATGTAATGTCTAGCTCCGCGAAATGGTATTACGCTGGAATTATAGATGGATCAGACCGATGAAATACAAGTTGTATGGAAAATTGAGATGCTTGGTGTGATAATGCAGTGTTGCTTAACTTGGCCGGATTGGATATCTCATGCGGCGTGGTTCAAATTATTGATTATGCCAAGTTAGAAGACTGTGCATCGCCTCAGATCATTCTTGAAGGATCGTAGAAGAATGTGGGATCATGGCATGAAAACGATATTTGTATAAGTGATTGGATATGTCCCTTCTCCTCTACTCATTCATGCCCAAATAAAATGAATGCTAGTGTTGCTTTGATGTATGTCATAACTATATACTGCTCTAGTCCATACAATAAAAATAATGCCTTATGTTCAATGCTGCTATAATCAAAGAAACACATGAATAATGAACTGCTAGTACTATCGACACAAGAATGCTATAAAGTTTGTCTGCCATGAAAAATAAGTAATATTATGCAATCTACTTCACATGTTGGTAACACTGATAATGGAACATTGAACATCTGTACATGTATAAGTGCATCAGTGCACAGTAACTATGAATAAAATACTTTATATACGAGTATAATTATGGTTTGGTACCACTGGGCTACGAGAAGGTCTGTAAGTTGAGACCTACGGGTCACCAATCGATATGGGAATGAGCAAAACAAGAAGGATCAATAATGCGAGGCTTTACTTATATTTCTTTACCATACAATTTATGCTTAGTATTTTATTTACATAGACGTTGCATGGTCATAGACAACTTGTGCACAAGGTTTGGTAAGTTTTCTCGAACAAGATGCATCAGGGCACCGGGATCGTTCGGCCTAGGAGTAAACATAGTACTTTGGTAGCACCGGGTATAAATGAGACATTCATTGGGGATCGCAACCTCATGAATGGCGCTTCGTACGCCCTTCAAAGTCCTATATGACATATCCCTCGTGGTGCAAAATTATATCACCAATGACCCTCATGTAGTTAGGATGCATACTAACGAGAACATTGTGCAGGCATAACATCCCAAGTAGAAATGATTAATATTACTTGTGTTGTGGCTAATCCTTATTTTGTAGGGATAAGAATAATGGGTTATCGGTAAGAATTGCCGATAGGCGATATACAATGTCTATCATATATTCAATTTTATACTACTTATCCTATAACATGCTTTCACTATGATGCTGATATCTTGATTACATTGAAATGAACCTAGTCCCTAATAGAAATATCACTAAATTAATGTGTATGCTTCTTACATGAATACTTAGTGTCGGTTTAGGCTAGTGGGCTAGTTTCTACTCACCAGTACGCGATATGTACTGACCCACATTTGTGGGCATCCATAGGTACTCAGCAATGGGGAGTGGTTGGAACGGTTCCGAGGTATCGAAGCATTGTTGGGACGCGCAAAAGTTCTTCTTCCATTGGAGGCATCTTTTGTTATAAAGGACATGATGTATGGAACATTATAATTCAGTTGTATCAGTGAGATTGTAAGCCAAGACGACAAATATTAATGTAACCCGATTGGCCAAGTATCAGTTGTATTTGAGAGCTATATAAATATTTTGTAAGCCATGTACTTAATTACCAATATCAATAAAGAGAAGCTTTTCATTATATTCATTGTGACTTCAATTTGTCTGCTTAATTTTGCTGCGATGTCGTTGTTTCTGAGATATACCATGCTATGTCTATCTTTTTGTCTTGTACAAGTGCAATCTAAACTTGTACGACATCACGCATGTGGTACTTTTGGTTCTTCGAAATTGGGGCGTGATAGTTTTGAGACGTTGTCGATCATTGGGGCCCTTATGATCATTTTCTGCCATGTATTCAAGATGTGTTATAAGCAATGACACAATATTGCAAAAAAAGTAAAGAACACAACAACATACAAAAATAAGCTCTTTATTGATATTCAAGATATGTTACAAGCGGCGCTTGACCAAGATTAAAATTTGCTCAAGCTCTCTTTCTTTCGATTACAATGGCATTATTCCCTACATTAAATCCCTTTATACAAAATTAGCTCAAAACATCTCGATACGGCTCAAGGCATCGACTCCAGATTTTTGGGTCCTGGGGATGAGGCTCGGCTATCGCTTCTTCTGATGATCTAGCACTTTGGAAAAAGTACTGGTGAGTATAAAATCAACGAACAGAAGCAACACCCTCTAAAACCAACACTAAGTAAGCATGTGGAAAAATATTACATTACTAGTAATCTTGCTACTTTTACCTAAGTTTATTTCATGCAATACAAGATTAGAGTCAGATTACTTCTTTCGAAAGCATATCTTTAAAAATGGTTTGCATAAACAATACATTCAAATATGCTATAGGAACAATGTTCTATCGTGTGGTGCGCATCATGTATCGTGAGCCATATTCGATGAACTCTTTTGAAACAATAACAGTAATCTAGTGGATTATTCATTTTAATTCAATGGGGGCAGCAACATATTCAAGTAAAATTGATACATCTCATTTAGCATTTATGATAAGGAATACAAGTGATCACTTATTTAGTGATCCTTACCCATGGTCGAACAGTTATCCCTACAACAGACATACAAGTTAGCAACAATTTGCATAATCATAAAGGTTCTATTCCATGTCCGTCTTTGCATCAAACAGTTAGGTATGCAAGATGGCTAGCCTAGCATGCGCCCTAACTATATGATGTCCCCCGAGTGTTGGATCCCTGGAATTAGCAGTTGGGATGTACAAGCCCATCTCGCTAATGACAGAATTGGCTAATAGCTGCTAAGACACATGGTTGCTCTGTAATTAAATACGCTCAAAATAGCAGTCGTGACTCATGGTTCAGTACTATACTAATAGCCACACCCTCTCGTAAATAAGGACTTCAAGCCTGAGGGTGTTCCAGATCTCTCCCAGGCCGAACGATCTTCAGTGCCCCAAGAACCGCTCGAGAGATAAACCTTGTGCACAAGTTGTCAGAACGATGCATGAATGTACTTCTATCAGATAAAGACTATATAATACACATGTTCATGAACAAACAAGCATTTCAATCAAGCAATAGAGCCAGAGCTCTCAATTCTCTTGACTAATAGCCACACCCTCCCGTAAATAAGGACTTCTAGCCTCAGGGTGTACTATTAGTCTTAATGCAGCAGCTCAAGCTATTCATACAGTTCTATCTCTTTACAGTATGATCAATGATACATGTTCAAGCACTCTAGTTCTTTTAACAAGTAACTGGCAAGAACGGTTCTATAAATCTAGCATACAATTCTCTCTCTTTCAGTACGATGGGGAACAGGCAAGCAATCTTTTATTTAAGCAAGCATAGTAGTAGTTCTTCTATCTCTTTTAGGCAATCATATAGTTCTACTCTAGTTTAGCATACGATATAAAGATAAGTTCAAGCAATCTTTTACTCTTTCTTTTTAGCATGGAAGTAGTTCGTTCAATAACCTTGTCAATGTAACCTAGCATGCAATATTTCTATCTTTTCTTAGCATGGCAAGGGTTTGTTCATTAGACAAGCAATACGAGTTCTCTTATGAAGCATGCAGAGTCAGGTTCTATCATTCTTCTTATGAAAACTATCTCCTTAGAACAAGCAGTATAAAACTCAGATTCATTATTAAGGCATGCAAGAATCATAGAATAAAGTTTTGCCCACTCACCCAGATCAATCGTCTTATGTTTCGATCGAAAAAATCTTCGAGAAGGCTTTCGCTCGAGCCACCAAAGCGATATCTCTTGTACATAGTGCCGACACGAAGTGGGGCACTACATAGTTACCCACCGAGAAAAAGTTTTGTCATCGAAACTCAAGAAGAAACTTTTGATATTCAGAGCAGTGATAGTCCTCATCCCTCACCATCCTCAATCGAAAATACTAGCAATCAAGAACTCAATAAAACTCTAGCCATCAAAAATCAAAAATCATATCTCAAGCAATAAAAAAATCTAGAAATCTTTTGCCAGCTTCTTTGAGAATATTTACGAACTTATTATATGGAACGCTCATTGCGGCAACGATATCAAGAGACAAGAAAATATCTTGAGTTGAAGCGAAGCAGCAGAATGGCCACAGGGTCGAGTTGCTCTGATACCATTATGTCATGTCCCAATTCACGCAAGGGGCCGATCGTCCTCGCTTAGCGCCTTACGAAACCGATCGTCCTCGCATGGACGTAATACCGTGCAAGCCTAAGTTGCGCTTGCACAAGGTCAAAGTTTTAAACAAGGGCAAGTAAGCTATTCAAGCCGAAAGCAACGGCACAATATTGCAGAAAAGTAAAGAACATAATGACAAACGAAAATAAGCTCTTTATTGACATTCAAGATGAGTTACAAGCGGCACTTGGCCGAGATTACAATTTGCTCAAGATCTTTTTCTCTCGATTACAATGAAATTATTCCATATATTACATCCATTTATACAAAAGCAGCTCAAAATATCTCGATACGGCTCAAGGCATCGACTCTAAATTTTTGGGTCGTAGGAATGAGGCTCGGCTATCGCTTCTTCTGACGATCCAGTACCTACGAACAAGCAAACTGGTGGGGGTCAGCACTTTGGGGGAAAGTACTAGTGAGTATAAAATCAACGAACAGAAGCAACACTCTCTAAAACCAACACTAAGTAAGCATGTGGCAAAATATTAGATTACTAGTAATCTTGCTACTTTTACCTAGGTTCATTTCATGCAGCACAAGATTAGAGTTAGATAACTTCTTTAAAAAAAATATCTTTGAAAACGGTTTGCATAAACAATACATTCAAACATGCTATAGGGTCAATGTTCTATCGTGCGATGCGCAGCATGTATCATAAGCCATATTCGATGAACTCTTTTGAAACAATAACAGTGATCTAGTGGACTATTCATTTTAATTAAATGGGGGCAGCAACATATTCAAGTAAAACAGATACATCTCATTTAGCATTTATGATAAGGAACATAAGGAATACAAGTGATCACTTATTCAGTGATTATTACCCATGATCGAACGGTTATCCCTACAACAGACATATAAGTTAGCAACAATTTGCATAATCATAAAGGTTCTAATCCATGTCCGTCTCTGCATCAAAAAATTATGTATGCAAGAAGGCTAGCCTAGCATGCGTACTAACTATATGATGTCCCCCGAGTGTTGGATTCCAGGGATTAGCAGTTGGAACGTACAAGCCTATCTCACTAATGACAAAATCAACTAATAGCTGTTAAGACACATGGTTGCTCTGTACTAAAATACGCTCAAAATAGCAACCGTGACTCATGGTTCATCACTATACTAAAATCCATACCCTCCCGTAAATAACGACTTCAAACCTCAGGGTGTTCCAGATCTCTCCCAGGCCGAACGATCCCAGTGTCCCAGGAACCGCTCGAGAGATAAACCATGTGCACAAGTTGTCAGAATGATGCATGAATACACTTCTATCAGATAAAGACTATATAATGCACATGTTCATGAACAAGCAAGCATTTCAATCAGGCAATAGAGCCAGAGCTCTCAATTCTTTTGCCTAATAGCTATACCCTTCCGTAAATAAGACTTCTAGCCTTAAGGTGGACTATTAGTCTCGATGCAGCAGTTCAAGCTATTCATACAGTTCTATCTCTTTACGGTGCGATCAATGAAACATATTCAAGCAATCTAGTTCTTTTAACAAGTAATATGCAAGAACAATTCTATAAATCTAGCATACAATTCTATCTCTTTCAATACAATAGGGAACATGCAAGCAATATTTTATTTAAGCAAGCATAGTAGTAATTCTTCTATCTCTTTTAGACAAGCATGTAGTTCTACTCTAGTTAGTATACGATACAAAAATAAGTTCAAGCAATCTTTTACTCTTTCTTTTTAGCATGTCAGTAGTCCGTTCAATAACCGTGTCAGTGTAACCTAGCATACAATATTTCTATCTTTTCTTAGCCTGACAAGGGTTCGTTCATTAGACAAGCAATACTAGTTCTCTTATTAAGTATGCAGAGTCAGGTTCTATCATTCTTCTTATGAAACTATCTCCTTAGAACAAGCAGTATAAAACTCAGATTCATTATTAAGACGTGCAAGAATCAGAGAATGAAGTTATGTCCACTCATCCAAATCAATTGTCTTGTGTTTCGATCAACTTCCGTCGAGCCAGCAAAACGATATCTCTTGTATATAGTACCGACACGAAGCGGGGCACCATTGACCGCATATGTGCTCTCCTTTGGCCTTGGTCTTATGGACACTTCGGTCGCATGGCGTTGTGGCCGCATGCAAGCTCTTGTTTGGCCTTGGTCGAATGGACACTTTGGCCGCATGATGACGAGGCCGCATAGGGCTGTAGCCGCATATGAGGGGACACGTTGCATGGCACCCCTGACAAAGTTATTAATGCACTGATGTGACGAGGCTGCATGATGACGAGGTCGCATAGGGTCGTAGCCTTGGCCTTTTTATGAGTCGTCGCCCCTCTCACCATTCTCGAAGCGCTCTGGGTGATGAGTGATGTGTCAGAACTTCTGACAGGCATTGAATGTCGTGTCAGGGAATCACATGCGGCCCCTTACTTCGTGGTTGTTCAGGCCGCATGTGATCTTCTTATGCGGCCTCCAACTCCTTGGTTGTTTGGGTCGCATGGATGCTTTACAGGCTGGATGAGCCCCTCGGCTGCATGTGCTTTATGTGGCTCCTCTGTGGCCTGCATGACTTTCAGATTTTTCAAGCTTCTACAACCATCTTAGTTTTTATAACACACACACACACACACAAATTCTAGCTCTTTTAGAGGATTATTAGTAGTTGGAACTCTAGAATGTAACTTGAGGTCCAAAATTTCAAAAAAAGAAAGTAAATATAATATGTGTTAGGTTTGTACGAGAATAGTAAGAAATGATAAAATGAGCTCCGGTCCGAAAGATTGTGTGATCAAAAATTGATGTGAAAAAAAATAATGTAAAATCTAGAATCTAGAAAATGGGGTTCCATTTTATGACTTACTATTCTACAAAATGAGTTCCTACAATCTAGAATACAAAAATTGGGAGGCCCAAGCCTTAGATCTTATGGGTGGGATGAGACCAAAAATCTAGACCAAAAAACTAAAAATTAAAACTAGGAATTGAATTTACTTATTCAACCAAATAAGCTTCTAAATTCAGAATCTAAAAATTAAAACCGGGTAGAAGTCTTACTAATGATGATGCTCTTAGCATGGTATGTTATACTAAGGTGCACATAGAATGCCCAAAGCAAATCCTTGGGGACAGTAAAGCTTAGTAGTGTCTTTTCGTCCACCACGAAAAATGAATACTTTTCTCTAACTGTGTGTCACAAGAATATTTGTCAGCAATGTATGCTTCCTCATTTAGGCAGATACAATTCATTGGATTACTGTGCTTGTCAATTGAGATTACAAAAGGTTTTTTTGTTTTATAATTATAAGAGCACAAGTTCATGACCACCAAAGTGCATGAGTGGATGTGGATTCGAATTTCATCACAGACTTATCTTATCTCAAAAACAAAAATAAAAAAATAAAATCATGAAACCAGTTAGTTTACTTTGTTCTTCGACGCCATAATTCATTTGAAGTTACAATTAGGTTGCACAGAAACTTATATTCGAATTCCAATTGTGTCCGAATCCATAAAAAATTAGAATTCTTAGCATAAGATATTGTATACAACTGCATCAGGATTTATGGAACGAAAATGGTTTAGAATACTAGACGTCAAAGATGGAACTAAAAATTTGAATTGGATGGACATGATTATGTTGGGATGGACTGAAGTATGAATTGACTCATATATGAAAAAAAAAAATATAAAATATTTTTTGGGAGTGTGTTGGGGCCCACCTTATCTCTATGGTGGTTCCTCACTTGGTTTAAGTCTTGGTTTAAGTGCATTATATTTACTTTAACATGGTCTCGAAGCAAGCTAGGAATCTAGGATCCTTATAGTGACACATTTTGAACATAATTCATAAAATTCTGGGATTGCCTTTCCACTACTAAAATCTTACACTTACATACTAGGATCTCTATTCTTTTTTGGGAAACTTGACAAAAACTATTCCATTTTCTTTGTAGGGAAAGTCCGTATACCTACTACTTCTTGTGTGATATTGAGTAACATTTAGCAATAAAGATTCTCAAAGTCTTGCAATCGAATATATTGTTAGTTTCTAGGTCTACATTGTCGTTGTCTTGCAATTAAATCTGTTGTAAATTCCGAGAACTAGATTGTCATTATCTAGCATTAAAGTTTTTTTGCTATTCCTAGGACTCTAAGAGCTTGTTCCTTCTGACTTATTCTAGTTACAGGGATCCCTACCCAAACCCAACAAATTATCATATTGGACCAATCCCTCAATTAGAATACAACCCTACAGGAAGAGTTCACCAAACTATATAAATCTAAACCAGTATTTTAAACACCGGACCAAAGATCCATCCGGCCAAGACACAGAGTTGGATCAAACCGATTTAACAAGTTGATGATCCAAATTTAATTATTTATGGACACTAATTTTTATAAAAATATTTATTTACAATTAAATTTTGAAAAAATAGTGGATAATAATGAATAACTGGATCGAAAAAGTTAGTCGTTCACGCGTCAACCTATTAAACCGGCCGACCCAGTCCGATTTTTAAAATACTGATATAAACAATGCTTTCCCAAAAGAGAATAAATAAATAAATAAATAAAAACAACTCTTTCCTTGCAATCAACATTGCTTTAGGTACTAACAAAGTCAAGAATTTTCCTACTATCAGGACAGAATAACTCAACAAACTTGTGTCTGCAACGGTGCTAGTTTTGGTCACAAGTGGCATCTTCACAGCAAATTCAATTAGTAATAGTCAAATCCATAACTTACCCTTTCAACATCTCCAAGCAATCCATTTCCAGTTATCCACAGTAATCATAATGCTTACACTTCTCACAACAGAATCTACACAACAAAAAACTTTATTATATCGCGAAAAAAACTTTAGAGAAATAGTATCAAGGAGAAAGAATTTTGCAAATATTAGAATCCATAAAACAAACAAATCCATAAAATACTCCGACAATCGGACCGACAGAATTATACACAGATTCTGTCAAACTATCTGGCGGAATATGTACATGTATAGATTGTACAGATTCCGCCAATCCGTCTGGCAGAATTTAAAATAGTTCTAAAATTGTATGTATGAGCTAGGAGAATCTGTGTATGCATATACTGGAACTCAAGCGAGTTCTTAAGATAATTTGTTTGAATTCTACCAGACCGACTAACGGAATATTTGGTGGATTCTAATATTTGAGGACTTCTTTCTCCTCCATCTATCTCTATAATCTCCCAATATAATTTTCTGAAAATGAAAATGACTTTTGTCTGCAAAAGAAAAGGTCGGCAAAAAAAGAGAGAGCAAATATTATACTGTGCTTATTCTGAAGGCACATTACTACAAACATCAACTTTTATCATGCACTAATTCTACTACTATAAGGGTCTCCTCCCCTGGTCCTGAGGTTTCCCTCTCCACAGGCAGAAGCAAAGCATCTGATCCAAGTCCATCCCTATTCCCTACTTTTTGGTGCAGGTATCTTAACTTTCCTTTGCTAACGTCTCAACGCTAACATTAAAACTAAAATCAATCTCTACATTCATTTCCTTAAAAAAAATAAAAATTAATTGGGTGTTTCTGTTTGCATGTCTCTGGATTCTTCTTCTTCTTCTTCTTCTTCTTCTTCTTCTTCTAGTTTTTTGGTGATATAACCAACCTTGAGTTAGGAGGAGGCATCTACATTTGTTTTGCACTTGACTAGAGTAGGTTGGTTGTACTTTCTGTGTGAGAAATGTTGTTGTTGACAATATTTGTGTGACTTTGCTACCATGCATACTTTGGTTTGATGATATTTTTGTTCCCTACGAGTACTCTTCACAGAGTTCCTTTCCTTGATCAAATTTGTATTTGTGGAGAGTTCTCTTTCTCCTTTGGTTGTTCATTATCACAATAGTTCTCTGCTCTAAATCCTTCAATCAACCGTTCTTCTTCCATTGGTGGATTTGTTGTGATTATTTGTAGTTCAAACTGGAGGGGAGAATAAGCAGTAGAAAAGAAAAGTAAGTGAGGTGTTGATTTTAAAAAACCGGAGTGAAGAATAACTAGTAGTCTCCATGCATTTCACAGCAGGAAGTTGGAAGAATACTTGGCAGCCAGTCATGGCTGCAGATGCCACCAACCCCTACTACTGGCTGAACTGGAGAGTTCTGTTGTGCTCGTTCTGGATACTGACTGGTGTGATTGTATCGTCGGTTTTGATATGGATATATGAAGGCCATCGCGGCGGCGTGAGGGGGGGAGGAGGAGGGAGGACGGATGATGATGACCGGCAAGAAGAAACCATTGGTACTCTGTACGCCGACGAGTCATGGAGGCCTTGTCTTAGAGCGATCCATCCTGCTTGGCTGCTGGGTTTTCGAGTCGTGTCATTCTTTGTGCTTATGGCTCTGCTCGCTCTCAATGTTGTTGTGGACGGAGGTGGCATTTTCTACTACTATACCCAGTGAGCAAACTCCACCATTTTTTGATTCTGATTCTGATTCTGGTTCAATTTTCTTTTCTTCGAAAGAAGGTATTACTGTCTCCTCGTAATTGACAGACTCGTAGTCCGGAGGCCTACAAAACTCAGCCCTTAGGCAATATGCACAAAGGTACTAACAAACAGCAGAAAACACTCGAGATACTAAAAACCTATGATTCACCCCCCCAGTTCGCACGAGAACTCTATCGAATGGACATAGAGAGTCCCTCTTGGTTCAAGCATCCCCTTTGGAAATACTTTGTTTACTCTCAAATTTGTCAATCCACACACACACACACACAAACATATCTCAAATACAGTCATCCAGTAATGGGTTGCGTCTAAGTGGACTGAAATTAATTCATATTTTATATTTTTTTTTTCCTTCTCTTTATCAAAATTGTCCATTTGAGAAACTTTCTTGAATTTACAAAAAAACATGCAGTTTGGTGCAAATGTTGGTAAGTCACGATTAGATGCTTATTTGTTCTTAATCTCAACTGTAAGTTAGTATTTTTCTTCTCAAAAAATTGAATGTGAATTTGTAATTTTTTGTAGTTCATTGTATTGGTTCTTCAAACCTTTCTACTTAATTCAAGATTCCAAATATTTCATTTAATTGAAAGGCTTTGTGATGTCTTTGGATGTTTGGCAGGTGGACTTTTTTGCTTGTTACCATTTATTTTGGGGTATGTCCTATCTTATCTTCCCCTTTTTTTTATTTATCCTCTTTTGAAGTTTGTGTTTCTTATGCTTACCAGACTTGTAATTTGTGTGTATAATGTTAATTAGTATCTTTCCTATTTTGTACAAAAATATTCAGTGATATGTGCATTCTATTTACAAAATAAGCATGTCTTTCAGCTCGGTTCATTATTGTCCTCTTATGGGTGCCTTCAGTATCTCGGTATGATGGACAGTCATGGAAATACTCGTATAAGATCAGATGCCGAATGCGACACGTATGTTGCTCCTACAAGTGGGATTGGCAGATACATTGCTCCTACAAATGAGACCGCAAATGATCGAAACAGAATAAAAAGCTCTATTGTGCACGAAGTACATAATATTCGACTAGTTGCTGGATTCTGGGGTTATACTTTTCAAATTATTTATCAGGTAAATTTTCTCAAGTTATATAAGATCTGTCCCACATACCCTAATTTTCACTTGATACATATTTCTCCAAGAAATCACGACAAACATAGTAAGCTGGAACTCATTTTTCAACATTTACCAAATGCTTTAAAGTGGAGTGTATTTCTATTTCTGTTAATAGTTGGAATTGTTTTGCCTCTTGGAGGAGCAAGAGGTTATGTCACGTTCAAATTAACTACAGCGTTCTGTCACACATAGGGAGTTAGACGTAGGGAGTTTGGTATGAGATCCAGGGTTGTGATGAGAACTTTATGTAATACAGTAAACATTTTTTTCCCCTATATATACGGTACTTAAAACTGTTCAAGGTATGTAATGGGCCGGGTCGGGCTGGACCGGACCGGTCCGAGGTTCAATTTGATCGATTTTAATCGAATTTGGGTTGGTCCGGGTTCAAATCCAGACGTGGACCGGTCCGGGCAGGCCGGGACCGTAGGTGCTGAAGGCCGACCCAATGACCCAATGGCTGGCAGTCCGGGTCGACCAGGCTGGGTCCGGGTTGGACCGGACCGGCCAATTTTTTTATTTTTTTATTATATATTATATACAATATAAGTTATATAATATATTATGTATATACTAAATAGAAAATTATAAGTTATTTGTTAGTAAGAAAATTTATAATTCTCGTCAACTCAAATGACAAGACGTAATTTTATTTTGATAAAGCCAACTAACTAGTGTAGTAATCATTTGTGCCAAAAAAATCACCTATGTATATCTATTTAAAGAGCATCTTTTCTTTCATCCATATGTGCAGCTGATGTGGGGACTAAATGAATAAAAGAGAACTAGTAAATGTTCTCATTTCTATGTAGCACATGGTTGGAAGATTTCATATGTAAAGAGAACTTTTAGTTCCACATCGACTGCACATATGGGTGAAAGGAGATATGCTCTTTAAATAAAGATCCATAAGTGATTTATTTGGCACAAATGACTACTACCCTAGTCAGTCGGTTTTATAAAAAAAATTATTGTACGACCCAGTCAAAAAAAAAATTATTGTAAAAAAAAATTATATTTTTAAAAAAAATATTATATATATAACAAACCGGATAGGCCTGGTCCGATTGTGAATCGGGCCGGACCCGCATTGTTGCACACATGGACCGGACCTACGGGCCGATTTTGTCGACCCACTCTGGACCCGCGGAGGGGGTGGGCCGAGCCGGTTCAGGTCGTTGACCGAGTCCTGGCCGATCCAGATCGGCGTTGACTGGATAAGTCTCGGACCGAATTTCGGATCGCCCGGTCCATTATACACCTCAAAAAACTGTTGGGATTAATCCATAGATGACTCTGTCCTACCATATTTCACTTTGAAATAAATTCCGCGGATGCGTATTTCAATATTTTAAATATTAATTTATTAATTTGTACACTTTCAATTGATTATTATTGTGAAATTTTTTTAGTGGACAAATTTCAAATACCACAATCAATATTTGTTTTTGTTACAATTTTTTGGAGAATTTTCTTTGGACCTAGGCCCCAAACGGATTAGGGCGTGGGCGAAGGGTGGGAAGTGACTCTTTTGATGGAGCACTTCGCACGTTCGCGTCGAACGCGATGCAGAGGAGCAGCCAGGCGGCATATCAGTGCTGCAGCGGGACTGCGGCGGTACCGCGACACAGCGAGGTTGCGCATGGTATAGCGCTGCTGAACTGAAGCCAAGCTTCAAGTAACTCTCGGGAGTTACTCTCATTCTTCCGCTCATGTCTCTAGTGGACGGTCCAGTTTTGTAACTGAACAGGGAATTGCTCGACTCTAGAAGGAGATGTTGCTCCTATGCACGGAAGAGAGAAGTGTTAAGGAGATAATTCCATAAAGAAAGAAAGACCCCTCTCTATCAGCCCAAGTTTTGCTAGTCGGATGAGTTCGTTACGGAGGTGATAGGAGAGAGTTTAAGAAGTTGTTCAGAAGTTACTGGCTCCTGGGAGCAAATCGATAGAGGTGGTCGAATCTTGCGTTCATCAATGGTGGTTTTGACCACCCCAACAGACAGTTATGGTAATGTGATTAGCGTACTTTTCAGCAGTTTTCACTCCTTTACTCTTTGCAGCAGATTAGATTGCTTAGCAATTTTAATCGCTATCAATTCTTTTGGCAAGATCAGCTTGATGTTAGGAGTTAAGACTTCATAGACTTGTCCGCATTTTCCGAAAGTTCAGCAACATAAACTACTTAGTGGATTAGGACGAATAGCTTCAACAATATATGTTTTCTTTTCAAATTGGAGGCTACTGATTGGGAAAAAATGTTATTCACACAAAAAAAGTAAAGGTTAATCACACAGAAGAACAATAAAGGTAAGAGAACAGAAATAGATGTACTAATATGCATTACTCTGATATCATCCTAGATTAAACCACTTATAAAGAAGAAAATTGTTAAAGGAAATGACACAATGGCTCTAATGCATGCAATGCTTGAAGTCTGTGGTAGATAGATTGTATGAATTCATTACCGAGACACGAAAAGGACATTCTTCTCAAATTAGAATGTGAGAGACTGTGTACTACTAATTAGAGCATTGATCTTAGCCCCTTAGGGAAGAATAGACGCTCATGACATTCACCATATGTTGGCATATTTCATTTTCTGGCTCTAAGGTTTTAACAGTACTTTAACTCCACGAATAAGGATAAAAATGAATAGTAGTGTATATTACATACATTAGATTTTTAAGATCCATGTCCCATTTGGGCAACGAGTTGGATTCACGCAACAATATACACACTTAAAATCGCTTCAGAGAAGATTCAGAAACGCTGTGATAAACTACACATTTGTGAGGGTTATATATTTAAGTTGTTCTAACAAAGACAAGTGAGCATAAATATGAGTCTGATACTGGATTAGGTCACCAGATATGGCTCAACAGCAAGAAACATGTAAGAAAAGGTTTAGTCATTCTCTTAGTTAAATGGAGATGTACATAGATGGCTAATATGAGGGTTGTTATATGATGTATTGATATCAAGGCTCGAAGTATCTTCGAAGACCGATATTTAATGGTCCTCTACTATTGTTTTGGCATGTTACACTCCAATACCGATTCCCATCGAGACTAGCTGATACCAAAATTGGGGTTCTCTTTCCTTATCAATTCAACAAAAAAGAAAAATTAACGAAAAAGAGAAGTATGGAAAAGAAAACAATATTGACACATCGACACAATGATTTGGTTGTGCGGAAGTTCAACGTAATACAATGTGTCGATAAGATTCCTTATCGAAATACTGTAGCAATTAGTATTTGTCAAAGTTGCATGTCTATGAACTATCTATTTAGCAATACGTTGTCTTCTATTATTTCATTCAAAAACTATCTATTTAGAGATACTTTGTGTTAAAGTGGTAAAATAAAGTAAAATGTCTATTGTTGGTGAACTATTCAGCATTAGCAT
Source organism: Iris macrosiphon (assembly GCA_036927795.1). Taxonomy (NCBI): domain Eukaryota; kingdom Viridiplantae; phylum Streptophyta; class Magnoliopsida; order Asparagales; family Iridaceae; genus Iris; species Iris macrosiphon. Next base: position 300,270,724 of record JAYESA010000005.1, read on the forward strand.
TATTATTCCATTCAGGACTTGTCACGACCCGCACCCGGTTTAGGGGCACGAGTACGTGGGTACGTCCAGCCTACGCCGCAGCATCGGCGGTAGAACGCTGTCTAGGTCGAGTACTATCTAACAATCTCACGCTAGTATCCAACTCCATAAGGAGATTCGGATAATACTATAAAAATACTCACAATATACTCAATCACAACTACAGCACGATAGGAATTTGAATAAAAAGAATATAACACAAGTCTAAAGACAAAATAATCATACCTGCAATCATTAACTTCCAATCCCCAAGTATGTCAGAACCCAGTCTACTAAGGTCACAGTCTGGAAAAATATTTCCAGTCAGGAAGGAGCAAAGTACATCTCTAAATAGCAGTTCTATATGAATGACATAAACTATGTAGCAGTTCTAGATGGAAATATACCAGATGCATGTATAGGTACGAGAAATGTACAGTGAAAGAAATACTGGAAAATACTGTAAGTAACTGCAGGAAAAGAAACAATATGTCCATGAGCAAGAAAGCTATGACTAAGTGTTTGAGTACTAGCTTTAACATGTGATCGGCTTGGGAACATGATCAGGCTGGTTACATGTGATTAGCTATGATTCACGAAGGTCAGGCTAACCGTTGGTTAGCTATGATGCATGTAGAGGTCAGGCTAATCACACGTAACAGCTATGAGGCACTGAGATGGTCAGGCCGCACCCGACGTGAGATGTGGGGTGAGCTATGATGCATGGAAAGTTGGGTATGATCACATATCTACACTAAAATACTCCCCACCCCCGACTGGTATAGTAGATCCAATCATGGTATGCTATGGCACGGGATTCCCCAGGAAGGTAGCAAGTCTCCCCGGGAATCAGTGTCTGTACATGCACAAGATAACAAGGAAACAAGTCTTGTACAAGCTACACCATGAATAAGGAATAACATCTCATGACGAGATCCGTGTATACCAATCCGTGTAACCAATGTGTCAAGAACATGGATATTTACACTAGATACAGTGAACATAGGAGATATCATAAATTAGAAACTAATCAGAGAATGTACTCGCCTTGGGTCCTTAGCTGGTAATACCAATGTCCTGTCCCCAGAGTATCGTCTGGAGGATCCAACAGTCCTAAAATATATCAATACAACATTTGCATCAGGTGCTACACTAACACATCACAAATACATGAACTCAGGGCTCTGCCAGGCATGGCTCTAGTCAACTAGGTCATCTAGTAGGTTTACCAAAAATATACATACATATATACATGTATATATATAAGTATATACACCATAATAATTTTATACATATACTAAAAAATATATATACATAGATACCAAATCAATTACATATACTAGAAAACGTATTTACATATATAAATCATTTCAAAATCCTTATACATAATACATAACTAAATTATAAACAATAAAACTGATATGCATATACATATATATATATTACTCAACTTATTATAGGAAATTACTAAACTAATTATATTTAATTAATAAACAATTTACATTAATTTCCAAACTAATTACAAATTAACTAATTTATTAAGAAATTACTAACTGGTTATTAATTAACAAATTAAATTAACTAAACCAAACTATATTAATTAACTACTGATTAAGAATTAATTACTAATTAAGAATATAGTTACAGATAAAAGTAATTAACTGATAAAAATAATTAACTGATTACTACTAAACTAAGCTAATACATGAAATTATCAACTAATTACATTAATGTTCATCTGGTACAAAAATAGATATGAGTATATATGTATCCTTTAAATAAAAATTAACACTTGTATACATATAACATATATATAGAGAGAGATATACAATACGTATATATATATATATGTATACATACTAGATAGAATTAACATACTATATATATATGTCTTAAATATACAGGCCACATATTTATATAGATATATAACGACCAATATCTATATATATAAAGAATACGTATGTTGAAATATATATATACGTATATATTTTACCAAGTACTAATTTACAATATACTACATTTATACTTATACCAATTAAACATTTATAAATAGATATATCAATATAATTATATACATACTATACATACATACATACATTTTATATATATATACTAAAATACGTATTTAGCACACATTTACTATACGAAATTATACCCAAACATAGATGTATATATATGAATACATATATACGCAATTTGTATATACTATACATATGTATATACTTAATGAAAGAGGGAAGAGGGATAGGGAGGCTTACAGGTGGAGGGTGGTTGCCAAGAAGTTCGCCGGAGCGCCGAGGTCGTCGTCTTTGTCAAGCCTTAGACCGCCGGAGAAGGAAGCACCTCCGTTGATCATGGAGGAGTGGATCGCTGTCACCGGAGTCGTCGAAGTTGCTGCTGTGCTTCGTCGAGGTGTTATCGGCTGACAGAGGAGATCATTAGCTAGTGAAGAAGATCGCCGGAGTAAGTTCGGCGGTGAAGAAAACCGCCATGGCCGCTTCGATCCGAGATCGGTTGCAGAGGTTGCTTGGTGCGGAAAGAGTTCACGGGAAAGGGGAGGTGGTCGAGTAGGCAGGGAGGAGGAAGAGTGGGGCGGTACCGGGTCGACTTGATGGTGGGAGGCCGGAGCCTCGCCGGACTGGACTGATGGTGATGGTGGAGGAGTTAGATGGCAGCGAGAGGGAATGCAGCGGCCGCCTGGTTCAGTCGGAGCGGGGTCGCCGGAGTTCACAGAGGCCGCCGGAGTACTGTGGCGGGGGATGGTGAAGGAGCAGTGGAGTCTTGCCGGCGCCGGAGATGGGATGATGGCAGGGAGGAGGAAGGAGATGAGCAGTGGAAGAATGGGGGAGGAACAGTCGGAGGACTGCAGCGGGGACACCGGAGGATTACCGCGGAGGGAGGAGATGAGGGAGAGCCGCCGGTGCACAGAAGTCTGGGAGCAGAGGGTGCCGGAGGGGTCGGCCTCAGTCGCCGGCCGGGGTTCAGCAGGGAAATGAACAGTATTTGGGTGTTCCCCCTCTTTTTCTATAATTTGAATTTAAAATGAAAGAGAAGAGGAAAGAAGAAGGAAGAAGAAGAAGAAGAGGAGAGGAAGAAAAATGAAAAATGAAGGGAAGAAGGAGAGCTGCGGGTAGGGCTTGGGGAGGTGTGTTTCCCTAGAAAATTTTGGGGATTAGGGTTTGATGTAGATAGGGCATTAAATAGGGGAGAGGGTTTGATGAAGGGTGAGGATTTGACCCCTAGAATGAGGGGTCCAGATTTGTCATGAGAGAAAGATTAATTCATGTAGAAATGAGGGTGAGGGGCTAGTTAATAATATTAGGTTCCCTCATTGTTTAGACAATTGGGTGTTGACACAAAAATGCAAATTTGCAATTTAGCCCCCTTAAATTTGGGAAATTGCACAAACACATAAAATGGCGAAAATTTGGCGGGCGATTCGGGGTCCGGTATTTTGTAGGGTCAGGGGGTGCTGTAAGTTTGGTATGGCTCAATTTGCAGGGCACTGGAATTAAATTGGGATTTTAGAATTGGTTTAAATAGTATCCTCAATTTAATTAGAATAAAATACAAGTTGTGTTCAACAATTAATTAGGAGTACATAGGGCCAAAATTAGGTCAGGTCATCAATACCAATAATGAAGAAGACTCAGAACAGGATATTACCCTAATTTGGGCCGCACGAAAAATAGGTCAAGATGGCCTCCAATTTTCGATTGGAACGCACAACGATACAAAATAGGAATTTTAAAATAACGTCCGCGACGATTTTTGTGCGGCTAGAAATAATGTACAAAGAGCATAATTATGAGTTGCAAAAATAGCAGAATTGGAGACGGGCATGTCTAGGGCAAGATGGTGAAATTTGTTGGAAGTCAAAAGTCAGGGTAGCGCTTCAAATATCGAAGCAAAGGCAATGCGCAATAATTAAATAAAATACGGTAATTAATTACAAACTCTAAGAATTAAATCTAATTAAAACAATTAAATACAAAATTCCACAATTTGGACAGGTGTTCATCTACTGGGCTTCTAGGTCAAGTCTGCTGGCTCAAAACAAATGAGCACTGTATATAATACTATATTTAATTACACGTCTCACATGATTATTTAAATAAAAATAAAAATATACTATCATGCAATTTACTAAATTGTAACTACCATAATATTAAATATTGTAAAAAGTCGAAAATATCCCTGTTTTCAGAATGTGGTAGTGACAAGTCTACCCACCTTAAAAGAATTTCGTCCTCGAAATTTAAAATCCTCACTAGTAGTATTTACTCATCCACATTCTTATTTCCATAAATAGTGAAATTCAACAACCCACAAAATTCTGAAATTATCCACCTTGTCGTTTCGCAATTTTTTAAAAATTTTGAAATTACCGTATTCTTGCAATATTCTCGAAAATAAAAATCAGTTTCCATTTCCTCACAATTCCCACGAATTTAAATAAGAATTAAATACTCAGAATTTGATGTCTGTTCCTCAAAATTGAATTTCGATCAATGTATCTATTCTCGTCCCAAGAGTCTGAATTCCCACAATAATCCATCAATGATCTGGTTCTTCAGTTTTTCTTTTTCCTCAAAATACTTAATAATGCGACACTTATGGATCCTTCAAATATAACGTCCGCAATATAAAATTTTAAATTACTATATTACAATCAAATCTATATAATGATAATTTTCCAAATTTTCCTCAATTCTAATGATAAATTATATCATAATCAACCTTCCTGAAATTAACAATCATCAATTCTGCCATGTTAAGTTTTTAATCCTTTATTTTAAATTAGCGTCTATCCTCATATTTCAATCATATCTCGATCCTTGTAAAACCAATGATCTAGCAATTCTGTTATATCAACTCATGAATGCTTATCCTTGAATTTCTAATCATCTTGTCCCATGTTGTCAAGTCATAACCTTGTCATAAATCCTTGCTATGGTCAAAACTCCAACGATCATGGTCTAAGAAAAATTTTACCCACAGTCATACAACAAACAACTTAGAGGAAACATGCATGGTTATGGTCTGTCTTATCATGGTATTGCATTCTCTGTCAGGGTGTACTACTAACTATATCCTAACAAGAAAAAAAAATCACGAATATAACCCACGGTACTAGGGAATCAATCAATCAGAAGACGAAAACAACATGAGAAGAGAAGGAACCTGCTAACATATTACCTGCAGTATTTCCTATCTCTAACATACACTTAGCTCTAGCAAATTCACTAACTAATTTCTATTCCTGTACACTAGTACCCATATTAACTAATCATTAATCCACAAAATCCATGAATACATCCGTATTACACACACCTGTTTACTAATACCAAAATCTGATGCCAAGAATCTCTAATATAACCATGATTCAATAATGCATCCAAGTTGATACCTCTATCTCTTTAGTACCATACCCTCTGTCAGTTCCCTGTTCCTACTACAATTGTCCATACCATTTGTTCTCATCACTCAAGTGTACACCAAGTGTTACACATCATACTAAATACTGCTCTTTCCAATACAACTTTAGATGGACACCCAAGTCAGTCTGCGGTGCCATCTCAATCCTGCTCAAATCACCAGATCCTTACACATATATATTATCTACTCATAATATTCATATCTCTCATCTACCATAATTAAATCCTCAAATATTCGTCAAGGTTTAACTTCTCGAACAACTTTAAAATAAATGCATATACCCCCTCAAATCAGATACTCCACATCGAAATAAAATTTAATCACTTCTAAAATCTTTGTAGCCTTAACTAGGTTTATTGAATCAAATTTAAATCCTCAATATTTTAACAACATAAATCTCAACTCCTTAAAAATTCTGAAAATCTCATTTCATTTCCATTCTTGAAACGATAAAATTAAATCCACAAGTATACATTTATAAATGTTCACGGTCTCTAATGCTCAAGGTGCACACTAATACACCAATCTAATTAGCATTACTTGAAGTGCTTATTGTTTTGAGTGTCAGTCTAGACGAACCCTCGAAATAGAACCATTAGCACTCTTGGTATTATATCACTAGTTTCATTAATGCATCATCTCGTCAAGCTCGTTAGAACTCATGATTAGCTGTACCTTTTATAACACTCATTTTTCTTATTCTCTTGGGCAAGTATATGGTTCCTCATCTCGATTATTGTGTAGGTATTTCCCTGTAATCTTTTAAAGCCTATTGAACTAATCCGTGATACGCTTCACAACTTCCATTACTAATCCTGATATTTCTCTACTTATGACATCTTATTAAACCCTTTATACATATACATTTCTTTACCTTTAACATTTCTGATATCCATCATCAAATTGGACATCATGCTCCATAAATCCTTAACACAATTCCTGGATACTTAATCGTTTACATAGACCACTCAATTACATAATCATGATTATCCAGGACGGGTAATTGGCTCTGATACTAACTCTGAGAACTATCACTGATACTCTATACTCTATACTCTCCTTAACTACTCCTAGAATCATTGGTACAAGGTACTATGCTAAGGGCTAACTCTAGATTAAAGCCTACTGCTCACATGTCCAACTAAGAAACACTTACAACTTACTAGCTTCACAGTCAATACTAATACAAGACACAACAAAATTACAAGTCACTAATTATCATACTTAACAAGGAACCCTCAAGAAATAGAAGCTCAAAAGGAATTGGATTGAGGACAGACGGTATCTTTACTGCTAGTAAAGAAAAGAAGCGATGGAACAAAGTCCTGGAATAACAGAAATAGATAAGTCTTGAGATGATACTTTAAGAACCAATTTAAGATACAACCTGATAATCATACACGTCTGTCAGAAATCATGACACACAGAATTCTCGCCACGCCAGTAAGCACAGATGCGATAAACGACAGGTTCCGTAACTAAGGTATGCAACTCTATAATCATGCCATCTAGAATCCTTGCCACGCCAACCGGTATGGCTGCGAGAGACTCCAAGTTTCATAACTAGAGTATGTACATCCAAGTCAGGTTCCTACGTTCTCGTCACGACAGCTAATATGGCTGCGATAAACTCTAGGTTCCATAATCAAAGTAGACGTTTTACCTTTCTCACTGTCCTCATCCATATATGTCATCAGATGATACCGTAAATTTTAGCCCGTAAAATCTCATCTCGATATAAAATCAACTCAACAACGATACCAGGAATTAAAGTTAACAACTGGTCAACAAGAATAACTCAATAATGATACCAAGATTTTAATTTAATAATTGCTCAACAAGAATCAAGTTCAGTAACAACAAGCGAGAGCGGACGGAAACAAGGAAAGATTTAAATTGGAAATTATAATAAGATTCTCAAGGGGTCGTCCCAGGAATCTCTCAAATAAATTGTGATTGAGTATCCTCTCTCATCCTAGTATCTTATGTCCTATGTCCTATAGCAGGCACGCAGTAGTATAACAAGGATGTCACACTACTACGACATCGCACAACTCGCGAAGTCTGACCTGCATGGGCCACCACTAAAAACGTGTCACGACCCGCACCCGGTTTAGGGGCACGAGTACGTGGGTACGTCCAGCCTACGCCGCAGCATCGGCGGTAGAACGCTGTCTAGGTCGAGTACTATCTAACAATCTCACGCTAGTATCCAACTCCATAAGGAGATTCGGATAATACTATAAAAATACTCACAATATACTCAATCACAACTACAGCACGATAGGAATTTGAATAAAAAGAATATAACACAAGTCTAAAGACAAAATAATCATACCTGCAATCATTAACTTCCAATCCCCAAGTATGTCAGAACCCAGTCTACTAAGGTCACAGTCTGGAAAAATATTTCCAGTCAGGAAGGAGCAAAGTACATCTCTAAATAGCAGTTCTATATGAATGACATAAACTATGTAGCAGTTCTAGATGGAAATATACCAGATGCATGTATAGGTACGAGAAATGTACAGTGAAAGAAATACTGGAAAATACTGTAAGTAACTGCAGGAAAAGAAACAATATGTCCATGAGCAAGAAAGCTATGACTAAGTGTTTGAGTACTAGCTTTAACATGTGATCGGCTTGGGAACATGATCAGGCTGGTTACATGTGATTAGCTATGATTCACGAAGGTCAGGCTAACCGTTGGTTAGCTATGATGCATGTAGAGGTCAGGCTAATCACACGTAACAGCTATGAGGCACTGAGATGGTCAGGCCGCACCCGACGTGAGATGTGGGGTGAGCTATGATGCATGGAAAGTTGGGTATGATCACATATCTACACTAAAATACTCCCCACCCCCGACTGGTATAGTAGATCCAATCATGGTATGCTATGGCACGGGATTCCCCAGGAAGGTAGCAAGTCTCCCCGGGAATCAGTGTCTGTACATGCACAAGATAACAAGGAAACAAGTCTTGTACAAGCTACACCATGAATAAGGAATAACATCTCATGACGAGATCCGTGTATACCAATCCGTGTAACCAATGTGTCAAGAACATGGATATTTACACTAGATACAGTGAACATAGGAGATATCATAAATTAGAAACTAATCAGAGAATGTACTCGCCTTGGGTCCTTAGCTGGTAATACCAATGTCCTGTCCCCAGAGTATCGTCTGGAGGATCCAACAGTCCTAAAATATATCAATACAACATTTGCATCAGGTGCTACACTAACACATCACAAATACATGAACTCAGGGCTCTGCCAGGCATGGCTCTAGTCAACTAGGTCATCTAGTAGGTTTACCAAAAATATACATACATATATACATGTATATATATAAGTATATACACCATAATAATTTTATACATATACTAAAAAATATATATACATAGATACCAAATCAATTACATATACTAGAAAACGTATTTACATATATAAATCATTTCAAAATCCTTATACATAATACATAACTAAATTATAAACAATAAAACTGATATGCATATACATATATATATATTACTCAACTTATTATAGGAAATTACTAAACTAATTATATTTAATTAATAAACAATTTACATTAATTTCCAAACTAATTACAAATTAACTAATTTATTAAGAAATTACTAACTGGTTATTAATTAACAAATTAAATTAACTAAACCAAACTATATTAATTAACTACTGATTAAGAATTAATTACTAATTAAGAATATAGTTACAGATAAAAGTAATTAACTGATAAAAATAATTAACTGATTACTACTAAACTAAGCTAATACATGAAATTATCAACTAATTACATTAATGTTCATCTGGTACAAAAATAGATATGAGTATATATGTATCCTTTAAATAAAAATTAACACTTGTATACATATAACATATATATAGAGAGAGATATACAATACGTATATATATATATATGTATACATACTAGATAGAATTAACATACTATATATATATGTCTTAAATATACAGGCCACATATTTATATAGATATATAACGACCAATATCTATATATATAAAGAATACGTATGTTGAAATATATATATACGTATATATTTTACCAAGTACTAATTTACAATATACTACATTTATACTTATACCAATTAAACATTTATAAATAGATATATCAATATAATTATATACATACTATACATACATACATACATTTTATATATATATACTAAAATACGTATTTAGCACACATTTACTATACGAAATTATACCCAAACATAGATGTATATATATGAATACATATATACGCAATTTGTATATACTATACATATGTATATACTTAATGAAAGAGGGAAGAGGGATAGGGAGGCTTACAGGTGGAGGGTGGTTGCCAAGAAGTTCGCCGGAGCGCCGAGGTCGTCGTCTTTGTCAAGCCTTAGACCGCCGGAGAAGGAAGCACCTCCGTTGATCATGGAGGAGTGGATCGCTGTCACCGGAGTCGTCGAAGTTGCTGCTGTGCTTCGTCGAGGTGTTATCGGCTGACAGAGGAGATCATTAGCTAGTGAAGAAGATCGCCGGAGTAAGTTCGGCGGTGAAGAAAACCGCCATGGCCGCTTCGATCCGAGATCGGTTGCAGAGGTTGCTTGGTGCGGAAAGAGTTCACGGGAAAGGGGAGGTGGTCGAGTAGGCAGGGAGGAGGAAGAGTGGGGCGGTACCGGGTCGACTTGATGGTGGGAGGCCGGAGCCTCGCCGGACTGGACTGATGGTGATGGTGGAGGAGTTAGATGGCAGCGAGAGGGAATGCAGCGGCCGCCTGGTTCAGTCGGAGCGGGGTCGCCGGAGTTCACAGAGGCCGCCGGAGTACTGTGGCGGGGGATGGTGAAGGAGCAGTGGAGTCTTGCCGGCGCCGGAGATGGGATGATGGCAGGGAGGAGGAAGGAGATGAGCAGTGGAAGAATGGGGGAGGAACAGTCGGAGGACTGCAGCGGGGACACCGGAGGATTACCGCGGAGGGAGGAGATGAGGGAGAGCCGCCGGTGCACAGAAGTCTGGGAGCAGAGGGTGCCGGAGGGGTCGGCCTCAGTCGCCGGCCGGGGTTCAGCAGGGAAATGAACAGTATTTGGGTGTTCCCCCTCTTTTTCTATAATTTGAATTTAAAATGAAAGAGAAGAGGAAAGAAGAAGGAAGAAGAAGAAGAAGAGGAGAGGAAGAAAAATGAAAAATGAAGGGAAGAAGGAGAGCTGCGGGTAGGGCTTGGGGAGGTGTGTTTCCCTAGAAAATTTTGGGGATTAGGGTTTGATGTAGATAGGGCATTAAATAGGGGAGAGGGTTTGATGAAGGGTGAGGATTTGACCCCTAGAATGAGGGGTCCAGATTTGTCATGAGAGAAAGATTAATTCATGTAGAAATGAGGGTGAGGGGCTAGTTAATAATATTAGGTTCCCTCATTGTTTAGACAATTGGGTGTTGACACAAAAATGCAAATTTGCAATTTAGCCCCCTTAAATTTGGGAAATTGCACAAACACATAAAATGGCGAAAATTTGGCGGGCGATTCGGGGTCCGGTATTTTGTAGGGTCAGGGGGTGCTGTAAGTTTGGTATGGCTCAATTTGCAGGGCACTGGAATTAAATTGGGATTTTAGAATTGGTTTAAATAGTATCCTCAATTTAATTAGAATAAAATACAAGTTGTGTTCAACAATTAATTAGGAGTACATAGGGCCAAAATTAGGTCAGGTCATCAATACCAATAATGAAGAAGACTCAGAACAGGATATTACCCTAATTTGGGCCGCACGAAAAATAGGTCAAGATGGCCTCCAATTTTCGATTGGAACGCACAACGATACAAAATAGGAATTTTAAAATAACGTCCGCGACGATTTTTGTGCGGCTAGAAATAATGTACAAAGAGCATAATTATGAGTTGCAAAAATAGCAGAATTGGAGACGGGCATGTCTAGGGCAAGATGGTGAAATTTGTTGGAAGTCAAAAGTCAGGGTAGCGCTTCAAATATCGAAGCAAAGGCAATGCGCAATAATTAAATAAAATACGGTAATTAATTACAAACTCTAAGAATTAAATCTAATTAAAACAATTAAATACAAAATTCCACAATTTGGACAGGTGTTCATCTACTGGGCTTCTAGGTCAAGTCTGCTGGCTCAAAACAAATGAGCACTGTATATAATACTATATTTAATTACACGTCTCACATGATTATTTAAATAAAAATAAAAATATACTATCATGCAATTTACTAAATTGTAACTACCATAATATTAAATATTGTAAAAAGTCGAAAATATCCCTGTTTTCAGAATGTGGTAGTGACAGGACTATCTATTATAGATACTTCGTTGTAAAACTAGTAAAATAAACTAAAATATATATTGTTGGTGAGCTGTTGTTCAACATTATTATTCCATTCAAAACTATAATACATAAGATTATTCATGGATGTAGAATTGTTTTTTAATTCTTTTAATAGTTTCTTATTATTTTGGCTTTCCCAAAACCAAGAAGTCTGAAACTTGAACCTAAAATTGCTGAAACTATGGGAACTGCTGATACTGATACTCATAAGAAAGTTTCAAAAGATACCCCGATACTACAAACCTTATTGTTGATATGAACATACTAGGTGTACAATATAGATGCTTAAGGCCTCTAGATTGCATATTGAACTTTGAAGCTTCAATTTGCATTAGTTGACGACACTATTTAAGATAAAAAGTTTTCATCTCAGCAAATAAAAGAGGAAATTTTGATGTAAAATACATGACTTGCTAACTTATCGCAAGTACACGCAAATTTGCATGCTAATTATCCAATTTTCGGTCATCATAGTTTAATTCTAATTTCCTTTGTATTCAAGCCATCTGATTTGCTTCTTGTTGCGCTGTTGTGTGCAGACTAACGCAGGTGCAGTTATGCTCACAGATTGTGTCTTTTGGCTTATAATCTTCCCTTTTCTCGTTATCGAAGATTATGATCTGAATTTGGTAAATGTTTGGGTCTTAGAACCCAATAACTGTGCTTTGCTATGATAACTCGTGTGTGAACACTTCTATCTGCTACTGTGACTCCTGATTTCATTGAGGATTCTGTACAATTTTTTTTCTCTTTTATGATTTTATCCTGGATTTCAATATTAGAAATCTGCTGCATTGGTTTATATTTTTCTATATTATATAGGCATATGCTCTTAATAGAGCTGAACGTAAAAATGATTCAACTAGCCAACCCCGAAATTTTGGGATGAGAATGTTAATGATACACCATATTCTTCCACAAGTAGATTACAACATTTAGGTTGCTGTTAGTTTCGTAGAAAGCTATGATGGTCACCAGAAAAATGGTGTCTGTATCATTCCCGTACCCTTATATGTGTCCATATCGTGCAACATAGGTGGCTACTTAGTACTTATTGTACTATCGGTCCTTATCTTGTATCTGCATCATGCAACATAGGTAGAAAGCGAGAACATGTAGAATGGGATCCTCTTTCTACCTGATTAATTTTCTTTTCCTTCCATTTTCCTCACTTATTGCAATCAACACAGTAAGGTTCAACTTAGTTCTATATGATACTGAATTTCTTTAAATCTTCATTAGTACTAAAAAAATGTATTAGCCTATAAGTATTTCTCATAAGTATGCAAATAATGATGCTTGCTATAATGTCTCTGTTCAAAATTGATGAATTCGGTTGCCATATTTTGCAGATATTGATTGGTATGCACTCAGTAAATGTTGTCTTCCTCCTCGGGGATACAGCTTTGAATAATTTGGTACCTTGTTTTTTCATTTGTAAACACATCTGATTAATTTTTTTTTTTCAGGATTAAGTATTCTTTTAACCAATGTAATATTCTTTTTCCATGGTTTTATCCAGCGCTTTCCCTGGTTTCGTATCTCGTACTTCCTACTGTGGACGTCAGGATTTGTCATTTTTCAGTGGATAGTCCATGCTTGTATATCGGTTTGGTAATGTTGTGTTCCATATCGTCATTTCAATATCTATTTTGACTGCATTTAGTAAGTTGCAGTTGATCTGCCTGACATTCTTTACTTCTCTTTTCTTTTTCTTTTTTCAGGTGGCCATATCCATTCCTAGACCTGTCTTCTCCTCAAGCGCCTATATGGTATTCTTCCATTTTTTCTCAGCTTGTATATTAAGCTATGAGAGGATTATCAAAATGTAGTTCATCACAAATATCCATATTTTGCAGTATCGGCCGATACTGATCCGATATAGCCGATACCATTTAGCATGCCACGATACTGACCGATATCGATACTGACCGATACGGACATTTGGGATCTTTATTCCAGTCAATTCGACAAAGAAAATTGAATGAAAAAGACCAGCCAACAATTGTATAAAAGCACAGTAAAGTTGTAAAAGCATATAAAAGAAGAAAACTTATCTATTGCAGGTAATCCAATCGGCAAAGGTGACTATTATTTCATTCAATTTCAAAATTAGTAAGAAATAACACAAAAAATACTTAAAAATATGCCTAAAAGTATAAAAAGAATCTTCTAAAAGTTTAATAATTTATTAATAATTATTTAATTTTCGATACCAAAAATTCGATATTCTGATCCAAACCATCGATACTGCCGATACCGATACTAATAGGAAGGGTCCTATACCGATACCACAAACCTTGAAATATCTTCCATATTTGGTATTACATTATCTTTTTAAGTGGAATGTTCAGTAGTACGGTTTCGAAAACATACATCTTAATTCTGACAAATTAAGTAAAATATTTTAGCTTCTTTTATAAGATGCAGATATATTTCTGGAGTTGCACAGCTGTCTTGAATTAAAAAAAAAAAAAATCTTTTTCACATGTTTTTGGAGGGTCTACCTTTTCTGTTCCTCCTTTACTCATGACCATACTCTGAGTTACCTGGATTTTTTTTATAGGGGAAAAGCACTAATGTTGCATTTAAAAGAGATTTATAGGCTAAAAACTAATTGGACTTTTAGGTATTTTCAAGAATTTCTAGCTTCCTAGTACGTGCACCAAAATCGAGAGTAGTAGTTGATTTTGAACTTCAAATGTATCTGTGTCAAAGTTAACTCATAGAAATCCAATCCGAAGATGCTCAGACGTTTCCCCTTTGGTGTAGGTATTTGGTGGTGGCGCTAATGCACATACCTTGCTTTGCTATCTTCCCTCTGCTCCTGAAGATGAAGCACAACATTCTATCAAGATACTTCGCTCGTTATCTTCCTGAAAATTAAGCATGAACTGCGACAATGACCACACGAATATTGTGACTACACATTGTTTGATCACACAAGGAAGGATTGTTTTGGCTCCCTTTGTGCTACAAGATTGACAGAAATCACACCATTCTTCAACATCTCTGATGGCGGGGGTAACGACTGCGCGAAAATGCAGAAAGGCTCGCAAAATGAATGAAGTTCATATCAAGATAGTACAAATTGCAACCATTCTCAGGTTCTCCACATATACCAGGCATACAAACATACAACAGATGAAAGTCTTAAGTAGGGTAGTATGATAATGCAAAGTTGATAATTTTTCATACATGATGTTTCATAACATGCAGGCCATGTAACAGTACATTGCTTATTCTTATATACGTACCAAAACTTATTATTCATATTTAGTTTCTATAGTAGAGCAGGTCAGACTTTAGATATTGGGACTTGAGACGAATACTAAAAGTTGTGTCCTCAAAGCTTAATGTTCATATAAGTAGGGTAGTATGATAGTGCAAAGTTGAGAATTTTTATACAAGCTGAAGCTGTTTCATAAAATGCAGGTCCTGTAACAGTACATTGCTTAATTCTTATATACCGAAAACTTATTATTCATAGTTAGTTTTCTACAGTAGACTGTATATTATGATGTTTCTACTGTTTTACATCATCAGCAGAGAGCCTAGTATGGGCTAGTGTTGAAATTAGTTGATGATTTTATTGATTGTCTCATTGGCATTATATAGCCTTACAGTCATTAATACAATGATTTCAATCATTATGACAATAATCTCATAATGGAATATCCTGTGACATATTCTGGCATCCCAAATATGTCCTCAGGATATTCCCATGTACTTATACTATACTTAAATATGACACCCAACATACCATATCAACACTCCCCCTCAAGATGGGTGAAAGATATTCACTAAGCCCATCTTGTCACATCCTCTAATCATGCTCACTGAGGCGAGTCCCTTGGTTAGTCCATCTGCTACTTGATCCCTGGTTGGAACATGGCCAAGCTCCAGTAATCCTCTATCCAACTTCTCTTTGATGAAGAATCTATCAATCTCGATGTGTTTGGTCCTGTCATGCTGTACTGGATTGTTGGCGATAATAATAGCTGATTGATTGTCACACCACAGCTTCATCTTGGCTCCTTGATCCAGCTTCAGCTCCACCAGCATATTCTTCAACCATAGCAGCTCTGCAACTCCCAAGGCCATAGCTCTGTACTCTGCTTCAGCTGTCGATCTGGCCACCACAGACTGCTTCTTACTCCTCCAGGAGACCAAGTTACCTCCTACAAATATGCAATATCCCGAGGTAGACCTCCTGTCATCATCACAACTAGCCCAGTCAGAATCACAGTAGCCCTCGATGCTCACGTGATTGTTCTTCCTGAATATTAGTCCCTTCCCGGGAGCACCTTTCAAGTACCTCAGAATCTGGTACACTGCATCCATATGACCCTTCTGTGGGTCATGCATGTAGCGGCTCACCACACTTACTGCAAAGCAGATATCAGGACGTGTGTGGCTCAAATAGATCAACTTGCCAACCAGTCTCTGGTATCTGTCCCGATCAACTAGTTCTCCAGCCTCAGCATCAATCTTGAACCTCTGATCTATTGGTGTCGCTGCAGGTTTGCACCCCAACATCCCAGTTTCTGTGAGAAGGTCCAGTGCATACTTCCTTTGAGAGAGAACAATTTCCTCTGTTTCTCGAGCAATCTCAATCCCAAGGAAGTACCGAAGAAGGACGAGATCCTTCACCTCGAATTCCTTGCCAAGCTTTCCTTTGAGTTGGGCGATCTCCTGCTCATCATCTCCTGTGATAATCATATCGTCCACATACACCGCAAGCATGGTGATGTGGCCTCCACTCCGACGGAAGAACACAGTATGATCAGCATTGATCTGCTGATATCCCATCCCTATCATCGCCCTTCTGAATCTGTCAAACCACGCTCGAGGAGACTGTTTCAGTCCATAGAGGGACTTCTTCAACCTGCAGACCTTGCCTACTGTCTGATTGGTGCCAAATCCTGGTGGTATCTCCATGTACACCTCCTCCACTAGATCTCCGTGAAGAAACGCATTCTTCACATCCAGTTGGTGTAGCTTCCATCCACCATTCGCTGCCAGAGAAATCAGAGTCCTGACAGTGCTCATCTTTGCAACTGGTGCAAAGGTCTCGTCATAGTCGATGTCGTACGTCTGACTGTATCCTTTGGCTACTAGTCGAGCTTTGTAGCGATCAACCTGTCCATCTGGGTTCTGCTTCACGGTAAAGACCCACTTGCATCCAACTGCTCTCTTCCCCTCTAGCAGTCTCACAAGCTCCCAAGTGTGGTTCTTCTCCAGAGCTCCCAACTCCTCGTGCATTGCCGCTTTCCACTTTGGATCGTTCTTGGCAACCTGCCAATTGTTAGGTACAGTAATACTATCCAAAGATACTATAAATGCTCCATGAGAAGAAGGGATATGGTCATAAGAAACAAACTGAGCAATATCCCAACCATATCTGTTTGGAGGATTTTCTGCATTGCTGCGAGTGGTCCTCCGTACAGATAGTGGTTGGGAGGAGTAGTAGTAGGAGGAATGATATCTTGTGAAGGAGGGGGTATCACCTGAAGGGGGGTTGGTGTCGGTGCCTCAGGAGTTGGGACGAACGCAGGTAAGGGACTTGGCACTGGCACTGTCGGTACTGGTCCTGCAGTTTGCTTCTCTCTCCTGCTGTAGGTAAGTAACTCTCCCTGAGCCGTAGGCCTAACACCTTCACCTTCTTGTCCCTTCTCCGTGCCTCCATGCCAAACTTCTAAATCGGTTACCACCAAGTTCTCCATCTCCCCCTCTCGCCTAATACTGGCAGTATTAGGCGTGTTGTGTGAAGTTCCGTCCTGGCGGTAGTATGGCTCATGCTCCCGAAAGTGGACATCCATACTGACAAACTTCTTCTTCTCTACTGGACTCCAGCACACATACCCCTTTTGGGTCGCCGAGTAGCCTACGAAGATGCATTTGACCGCTCTAGGGTCAAGTTTTTCAACTGATGGCCTGTTGTCCTTCACAAAAACACACACACCCAAACACCTTCAATGGGAGTATCCCACTATTATTGCCTTGCAATACCTCACATGGGGACTTCCATCCGAGGACCTTCGAGGGCATCCTGTTGATGAGTTGAGCTGCTGTCAACACTGCATGCCCCCACAGACTCTGTGGGACATTCATGTCGATCATCATACTTCTTGCGACCTCCAGAAGGTGTCTGTTTTTCCTTTCTGCAATTCCATTTTGTGCTGGTGTGTATGCACAGGTGGTCTGATGCTGTATTCCGTGTGCTGACAAGTATTCTGCAAGCGTCCTGTTGGTATACTCTGTTCCATTGTCAGACCTCAGTACCTTCACAACTGCTTTGTACTGAGTCTGGACATGCTTATGGAAATCCCGAAAACAAGCATGTACATCACTCTTATTTTTCATCAAATATAACCAGGTAACACGAGAGGCACACTCAATGAAAGAAACAAAGTACTTATAACCATTCATAGTGTTAGTAGCACATGGACCCCATACATCAGAATGTACTACCTCAAAAGCAAAAGTGCTCCTATGACCCGTGCCAACATATGAGCTCCTAGTAAGTTTTCCTAACTCGCACGCATCACATACTAATTTCTCTTTATTTGTTTTTGCATAAATCTCTGGATACAACTTACTTAGAGTATCAAAGGAAGAATGTCCCATCCTCCGATGATGGAGTATCAAGGTATCCTCAGTCCTCTGCTGCAGTCCTTCCATGCCAGCCTTCTCTGCCATAGATACCAATGCTGAGTCCAGTCCTTCTCGATCTATGTACCACAGTCCCTCATGCCAAGTGCCAGTCCCAAGTCTTCGTCCTGTCCCTTTCTCCTGGAAGGTCACCTTAGGAATATCAAAAGAAACAATGCATTTAAGTTGGAGGATTATAGAACTAATGGACAAGAGACTGACTGGAAAGGATGGAGCATGTAAAATATTGGATAATCTTACTGAACCTGTACAATTAACAGTACCCTTATCGACCACTGGCTGGAAAGTGCCATCAGCAGTCTGAATTCTGTCTGCTGATGCTAGGTGAGTGTAGGAAGAAAACTCACTAGCATTTTCCGTCACATGCCGAGATGCTCCCGAGTCGATAATCCAGTATGATGATTTAAGGGAAGAGATAGACGCAAGGGCAAGTGATTCGTCAGTACCTTCTAATGGATGGGCATACATGGCAGCGTTGCCCCTAACAAAGAATGAGGTGGACGCCTCCTCTGTTCTACTCCTCATGTCTCCCAGTGCCTGGTCCTCCACAGTAAAGGTGCCATCAGCTTCTCCGTTCCCTTCTGATATCAGGAGGTTTGCCCGATAACCTCCTCGGCCGTCTCGTCTATCCCCTCGACCACGACCAAGTCCTCCATTATATCCTCGTCCGCCGAGCGGTCCTCGTCCATCACCTAAATCTTCCTCCCTAGGTGGTTTGGTACAAGCATACCGATGATGACCCATCTTTCCACAGTTGTAGCACTGCCGGTTATGCTGTCAGGGCTCTCCCTTAGATCCTGTGTTACCTGAGCTGGTGATCGCTAGTGCTGACTTTGCTTCGGGAGGACCATCTGTCCCGGCTTGCAGCCTGATGCGTGTCTCCTCCTGGATCATGGCTGAGATAGCCTCCTCAAGGCTAGGGATCTTTGGTTGGGCTAGAAGTAGGGCCGTCCTCTGTGTGAAAGCTGCAGTCAGCCCTTTGAGGAACTTCATCGTCCTCTCCTGCAGACACACCTGTCTCTCCTTACACTTAGGGTCCCCGCAGCTCGCCCGATCTGAGGAGTGATCATAATCCAACCACAGACGCTCCAACTCCGTGGCATACTCCTGCACCGTCTTCTCCCTGTACGGTGTCATCAATCTCCCCCTTTATCTGGAAGACCCGTAAGTTGTTCCCCACACCATCATAGGTCCTTCTCAACTTCTCCCACACATCTTTCACCATCTCAATACCGTCTACTGTGATGACAATAGACTGGACTAAGGAGTTGAGAAGCCAGATGTAGATCACCATATGAGTGGACTTCCACTCGTCGCGTCCTGTCGAGCCCTCGTCCGGCTCTGTCGTCTCGCCCGTCAGGAACCCCTCCATGTTTTTTTTCTGCGAGGGTTCTTCTCACCCGTCGTGACCAACTCAGATAGGTGGCTGGTCCATCTAATTTCAGATCAATGGAGGGAAGCTTCAACTCCGGCGACGTTCGTGTCGTGTTCTCACCAGCCAACATCGTCAACAACTTCATCAACGTCGCCACCTCTGCAGAATCTAGCTTCTTGATGACCTCCTCCATCGATGCGTCGTCTATCTAATCACGTCACATCCGCTCCACGACTCACGCTTGTCCTCGTCGTCCGCTCCTAGATCCGAACATGTCCCCCCTTTTTTCAGATCTAGGCATCCCTATTAGGCGCTGCCTCGTGCTGGTGCGGAGGAGGCGGCAGCACGCATGTCACAACCGCCGTCGCAGCAGCAGCAGTCGCAGCAGCAGTAGTAGCGGGACGGGACAGCAACAGCGAAAGGCGGCCTGCGAAGGGCGGAGAAGAGGAGAGGAGGGAAAACAAAGGGGGGGGGCGTGGAAGAGTTCGGTGGAGGAGATCTAGGAAATCCTCCTGTGGGTTTGTGGAAGCTTGGTGACGGCTAGGGTTTGTGGAAACTTGGCTCTGATACCATGTTGAAATTAGTTGATGATTTTATTGATTGTCTCATTGGCATTATATAGCCTTACAGTCATTAATACAATGATTTCAATCATTATGACAATAATCTCATAATGGAATATCCTGTAACATATTCTGGCATCCCAAATATGTCCTCAGAATATTCCCATGTGCTTATACTATACTTAAATATGACACCCAACATACCATATCAACAGCTAGGATAAGGAAAGCAAATTCTACCAGAAGTGCAACTATTGCTCTTGGAAGACCGAATCCGATAAGTTGACGATGGTCACCTCTGGGTCCTTGCTGGAACGTGGATCTCAACATGCTTGTCGGCCTAGATGCATTGGTTTTTTCAAGTTATTTGTTTAGCATGACCTCATTAATGGTTTGATTCTCGCTCTTTGTGGACTGGAAGGGTCTAGGTAGGGTAAGATGAAGATAGGATGGACGTATGATTTTGTACTGGCCTTGTGCTGGAGATTGATGATTGACTGAGCGTACTTTGTCGTGATCGAGGTTAAGCCGTATGGCGGTTAGCATGGAAGTTTCTGATTGACATTTTGTAATGTTTGTTTGAGTTTGATATGTTTCATTGCTGTGTTTCTACAATGGGAACGTCAAGGTTGAGACTGTGCATTGGTTGCCCCATGATTTTCTTGACCCACATACGTAGTGCCAACTTCGATAGGCGTGCAAGTGAGATCATTAATGATAATTAACGAAAGGAAGATCCAAGTACATGGAGAGAGCTCAAAAATACAAGATACAAATTCTCAAACAAAATTATGATGATCTACCAAAAAGTTGAAACTTGTAGAATTCATAACCTTGGTTAATGAGAGTGTGATATCTTGATCTACCTCGGGTCTTCCATTCGACGAATCCATCACGAAGATCTAAATAATTAATAATAAGATGATACTAGCAACAATTTATTAGGAATATAAACAAAAGATGAACCTAATAGTTATCAGTGTAGAACAAATACAAGAAAACCTCTAATAAGATTAGGAGTGTATTACTTTAATCCCAAGTTATCTTGGTCACTATATTGCTAAAGCAACTCCAATCATAACCGTTCAGTTTGTTCCACCTAAACTGAACCCATATCCACATCCGATTGGCATAATTGGTTCTTTTAACATGAGCCACTAACAACAATATCACAACATTAGGACAATATTATGGACAAGTTTTCTTCCAAACGATAGTTATTCTCATGTTTAGCTCGTCCTATCCTAAATGAGAACACTTCCTGATAGTCACCCGTACCCTTGCAATCGAGCATCTGACTTCTCGTAAGCGTTTAGGTCTTGTCTAGTAAAAATTTCGATTTCTGATATTGACTCGTCCCTTAGGTCTCGTTTGGTTTGCGAAAATGAAAGAAAATGAAATCAATTCCATGCTCATTCATTTCCTTTGAGAAATTATAATTTTTATCGATTTTTTTTTCGGTGTATAAAATTGCTAAAAAAATTGGAAGAAAAAATGAATACTTAAAGATGAAAAAGTGAATCATTGGATTGATGGATGGAACCATTTTTTTCTTCATATTTTTCTTTCTATAGAGAATCATTTTTCTTTCCTCCTCAATTTCTTTGACAAAAAAAAAAAAAAAAGTAATGACTTTTCATTTTTCAACTCCACGACTTCGCAAAAGAGCATTCGGCTTCTTGTAAGTGTTTAGGAATGCATACTTTCGTTTCTTTCAAATTACAACCGAGCAGTCGACTAAGTCTATAGAGATCGATCCAAATTGGACCTAAGCCAGTGAAGACCCACTCACATCCAATTTGCAATAGCCACGAGCCACACCAATTATGATCTATACCCAGCCGTATACTACATTTGATCCACTTTGGCATGGTTTGGAATTGCTACTACTTTAAAAAAGTGTCAGCAAAAGCATTCTTTGACAACAACCTCCCAACTTCTTTCAAAACCTCTCCCAAATATAAATTAATTTTCCAAAAACGGACCTGAAAAATAAACCAACTTATAAAAAGAGAAAAGTAGAAGAAACCAAAATCTATTTTGGCCACTACCGTAATTTAAATACAAAAAAGGACTAATATGCAAAACGGGAACCCAATTCATTCAGAACTGCACTATAGAAAATTTTGAAATCCGGATCCGTCACCCCCATCGGGCCCTTCTCCGCCGTCCGATCGTAGTTTCCCTCCACATCTCTCTCGCCCGCTCTGTATACATACGCACTAAACCCACAGTTCTACTCCAGGCTCACAAATCTCTCTCTCTTTCTCTCTCCATCAAAGAGAAACCCTAACCCTAAGGTACTCTTCCGCCGCCATTTCCCTCCAATTTCATGGCAAAATTTTCTTTTTTCTAACAGATCCGACCGTTGCTTTGCAGATCTCGCCATGACAGGAAGAGGAAGAGGAAGGCCGCCGAAGAACGCCGGCTCCGCGAAAGCCGCCGACACCAAGTAACGATCCTCTCTCCTTTTAGGAATTTTTTTGATTTCTAGGGTTTTCTTTGTGGTCCTGATCGGTTTATTTTGGTTTGGAAATCGAAGGCTCGCTGTGAAGAAAGGGAAGACCAAGCCCGCCAAGGACCCGAACAAGCCGAAGAGGGCCCCCAGCGCCTTCTTCGTCTTCCTGTAAGCATCATAAATTTTCTGCGACTTTGTTGACAATTTTTTTTTTTTTTTTTGGGTTTGATTTGATCTGATAGTGTTGTTTTGATCTTCTTAAAGGGACGAGTTCAGGAAAGAGTTCAAGGAGAAGAACCCTAACAACAAGAGCGTAGCCGTCGTAAGTTCTTGCTCGCTCGCTCGCTCGGTTTCTTCTTTTTCTTATGAATTCGTCGTGATTTCAACTGTATTTTTTGTAACAGGTTACTAAAGCTGGTGGGGCCAGGTGGAAATCTATGTCCGATGCTGTGAGTGATTTCGCTTCTTACTAGTTTCAGTCTCGAGTTTTCTGAGTATATACGTGTCAGTCTCGAGTTTTACGCTAGGAAGCACCACTACGGAAATATGCTGCTGTGTCCACGAGGCATTGTGTTGGACATGGCACGCACACACCAAAATACGCCAAGACATTTTGTGTCATGTTAGTGCACCATAGGTTTTATTGCGAATGCTATAATATAATGTAAGAGAAAATACAGGACAAGGAACCTTATGTCTCCAAGGCTGACAAGTTGAAGGTTGAGTACCAGAAAAAGGTCAAGGCATATGAGAAGGGGCAAGCACATGTATGGACTTACTGTATTGAGCTCTTGAAGCTTTAGTTTCGTTTTTAGTAATTTGTTAATGTTTGTCTGTGATGTTGGAATAGGACGAACCTGTGGACAATGCTGAAATGGATGATGATGAGTCGGACAAATCAAAGTCTGAGGTTAACAGTGGAAGCGAGGAGGTATATATAATTTTCCTTTTGCTGAATTACATTATATTGAATTATTAATTGATTATTCTAAAGGTACGTTATGAATGTAGTATTATTGAGAGAACTAAACAATGGCTTGAATTTTGGTAGAAATATTGTAGAGACTACATGTATTGACATATGTGTCGAGAAACTCCTTAACAAATAATATTTGATGTACCTGCTGTTATAATTTGATTAGACACATTGGCTTGGCTACCAAAGTTTTGCTGGTTAAGAGTATGCCCCAACTCTTTTGTTGTATTGTGGTAACCCTTATTTATAGGCTCAGATATAACATTTTCAGCGTCAACAATCTCTTTATTTCAGAATAGTGCATTTCTAGATATTAGCAGTTGTACATGATTTCAAACTGTGTTCTTAAATGTCTCATGAATTAACAAAAAAAGGTGACAAGTCTTTCGCACTCTCTTTCATGCTTGAAAAGTGGCATATGATGGGGAGATAATGTAGAGAAAGTTCAATGTTTAGATCAAGGTATTTTTGAGATACATGAGAATAGCTATATGTACTCCACTACTGAGAAAACAGAAAATAACAGTAGTAGTCCTCTGTTCGACTGTTTTCTTTTTTAGCTGGGCTGCGGAAAAAGTCAATTGGAGGCGAAGAATAATTGTAGAGGAAGATTGATGGATAATTTTTGAAGAAAGAGAAAAAAAGGGTAGGGGGCTATTTAAAACGACGTCTTGATTTCGTATATGCTAAATTGAAAGATAATAAAAGGGAATTTATAGAGGAAGATATGGTGAGAGGCAGGGGAGGAACAACATATCTCCATATATCTTTGAAGAGGAGATTGTGGAGGGATGCAACACGAAACTTTTAAAGAAGCGTTGCAGACAAGTTTTGTGGGGTACTTTACTACTAGGACCAACTCAGATCTAGATTAATTGTGCTCAAGCTGAGTTGTGTCAGGTTACCTTCAGGCGAGGAGTCAAAGTACGACGACTCCACAAGAGGAATGCTGAAAAATTAAAGCCTAAGGCATAGAATTGAAGGGAGTTCATTGCAAATTCACTTAGGGTGGACTTCTTAGTAGATTGAAGTTTTGGAAACAGAGACTTGGATTCAATGTCTAGAAACCTATGAAAACTAAGTTTAGAATTAGAAACGATGGTTGATTGGTAGAAACTAAAAGATAGAAACTTTTAGTAGATGGTGTCATGATAATAATAAAAAACAATTAATGTGAAGTGTTTAATAAAATATAATTTTTTTCTTCTAAAAGTAAATAAGAATAAAGATAGAAACGATGCTTTCGTAACTCCCATAATTATCTCTTTATTATTGCCTGAAGCCATCTAATTGACCCTCCTGGCTCCCAAATTGAGTTTCACCTTGAACATATTGTCAATATTATCGATTTTCACGAGCCTGACAGGGAACCCTTCGTGTTTGTATCATGGGTGCCGTGACAATGATCCTGAGGGTAGTGGGAAACCAGGAACACCACGCCTCAGTAACGAATACTGTTCACTTGATGTGTTGAATCTTGTTTTTGGAGAAAATGAACAATGAGTGATCGTCTGTTTTGTATGTGTATGTGTATGTGTATGTGAAATTTTCTAATGCATTCTAGGCCCCCAGGCACTAGCCTCCCTCCCAGTGCCCCAGTATCCGCTTCCGTCTTTCCGTCTTTACAAGCCATTGACGAAAATGATATACTTGCATCCTTGTTGCACCATATGAGGACATGACATACACCATACAATTGATGGATAAACCTTAATCGGCAAGTTGTGGCATTTAATAAGCTCACATGTTAGATCCTTTTGCATAGGGTCATCAGTGACCATGTTTGGTTCCTTGTAATATTAACTATAAATGATGATTATTCCTCCAAGATTGGATTTGAAATCATAGGTGGTTATATTTATTATTAGTATATTGCTTCATTTTTATGGTTTACCTAGTAATGCAAAATCATTCATTTTTATGGTTTACCTAGTTATGCAAAATAATTGTCTTATGTCCTTATATACCATGTGACCTTGAGGCATGACCTGCTGGTCTAGAGTTTTTGGGTGCTCGGGACAAAAATCAAAATAGTCCTCTTAAAAAGATATATAAAAACTGAAAAATTC
Organism: Iris macrosiphon; assembly: GCA_036927795.1. NCBI lineage: Eukaryota > Viridiplantae > Streptophyta > Magnoliopsida > Asparagales > Iridaceae > Iris > Iris macrosiphon. The sequence continues at coordinate 300,296,651 of JAYESA010000005.1, forward strand.
TTTAAATAAAAAAGGCTACTAGGCCTTGAACCCATGCCCTTTTACATAAGGGTGAGCATTATTCGGTTTTGGATCGAAAATTGAACCGAACAGATTCTCTGATTTGGTTCGGTTTAAAAAAATTCGGTTCGGTTTTGCTTTTGAAAATACTAAATTTTTTTATTCGGTTTTGGGTTTTTGTTTCTGTCCAAAACTGAAAACCGAATAAGAAAATTTAGTTTGTATATATATATATATATATATATATATATATATATATATATATGTACATGTATTAATATATATAGGTATATATTAAATATATATATATAGGTATATTTAGTTACTATATATCATGGTAGTTAAAGGCGCGCCTCGGACGTGTCTCGCAGCAAGGCGTAGCATCTGCGCCTCGCACCTCACTAGGTGAAGCTCCCTTCAGCAAGACGCACCTTGGCGTGGGCCCTAGTCCTTATCTCATACAAGTGGGAAGGGAGGCTGTCTTTTCTATGGTTGCCAAAGTTTGTTACAGTTGAACTTGAAAAACTAAAATTTACTAAAAGCGTGGTAGGGAGAGTAAAAATTTTTGTTAGTTCTGTTGAGCGTTATTGTTGTTCTGCTAGTTCACTTGGTTATGTTTATGTTTTTCTTGGTTTTAATATGTTATTTAGTTTTATTTCTTACATTGCTAATTCATTTATTTATCAATGTATTATTTTCTATTTTGCGATTCACTTCGCTCGGACACGTGCCTTAAGTGCGCCTTGCGGCTTAGGTGACATGGACCCTTTGCGCCTCGAGTGCGCTTTGTGCCTTTGACTACCTTGCTATATATATTAACAAAAAAAGCACAAATAAACAGAAAAATTGAATAAACTAAAAATTGAACCGATTTAATTCGGTTTGGTTATGGGCCATCTCGGTTCGGTTTCGTTTTTTTGCTTATTCGATTTTCGGTCAAATTCGGTTTTCGGTTATTCGGTTCGGTTGGAACCGAATTAACCTAATGCTCACCCCCTACTTTTACATATAAGGTATGAGTGAAAACCAACTTTACCACGCAAGTCATGTTATATTGTATGAGCTGTATAACATGACGTAATCGGTATGAGCTAATGATGGGTTGTAACATTATATATATATATATATATATATATATATATATATAGTCAATGATCCTCTAGCCTAGTGGTTAGTGGAGAGAGACATGCGGCCCGGGTGGTCGAGCCCCAGTGAGTGTGGAAGGGATTAATAACCAAGGGCCTATATTGCCCCTTTCATATATATATATATATATATATATATATATATATATATATATCATGTGACCTTGAGGTATGACCAGGGCCGATCCAGAGTTTTTTGGGTGCCCAGGACAAAAATCAAAATGGTCCCTCTTAAAAATATATATAAAAAACTGAAAAGTTCTTTTAATAAAAAAAAGGCAACTAGGCCTTGAATCCACATATATGCCCTTTTACATATACAAGGCATAAGTGAATACCAACTTTATGACGTAAGTCATTATGTTATATTGTTACATATGAGGCATATGTGAATACAAACTTTACCACGTAAGTCATTATGTTATATTGTATTAGTACTATTATTTTGAATACTACAAATCTAAGTTTTTTGGTTCCCCACAAAATTTTGGGCCCTGGGCTCTGCCCTTGGCCAGGACTGGCCCTAGGCATGACATTCTTGATCCACCATATACTAAAACTGAAACAAACTTGATTATTTTGTCATAGAATTTGACTATATAGAGTAATTTCAGTGCATTTCCTAGTTTCAAATTTCAATACCAGTAAAGTACTTGTATGTATGAACTATGAACTATTGGTTGAGAATAATTAAAGATAAAGATAATTAAGCAGGAGAGAAGTACTTTACAACTTCTAATCCCAATACAAAAAGGGCTTCAATGAGAATATCTGGTTTGTGTGGTATTTTTGAAAAAGATGTTATGAACAATTCAGAATAGAATTCGGTTAGAAGAATGAGGAATTTCACCAAACCCTAATTTGTAATATAAAAGCGGGTACCTTTACAATTAAACAAAACTAATGACTATTTACAACATTCTACAAAATGAGTAATACCTTACGATGATAGATGTCAAGGCAACAAACTTGTAAAGTATTAAGTAACAATACAAGTTGTATTGTTTTGGTAGCCCGTTTCCTAGGAATAAACCATTCTTTTCTTGGCTAAATCCTAAGAAAGTAATATCTAAATTGATATCTATATGCTAAACACACCAGAGCTCTCAACTTCAGTTTTATTATTATTGTTTTTTTGCTTGTTGATATTTTCATAAACTTTCACTCTTTACCGTAACAATTTCCATCCAAATTCTCTTGCAGGAAGAGGAAGATGATTAGAATAGGGAAAGCAAAGGGGGTCACAAGGCTGTGCTGTGCTTTAGCTGTGGAAAGAAGTAAATTGGGCATACTTTTACTAGAAGATGATGTGTATCTTTTAATAGCTTTGTTGTCCTCGTTAACATAATCTGTATCTACTTTTAAAACTACTGCCCACGATGGGATTGAGTTCCCAAGTGGGAGAGATGTATCTTAGCTGATGCCTACTGTCATGTACTTACTACTAAGTTTTCCTTCTAACCATATTTTAGCACATCCGTACATGTTTTACTTTGATATTGTGTGTTTTGCTGATTCCTTGGTGTTGTCAACACTGAGCCTGTGTTGTTGTCTTTGTTGTAAATACCTTAAAGAGTAAATATGAAATCTATCAGGATAGTCAACTGAGTTATTATTGATTTGGTGAACTGGCATCTGTAGGTTTATTTTATAAGTAGTTTTGTCAGCCTTGTTAGTTGGAAAGTCTAGTTTTGTTAGAACATATAGATGCCAATAATGTCTGCACCTCGTGGAAGTTATTCTCATGCAAAGATATGGTTTCAACTGTTGGAGAAATAGTTACCTCTATAGCAAACTAATAGTTGGTGGTTTCCAAGCTATTAGTTGTTGTGTGACATAATAAGTGTTAGGTTGTTTCCTCTACTGGAATCTTCTTTATATGCTGCCTCTGGGGAAGGATATATTGTAGTCTTTGATTACTGCCTCATATTGTTACTTTCCTCATCACATTGAATGAAAAAGTCACCTTATAGTGCATCTTTTCATGTTACTGTCTTGGATGTGTGCTTCGTCGTAGAGCTGTTAACGTGTCTAGATATCTGTAAGTTGTTAACTGGAGTTGACGAGTGAGTACAGTTATGGTGTTTACTTGTACTGTTTCTTATAACAAATTAGTGCTGTGAAAATCATGAATCATTCTGGTTGTATGTATAGTTCTAAGAAGTCCAGTTGGAAAGTTGCAGAATTAATGCATGGATGAATCGTGGTGGAGATCACCTGATCTAGCCATAGCTGTAATTTAGGTTATTGGAATAAATCAAGGTGATCGTTTGGAGTTGCATGCATTCATGGTCTGTAATTTAGGTTAGGTCTGTAATTTAGGTTATTGGAATAAATCAAGGTGATCGTTTGAAGTCCCATGCATTCATGGTTGAGTAGCAATGCAGATTTGAAGGTACAAGCGGTTGCTGAAACATCCCTAGGCTGCTAAAGTAATTATTCCATTGTTTGTATGTCTCTGTCACCATGTTGGAGCACTTTTTGTGCAGCATTTGAGCTTTTTGAACGCAGGGATGGTAGAAACCAGGACAAAAACGATGTAGAAATCATGAATAACTTTGAGCAAAGAAGAATTGTTGATCATGTTTGGGTGTGCTATTTACAGATGCAGGTCGAAGAATCCTTCACATCATAAATGTGTTCTCCTCATGTTGCATCCTGTTCCAGTTGAAGTTGTTGTGTATTGATGATGATTCTGTATACATTATTTGGCAAATGACAACCACATGATATCCTACAAATGTAAGTTTTTATATTTTACCCATTTAATACCTGAAGGCTATTCTTGGTACTCTATTAATGATTATATGTTCGAACATGATACTCTACTGGATGCCAATGCATGAGATGAAGAGTCTGACTGATGACCATATCCTCGGTATTGAGGTTATGCTGATATTGATAACTCGCCATACCCTTTCCTTTGTTAGTCATTACGCACAAATATTGCTACATGTGCTATACACAATCCAGTGTATTCGCTCTTCATGTTAGCACATATTCTATACACCATGGTATTCTGGTGTTGGGTCTGCTTTCATTTGTCACAATAACATGACCATTTCTTAGCTGTTGCATCCAACAAATATCTGATTTGGAATAAAGCTTTTAGTTTGTTGTAATCATGCGAGAAACAAAAATTTCCCCAACCATCTATCGAATCTTCAGATAAACTTTATCCATCTTAATACCTTCATCTGTCAATCTTCTACACAGTAGGATATATGCCGCCACCTTTTAACCTAGCATAGGCATCGAGGATTGATGGCTTTATTCAAATGTAGACCTGCATCATATTTTAGATGGGCATAACTTTCATAAACGACAATTAACCATCCCAAGCTGTTGCTACTTTTTAAACTTGAACCAGTTTCTGGTTATTGACACAAACTATCTGGTTATTGACACAAACTAGTTCCAGTACCATATATAACTGTGATTCCAAGCTATCACTTTGTTGATGGAATCCATCCTTTTATAGTTAACTCTCTTGTTACTTATGCTAGAAGGTTCATCCTAACCACACAATATAACAATTATATAAAATGAAAAATGTTATAGAGCAACTGCGTCCGGATAAACAAAAAAAAGAAAAGAAAAGAAAAGAAAAGAAAAGAAAAGAAAAAGAAGGAAGTAAATGAACAACACTATCATTGTCTGCAATCATTAAAGGAAAGGCCACATTCACAAGGTTTACATAGTACTACTACAAGCATAGTGCTAGCATGATGTGCAAATTCACAAATCTTATTTCACAGTTAAATTTTGCTGACATTCACTCCTATGATGTGGAAGCTGCTAGTGCTCCTGCTTGAGTTAGGAGGGGCACCAGTTCTCCTTCACTGTGCTTTTTGCCACAACACCTGTTGAAACCATAAAAGTTTAGATGTTAAGGAAGTATGTCATAAGACGAGAAGTTACAATAGCAGGCGAGGACTTAGAATCATAAAGTCACAACCGCCAATATGATTTCCACCAAAAAAACATTTGGAACAGTCCTCTGTCCAGTCCATTGTGCAAGTGCAGCCTGAGTTTCAGATCCATCACCTTCAAAGTAGAGTTTTAACATCAATAAGCGATACTTCTACCAGGTAGATACGAAGTAACATACAGATAAAATGGACGACGGGGTAGGGACTTAGATAACTTTACTAGTTGGCATATGGAATTTCATCTGCCATACCAAACATAATGATGCATAATGGGTAAAAGGATTACAACAGCATCAAGCTAACTTTCAATAAAAGTTTCATGAGAATAAAGATACATGAGTTATTAACTGTCATAAGGCCAACCTATGTACTGCAGGAGCTGCTGCACAACTAGTAATGAAACTGCCATTTGAGCAAAAAGTAAACTCCTTATTCTAAAGAATTTCCAAACCATAGCCTATCCTCTATAGAAATGATAAGACAGATGAGAAATAAAAATGATTTTTGTTTCATGCTTTCAGTGGTCAGAGGAAAGACGAAATACTGTTTTCACTATTTCTTGTCTCATAACTGGCCAATATTATGAAAGGCATGTAATAACGATCCTCCTTTCCTAGATTTTTACTTCTTTGGGAGGTGTAGCATAAAAACAATCTTAAAAAGAGACGGAAGGATCCAATTTTATCCAATAACAATATTGATATTGAAATTCATAAGTTTGTTCTTTATACTCACTTTCAGTACCAAGCTCAATCACTTTGAAAGTTGCCCCAAGCTGCGTCAGCAGCTGCTTAACCCGAACGCAATATGAGCAGTAAGACTTGCTACAACCACCAAAAGTATATCAGAAGTTACAGAGAAGACGATTGAAATGCAACACAGAAACGTTTTAGGGAACAAATATACACTTAAAAGACCTAAATAAAGCATTGCAATATAAGGAAAGGCGATCAAAACCATTATAGAGTCCGTTCAATAAGATATATATTAACATTTTCAATAAAAGTTATCATTTAACCAAAAAAACAATTACTTCAATTTAATAAGATTGTTCATATTTGTAGCTATGACAATTTTGAGGGAAATAAGAGAATGAGAGGAGAATAGAAGATAGCCCAAGCACCTGCAAAAGGATCTTTTGCTTAATGCTTTAGTACATAGATCCACAATTTTCTATCTGGTAACTATACCAATAGCGCACATATCTGTAACTATGTCTCTCTTTTCTCAAAGATCCTGGGATGAAGCTATCTATATAAATATTATTATTTAACCAAAAAAACAATTACTTCAATTTAATAGTAACAATCCATAAAAAAAAATTCCACCATAAGGAGGTAAACTAAGGAGAACAATACAATAACCAAGTTTTAACAACCAGCCATGAACTTAACTGACAACCTCAAGGAACAGCCTGCTAGACATGATTGAAAGTATCAGCTGAAACTGATATGTATGAACTATTTATTTTGGTTTTACCAAAAGACCATCAGAACTACTAGTCTGAGACATCCTGTCTTGGAACCTACCTTAATGTTTTAAATAATGTGAAGTCTTTATTACTGAGATTTCTTCTACATGTAAAGTATCTTGGAAAACCAATTCTATCATTTTCGTTAATGAGTAGTATCCATGTCGCACAATAATCTCAGCGACGAAAATTCGACGAAAAAACGACTAAATTATTTATATAAACAAAATATATTATTTTTCGTCAAAAATCCGTCGCTAATCTGTCGCTGTTATTTCAGCGACGGATTAACGATGAAAGTATCCGTCGCTGCGAAAACTTAAAATTTTCAGCCGCGTTTCATTTTTTTCCATTCTCAATCACTCTCTCTCTCTCTCTCTCTCTCTCTCTCTCTACAGCGACCCCCCCCCCTCTCCGGCAACCCTTCCCTCCGCCCCTCCCCCTCCCCCTCTCCGGCGACCTCCCCCTCTCCGGCAGCCCCTCCCCCTCACTCCCCCCCCTCCTCCTCCACCTCCTCCTCCTTCGCCGTCTGACCTTCTCTCCTCCTCCTCCTCCTCCTCCTCCTCCACCGACCCCCGATCCCCCAACCCCCTCTCCTCCTCCTCCTCCTCCTCCTCCTCCTCCCGACTCCCTCTCCTCCTCCTCTTCTGGCGTCCGATCCCCAAGCCCTCCTCCTCCACCCCCGACCTCCTCTGACTCCGTCAGATCGCCTTCTCCTCCGGCTAAGGTAACCCTAACTCTTATTTCGATTTGGTTAATTATTGCATTTGGATCGTAGGAGTCTAGACACACGTACAAACACGATATGCTAGACACGGACACGTACAAACACGCGTGATAAGCTGGACACGAACGCCCTATTATAGGACGTAAAATCCTAATTAATACTACATAAACCTAAACCGGAGAAAAAGAATAAAAAATACAATTTATTCCCTAAATTAGTGTGTATTGGGGCCGAATTCGTAAATTTGCCAAAATTTGTGTCTTTTATACAATTAAAAGAAACTTTGATGAGTTATTACTCAATACCTTAACTTATATAGTACTTAGTATTTAAATACCCTCAAGTTACCCTTACCTCATACCTATATCCTACACTAATGTATATCTCACATTACCCTACTGTCAACTCTTTGGTATTAACACTGGTACCTTCATCTAATGAATATCTACCTATTCTGGAATTATCTCATTACCCTTACTCCAATGCTCCACATGACTGCACCTCATTGTCACATAAATGTGCCTGAAAATACAGCACTTAGTTAACACAGTTAATGAACTGTGCTGGAGCTAAATGCAGTTCTCCCTCCTTGACACTGTTGCTGCTACTGGTACAAACTTTATATCAGTCTCTAGTCCATACATATACACATATACTTGCTTACCACTCATTGTGTTCATAACCTGGTATCACTTGAACCTGAGCATCACTGGCCAACATTTTCTAAAATTCATTCATAGGCCACTGTTACCACTTGATATACTAAAGAGTGTTACCTACCCATATGACTCTAAGCACTTCTAACTCGATACACACACACACACACCTCTTATACCCACTGGTACTCACCATCACAACACTAAAAATGGAGCACTGTGCAGTGCTCCCTACACTGTTGATACCTACTGCTGTCATGTTTCATGACTGATACATTCAGTTCAGACCTCGAGCTCATATTTTCCTTTCATCCAAATCCGATACCCCAACTGATACATGGTATCACTTTTTCGTACTGCAAACACCCACTGCCAAGAGCTCTTGCTCACAGAGTAGCGTACTATGTGCACTGATGCCTCCTCGGTTTACTCTCCTTCATGCACATATCAGTGTACATCCAACCAACCTGCTCACACAGTATCCGTCACAACCACGACAACATCAATAACATCAATAATATCAACAACAACAGCTAATGCATGCTGCTGCTGCTCACTGTATCAGACCAACCCGACACTCCTTGCTCCCTCACAAATCACACATACACACAATGATTTAATCAATTGACACAGTGAGCACATCCCATCCTTATATATATATATATATATATATATATATATATATATATATATATATATATATATACATATAGATCTTATATGGATAAAACACAATTGAATATTACATGCAACACCATTTATTCATAGACTTATCCACACTAACACTAGTAGGTATTTAATCAAACACTTAAGGTGTCATGATACACCCACAAGTATCCAACCAAAAGCTCATGTAATACACCTATGCTATAACACATTAGGATACACTAAAGCATTGAATCAAACACCTAGTATGTATATGCAAGATATTCTATGACACGCATCCAAATAAAGAGTCAAAACTCACCATTCTCCATAATAAACATATATACATTTCAATTACATATAATAATAACTAATATAACTAGTTACAATAGGAATTGAAGAGAATTAACACAAATCATCCAAAATGAGTCCCGTATCGCAAAGTATCACACCGTATCGTGATACGGCCTACTCGTATCCAATTGTGGACACGTGGCTAGTCTCATAACCCCGATCTAAGTCTAATTAGACCAAATTGGTTTCATGACACACACTTGGTGCATCAATCTTGTAATTCTCCCAAAATGAGCACAAATTTTCATGTAGAAATCACAATGGAGACCAAATTAGTTAGTTTTCTTTGTGGAAAATAGAAACAAAATTGAGCTTTTTAAAAATAACACATTAATTCTGTTTCACTAGAAACATAAAATTGGATGCCATATTTCACCAAATTAGTTAGTTATTCTGACGGAACATTTCCGTTGCCAATCCGTCGCTAAAATCAAATAGCGACGGAAAAATGCATTTTAGCGACGGATAATTCCGTCGTTAAAACAATATATTTTTGTAGTGGGACACGTATATGGGTATGGACACGAAACAAACGTGTTCAAATAGATAAAAAGTAGGTACCTATGTTGCATGAAAATGATACAGACACGGATACGAACACAATATGGATGCGGACACCATTTTGCTGTGTCCATGCAACATAGGTCAGTATTATTATTAATAAGAAAAATTCTAAGAAACAATACCAATGCCAATAAGTTTCAAACCCTCTCTTCATTGTAATATGAATTTCTAAAAAAATTATGTAAACCGCATGAAATAATGTATACATTCTTACTTAGTGCACTTGTTATGTCTAGCTACATTCAGAATCCGTGAAGCACATGGATGCCATATGATCCGAGATGCATATAAGAGTAAATGGATGCGAATTGGTATACTTACCTCGTCATGTTTTCCTGCTGAAACCAGATTTTTTAACCCACAATTAACCATGATTTCACCGAATTGCCACTGTATTAATTAGTATAGAAAGCATGTTTAGATTTTGATTTTATACACAGGTTGGTAGTACCAGGTTTCATTAGCACAGTATGGTTAATGAGAAGAAGTAGAAGAGAGGCAACATCATAAGTTACAAATGAAATCAGAGAGATAATTAAGTCCATTCTTCCGCTACTCTTGTGGACATTTGACACCTCCTTCTGGATGATTACTTTAAATTGATATATTTCCCATCATTTTCTACATCCATAGGTTTTATCCATGGCTCTTCAAGGAGGGAACTCTATTCAAAACTCTCCAATGTCAGAGAGGAGAATTATGTTCAGTCACTTCAGTATTCATTTACAGTTCGATTTTGGTCATATTGACTTACAAGGGTCATTTATAGGTTAGTTTTGGTCATATTGACCTACAGGGTCAGGACATATTGACTTGGGAATATTGTCAGGATTATATACTAAAAGATCACTTTGTATTAACTATATTTTCTTATTTTTAAATAAAAATTATATAGACAAATGTTTGCGTGTTGTATTTGTTATAATGTTAATGCAAGTGTCCGATATTCTATATTATAGATAATATGGTGTGTGGTGTCACACAAAAGATCATATTATCAGTTCCATGTGGAATATATAAATAGTTCACAACCTAGATGGATTTGGACAAACCATTGGTAAGGTTGTAGTGTAATCTGGTATTAGTCTGTCTTGACTATATGTTTACACTAGTACACTTTGTGTGTATTGAACATGACCACTTGAGGTTGTTCTCTTTGTACTGACTACATAAAAGAACAAACGTCTCTGTTATTATGGATGCTTGTGCTCTTAATCCGGATATAATAACAGACATTTATATGTAGTGTGCATTATTTTGATCCATAAAAGATTGAGATTCATTATGGATTCTATGAATTGGGTAATGATATTGTGTGTATGATGGAATGTTGATTATAAAAGGAATCCATGTTCCGATATATCGGGTTGATGATGTCCCCTTAAGGAACTCATAAGGATTGTCATGTAAACCCTGCACATGGATTATATCTGATATGACAAATAAAGTTGAGTAGTACTATTTAAGGATAAAAGATGTCGATCAATATAATTGTCAGTAATTTAATTTAATCGACGAACATTCGATATCTTAACATGAGAAGACGAACATGCATATAATAAGGAGCCCATAAACGTAATTTGGATTAGGAAGGTAGTGCAACAATAGCTCTTTAGTGGACCAAGCTATTGTTAACGTGCCTGGGTTGTGTGTTTGGACTAAACATGGGATACCCAGATTCGTTAGGAGACCTAACCCTAATTTTTCCTCATGGTCTCTGCCGTAGCCTATATATATCATTTATTCTCTGTCCATTATAATATATCAGAAGCGATCAACTTTCTCTAAATTTTTCTTTCACGTAAGGAGAGAAAGAGGGTCGGCCAAGGAGAAGAAAATATTGGATGATCGTCGCCCACACGACGTCCAATCCTAGGAAGGAATACGTGCAGAAGATCTTGAGGTCGCTGGTTGATCGAGTTTTCTGTAGATCGTCTTCTACTTCTCATTACTTCAGGTATAATTCGTTAACTATAGTTTTCACCTTTGAAGGGTTAGATCACATATTAAACTTGTTAATATTTTATCGATCGATATGCACACCAATCTGCGGTCTTGGGGATCCCCAATTCCATCAACTGGTATCAAAGCAAGGTTTTGGATCTACGTATCGATTGATAAATCCATATTGTCCCATAAAACTTGCATCAAAAAATAATCGGTAGATGTAGATCTGTTCTAGCTCAATTTTGAAGGCATCTTAGATCCAACTATTATGGTCTGATTGTATGTTTTATTTCTATAATTTAAGCCCACGACATGTCGTGGCTGTTGTTGTTCATGGATGTAATTAAAATCACGAGGGTTGATCGTGCTTATTTATTTAATTTTCTTCAATCTAAATTATGTGTAAACTCCTTCGGGAGTCATAAGATTGATGTATTTTTAAATTTTTTTATCTATCGTGATGGCGGTGGTGGCTGTTTCCGATGCGGGACGAAATACTATTTTTTAGCAGGTCGAACCCCTAATAACTCTGCGCAGAGCAACATTCTGGATTCAACAGTTGAGGAAGAAGTAAGATATATGGCCATAATAGTTGGATCTTTATTTTTCGTTTATTGCTATATTTGCTTATTATGTTATGCATGTTTATTATCTGTGGATATTTTTTTATAAACTAAACCGCATTAATAATGGACAACATGGACATACATCAGCTAGTAAAAAACCCTCATTGTTAAATAACTAAATGGAAGGGGGAATTTATTTAGTATAAATTCTATGGTTTCCAATACTGGTTTGTAGGTGATGTAATTATACTTGCATATTGGCTTTAGTGCCCATCCTCCATATCAGATGAGTCTAATTATGGATAACCAGTACAGACTTCCTTAGATATAATTATAGAAAGTTACTTAGTGTGTGTTCACTTCTACATCTGAAGGAACTCATTATGAATTATAATGGACTTAGTATTAAGTAATGATGTACACTTAGATACAAATAATGGTATCCTGACCAACAGAGTCACTGCTATTATTTGTAGGACCAAAGCACGACCAACAAATTAATTTATTTGTCATAAAGTTAGGTTGACATAATAGTAAAATTAATAAGAAAAACCTCATAGGACAAATATTGAATTAGTATACGTCCACACCATCGTGGCATACTAAATTCATGGTGTTTAAGGTGTTGATAAATTTTTTATTATTGTTTTGAGAGAATCAATATTTATTTAGTTCAAAAAGTTTTTGCCCTACATAATTATTATTTATGTGATTATAAGGATTTCAAAATAGGTTCATTCAGTCCACTTATGGTGATTCTTAAAGAATCAAACTTACTGGCCCTAATTATATTGACTGAAAACGTAACTTGGATATTGTCTTAACTGTTGAAGAGTACAAATATGTACTCCATGGGGAATGTCCTCCTAAGCCTGCTGCTAATTCTGATGAAAAGGTCAAAGAGGCTTATGGATCAAGGCAGCTGAGATAGCACAATGTTACATTCTAGCATCTATGTTAAATGTGCTGCAACATCAGCATCAGGCCATGGCCACAGCTTATGACACAACAGTACAACCTCAAAGAACTCTTCAGACATCAGAGTAGGGCAGCTAGGCAGTTTGCTATGAATAGTTTGATGAATATGACCATGGTTGAATGGACGCCAGTAAGAGATCATGTTCTCAAGATGATGGGTCATCTGAATGAGATGGAGATCATTGGAGCTAAATCGATGGGGAAACCCAGGTCAATATTATTCTTGGGACTATGTCTAAAAGTTTTGACACATTTTTCCTTAATTACAACATAAAAAAAAGGTTGTACAGTGTCACGCCCCACTCCCAGAATACTGGATAAATATGAGGACTGACACGGCCAACCAAACCTTGTAGAATACTAAAGTAAGCCGCAATGTGCTAAGGTTGTCTAGAAGACAAATGGATGAACTATAGCATTCTATGACGTCAGACCTAAGGGCGACAAATCCTAGTATCTTAATCCATCAACAAAAATTACAAGAGTATATCATACATGAAAATAAAAAGGCATCCCAAATTACATGTCGCATATGATCATGAAGCTAGTGAATACAAAATACTGCACTAGCAGAGTATAATTATATATGACCAAATATACTAGTCATGGTCTAATATACACATCATGTTGACCGAGGTCAGAGAAGTGATCTCAAAATAAGGGGCTAACACTGCCTCTTGCTAAAATATCACAATAAAATAACACTACGAGGGGGGTGGAAGAAGGAAACCCCATTCGCGAGCTTCGGCCGCAGTCCTACGAGTGCGAGCCATCTTGCTGGAGTACGGTGGATCCTGGTTCTCCTCGGGATAATCTGGCCATACAAAACCAGTGGGGTCAGAACTCCAAGCAACAAGTACCACAAATGAGCTCAAGGTGATAGACCAAACACAACATACAACAGAAAAGAGACATAAAATAAATACGGATCGAGACTTGTACGGTACCAATGTACTTGTCCCAAGAATATAACTTAAAGAACTGATAACAAGTGCTATAAAGGAAAGTAAGGCGACGAGCGGCAATAGGGCATAGGAACTACTCTGGATCGGGACTACAACCCTTAAACCAAACAAGGACCGGGGTTGTAGTCCTTCACCCGAGCAGAACTTTGCACTCTAACCACGTGTCGAGAGAAATGAAACTAGAAGAGCGAGCTATAATGAAAGTAACGTCATTCATTACACGACCAACCAGCTCTACGGTTTTCTACAATTAACTAGCTAGGGTTGTCACAAGCCTTAATTACTAAATGCAAATTTTAAGAATATTGCTACCACCGACACTGCAGTCAATCCGGATGGCCAAGGGTACGCTTGTCTAGTAAACTTAAAAGCACATTCATCATCACTACAATATAACTTGTTACTTTATCATAACAAAAATTGAACTTATAAACATAAACTTAAACTTGTGATAATAAAGTTGCTTTATAAATATAAACTTGTCTTGTAACATAAACTTGTATATAAACTTGTCTTGTAAGTGCCGCAACACGCGTAAACTTGGTCAGTTATGGAGTCCTTGCTTAGCAGGGTTGGTTCATGCTGCATGGGGCCCTTAGAGATCGGGGTAGACGGTAGCGCAATATTCTTCCCTCCCAATGATCTAGGTAAATTTTATCTTGTTTAATCATTACTAAATTATTTCAAGTTCTCGACTCGTGAACACTTGATAACTCTCTAGAATGACTAGTCACGAGTACGAGCTTTTCATGAGTTATCGTATTCGCGACACGTGATACATTGGGTAATACTCACACTCGATTGTACGATGCCAAATGCAATGGATTTCTATACACAAACATTTTTACGGTGTCGTGAGGATTATAAACTTGTACATAACCTTGTCTCGTAAACTACATGCAAAACTTGTATAGTAATATAAACTCGTATTGTCATAAGAAAGTACACATCAATAATCACTAAAATGAGTTATTAAATGGACATAATAAAAAGGAACACAAAGTGCACACAAGAATTCCTGGCCGCATGCGTCCACTAGCCGCATGGACTCACTGGCCGCATGGACTCACTTGCCGCATGCACCCACTGGCCGCATGCACCCAATTGCTGAGTGATGGATCATAAATGCGTATAAGAGAAGTGACTAAACGATGATGTGACATGCCAAAAGGTGTGTCAGGAAGAAAAGATAAAACCAAAGAAAAGATGTGCCAAGGTTTCAGAGTCATGCGTCCAAGGGAAGGTGGCTGCATACTTCGCTTTCCACATAAGTCACTCGGCCGCATATTGCCCTTTTGACTAAGCAAATTTCTTATTCGTCCAACGAACAAAACATAAGGAGTTCTATCACTTAGCTCCAGGACACTTTGTATAATGGTCAGTCATGCATCCAACAAGATGGACGCATGCTGGTTGGTTATGCAGCAAAGTGTTCAGGACGCATAACACTCTCTGCCGCATATGATGCTGACCACATGAGCACTTCGTCTTTTCCAGCAACAAGTTCAGCCATGGCGAAAAAAGCTCTAAAAATCAAAAAAATGTTTTCTTCATAATTTTTTTATTTTTACTCCAAATCAAGTGAATCAAAAGCCAAAATGCTCGAAATGAAGTACTACATTCACCACAAAAACTGTTTTCTAAAATACCAAGTTTTAGTAGATAAAAACCATGAAAAACCTAAGGAACCCATAAAAATCCTAAACTTCAAATTCAGATCTACTCAAATATATTCATCAAAATCCAAAACTCCAAGAACTAAATATGATCAACAACTGAATAAAAATATTTTCCATCAAATATATTTTTAAAACAACATATATGTATAAAATTTGAAAATTAAGACTTTACCATTGAGCAAGATGTACTTGTCTTGGGTGGCTCCTAGCCTCTACCTCTCACGGTCTAAGTCACAACAACTTCTCCCTAGGGCTAGGGTTTGGCTAGAGGGAGCTTGGGGGAGTGGAGGAAGAAGGAAGCAAGGAAGAGTGAAAATAAGAAAATGAGTGAGGAGAGAGAAATACTCATATATATACTAAGAGGAGAAAAAAATAGTTTAGTCATGGGTTCAGTCAAACGAACCGAACAAAGTGTCCATTCTATATCGGGTACTAAATCGGGTCTATGGCAATGCTAATGAGTATTCTACTGGTCTCGGGTAGTCTCTCTTAACAAAAAAAATAAAATAATAATAAATAAAATGATAGGAACCAACATGAGAAATACAACAAGAATACATTATAAAAAATATTAAATTCTAAAAATACAGGAACTACCAAATCTGGAATCGGGTGTGGCATCTCTACCCTCCTTAGAAAAATTTCGTCCTCAAAATTTCACCAAGGCTAGTCGAGCTGGAACACACGAGAAAGTTCAAGAA
Organism: Iris macrosiphon; assembly: GCA_036927795.1. Taxonomy (NCBI): domain Eukaryota; kingdom Viridiplantae; phylum Streptophyta; class Magnoliopsida; order Asparagales; family Iridaceae; genus Iris; species Iris macrosiphon. The sequence continues at coordinate 300,312,981 of JAYESA010000005.1, forward strand.
TCACATCACAAATCAAATGATTATACTAAGCAAGTAACTGAAATAAAAGATAACTGCAGAAAGTAACTAATGAATAAATGCACAGAAGCATCACACAGGAAAATGGAGGAATATGAATGTATATACCTCTGAGTCAGTTAAATTAGAACTCGTGCTCGCTTGCCCATGCTGACTCACAAAATGGACAAGATCCAAGCCTTGAGGTAAGTCGGTACCAACGATTTTATCAAGGACATGACTCCAATCCAGGGCGTACCTTCGCAGTCGGGTCGTATGACAAATAATATCACGTACCACGAGATACGGAGGTGAAAGAATGGGCGAAGAACTCGCCTTTGCTTAATGAAAGGATCAAAACGACTATCGTATTTCGAACGTGTTGGAACACGAGGTCGTTCGACAAGAACCCAAGAATAAGACAAGCTCAAGAGAGCTCAAAAATCTTACCCACAATTATAGCGCCTTTGGCTATCAACTGCTTTAGGTAAACACATTAAGCACAAGTACCACCTGATATAAAATTTCATAAAGAGAGGAGTAGTTGTTGTAATCAAGATAGCATTAGCAGACAACCTAGTTGATTCTTTTACAAAGAGCTTACCAGCTAAGGCTTTTGATAGTCATATTGAGGGAATGAGAGTCAGGTGCGTAGCAATATGGCTTTAAGTATAAGTGGAAGATTTGTAATAGTATACTAAAAAGCAAAGCTTTGAGTATAAGTGGGAGATTGTTAGGGTTACATACTAAAATCATCACTTTGTATTAACTAAATTTTATTATTTTTAAATGAAAATCATATGGGAAAATGTTTGCGTGTTGCATTTGTTATAATATTAATACAAGTTTCTGATATTCTATATTGTAGATAATATGGTGTGTGGTGTCACACATAATATCATATTATCAGTTCCATGTGGAATATATAAATAGTTAACAACCTAGATAAATTTGGACAAACCACTGGTAAGGTTGTAGTATAATCTGGTATTAGTCTATCTTGACTAAATATTTACACTAGTACACTTTATGTGTATTGAACATGACCACTTGAGGTTTTTTTCTTTGTACTGACTAAATAAAAGAAAAAACACCTCTGTTATTATGGATGCTTGTGCTCTTAATCCGGATATAATAACAGACACCTATATGCAGTGTGCATTACTTTAACTCATAAAAGTGTAAGATTCATTATGGGTCAATAACCTCTATGAATTGGGTAATAACATTGTGTGTATGATGGGATGTTAATTATAAAATACTACAAGAAAAATGGCCTTTCTTGACGGTCGATTTATTGACGTATGCTCCAAACCGTTAAGGAAAGCTGTAATCTTGACGGTTTTAGTCATACGTCAAAAAAATACCCATTTTTCTGTTAAGTATCAAAATTTGATCATATTCATTGATGATTTTAAATGAAGCGTCAAGAAAACCAATTGCATTACTTGACGGTTTGTTGATAACCGTCAAGTAATACCATGTGCGGGAAAATTATCGGGCATATTTTACTGTATTTTAGTAATTTTTTGAATTTTTTTTATTGAGGATCTATGTTGACGTTTTGTGGTCAATTTAATCACCGTTTCTTTTATTTATTTTTTTATTTCTTCCAGAGCCTCTCCTCTCTCCTCTCCCCATTCTCTCTATTTCTTCGACTGGAGATATGCTCTCCTCCCCAAACTCTCCTCTTCCTCCTCAAACTCTCCAAAGAGCTTTGAGAAATAAAAAAATTTCCCAAAGAAAGAAAGAAAGTAGAGAGAAGCAACCGATGAAAAGAAGAGGAAGAAGAAGAAGAAGAGGAAACCCTAATTTTCCCATATTCTTCTTCGATATCGAGGTACGTACGTCCCAAGCTTGCTCTGGATCCGAAATTAGGGGTAGGGTTTCCTAATCAAAGATTGATCTAATTTTTCTAGGATTTCTGTCAGAGATGGACGAGAGCACGACGGGGCGTTCGATACAACCGCGCGGTGGAGCATACCAACCCCGCGGATATGCTCGGCTTGATGAATAAAGACATGCTGGACGCAAAGTACGAGCTCAGAGTGGAAGGAGGAGGGGTCGGGGAAAGGAGGAGGATGACACAGGGGTGCAAATCGAGAACAAACTAAGGAGGGACGTGTTCCTGGTGTTCAGGGCACTATGCAAGCTGTCGATAAAGTCCCACCGAAGGAGGCTCTGTCGGATCCAGGAAAAGAATCGATCCTGGATCACATCGATGTTGTCGTCTTCAAACGACGATAAACTTTCTCTCTAGCCTGTCAATTTCCCCTTATTTTTGTCTATTGCTGAGATCGATCCATTCGAACTCCTCTATTTTGGGTCTGATAATCAGGTGTTTGGTAGAAGTCCCCAGAGGAACATCAATTTCGGTCAGGAGCAGTGTTAGGAGGGGGAACCGGTTGGTATCATCGACTTGGTATCCTCAACGCGAGCTGATTGTAGGTGATCCAAAGCTTCTGGTGTCGACGAACCGATCCAGGTGAGTCTCTGGTTCAGTTTGAGAGCCAAGTATTCGATGATATGTCTCTTAGGATATTTTCATATTCTGTAAGAACTGACTCAAGTGAGGAGATAGTCGGATTGATCCTTTGATGACTGCAAATACATAACCACTTTGTCTTTGTTTTTTTCCATGTAAATCAAGCACACCATTCATATTAAACTTTTTATAAATATGAAATACATTTGTGACCACATTATGTTAATTAATATTTGATTTTTATTTCCAAGTAATTGATATCTTATGTGTCTATATTATATATTCTCTTGTTGTTTATTTCAATAGATTACAAGTATTTTAGCTACCTCTACAAACTAGGACATTACTGGAATAAAATGTATAAGTTGGGAAAAGAAAATGGATTAAAGAAAAAAAATGCAATTCGACTTGTGAGTTTCTTGACTTGTGGTTACCATTTATCATATGTTGGTATGACTTTGTTAACTAATATACTTAATTAGCAATGAGTAATTGAACTTTTGGATGAAGTTTATACTTTATATGCATCTAATCTAAGAACTCAATCTAAGAAAAATGCGCTTTGGTGACTTTTATTATCGATAATAGACTTCTTAGAGTTTTAGAGACCACTTGACCATATGCAAGATAATCTAAAATCCTGCAAAACAATACCCAAATCACTTCTACATTTTGTTTCATGGACATATTATCACTATGAATACTGTTGTACTGACTGCCTTATCAACAGTGTGCTCAATTCTTCTTCTGTCATTTATTTTTTTGTGGTCTACTTTATATGCAATGACACAAGAGAAAATTTTAGTTGATTAGTGTACCTGTCTTGAAAATAACAGAGGCCTCTTGAAGCTTGCTTTATTGTATTGTCAAAGGATCGATAATAATGTCCACTTTAAAGTAGCCAAAAGATGCTCACATCTGCAAACTCTTCACTTAGTAGATATGTCGAGCATTGATGATGAAGCAATATATGCAATTGCTCAAGGTTGCAAGAACTTACAGAAACTTCATATTCGCCGTTGTTATGAGGTAACTGATCTCCTACATATTTCACCTTTCCTCTCATATGCAGTTAAAACTGATTTCCTTGTTTAGATTCTGAATACCTAAGGCATGAACAAAATCCAAATTCAGCTTAAGACTCATTAATTTGTTTAGAAGATATAATTAACATCTATATTTGGAAAATAAAGTTCTGACAGTTTTATATTTTATGGTGATATATGTCACCGTACAGAAAATTATCTCAAGATATAGCCATAATGATTGTGTATTGTTTCTAAGACTTATTAATAATAGATCCAAGATTCGCAATATCGGCTGATACTGATATGTATCAGCCATATTGTATCGGTTTGGCTTATCCGTTTTGATACGCACGGATACTGAAACCGAAGTTTGTGCTCTCCTTTACGGTTGGGCTTATCCGTTTTGATACTCACGGATACTGAAACCGAAGTTTGTGCTCTCCTTTACGGTTGGTCTTCCTTGATTAACTTTTTTAAAGCTAAAAAAATTGTTGAAATATTTTTCGTTGGTTCTAGTAGCAATAGGGTGGTGCTTAGAAGGTTGTGATATCTTCTCTTAACAAGGTGCTTCTATGTTCGTCGTTGGTGTCAACGAGCAATCATACAATTCTGGAATTGATATTGTTTCTAATGCTAGCTGCACCACCAACTTCTTAGCTCCCCTTGCAAAGGTATCCTCTTCCTTTCATACTCATCCTTTGCGTTGGATTTTTCTTTAGAGGCTTAATATTTTTTATGTTTTTTCTTAGTTACAACAATATTTGATATATTGGTCTATACTTCAGGAGTTTGTGCTATGAGATACTAGCAGAGATAGTACTCAATATAACAATACTTGATATTCCTTATTAAAGAAAGGAAGCTTAAAATAAATAGATGAAATAATATACAAATAGTTAAAAATATTCACTTGTTGGCTTTGGGTTACTCTTATATAGTTGAAATTCGAGGACTTCATTAAGCTTAAAATAAATAGAAGAATAAAGGTAGTAGGTTGAATAATCTACACAATATTGTAGGAGGTAGTAGGGTTATAATAGCCACTTCAAATCCAACTTCAAGGCATGCTTATTATAATTGCAAAAAATCACAAGCACTCTCCGAAACTAGAAAACTTTCACTTAAATGACCTATCAATATTCTCGACAAAATCACTGACCCTTAAACTACCAATACTTTTGAATTTCAACTAATGCCACATAAATGCCATTGTAAGATCAGAGTCAAGTTTGTACCCAAGATTAGTAAAACGAAAGCTTTACCCACATGTATAACCTTGAGACATATATGGAGGATAAATTTACTTGCAAACCAAAGTAGTTTCTATTAGTTGATTTTATATTGGAACTGCTTACATTTTGATTGTAGAATAGTCTGGCTTTCTCAACCATGGGCTTCGTGGCTCATCTGACCCGATATGGATACCGACACCATTTCTCCGAGTCCTTGCAACATAGCATATATTTGTCCAAGTGATCATAAAAAAATAATAAAAAACCCATGAAAATTATCTTCACCTATATATTTATAAAAACTAGTAGAATCCATAAACTTCATTCTTCTAAGAATATTTGGGGGAAAAAATTATAGCAGGCATGTTTGGACCAACTGAAGTCTTTTGGGGGTTATGTGTACCTATTCTGCATCCACATCCATAGTTATTATATGTACATAATTAGAATAGTAAGAAAATGTCAAAAGAAAAAAAGCATGAAAAGAGAGTGATACAATTTTGACCAAAGAGTAGCAAAAGAATAAGAAAGTTCTATGCATATTTTAATAAAAAATATATGTTACAGTACTTACCAAGGAATAACTTCAGCTGAGAGTACATATATATTATAACTCTATATATATCAACAATCTTTGCCATCATTGTTATACCACATCTAAATTTCTCTTCTTTCCCCCTTCAGATTCTTTACTTGGGTTGCAAAGATGAGTGATCCCAGCTATGCCCATACTTACCCAGCTCAAGGTATATATTAACTTCATAACTTTGTAAAGTTGTTATACTTTTGATCGTGTACTAGATAATCATCATGAAACCTTTCTATAACATTTTTGTTTGTTGGTTATTTTTGTTTGATTTGTATTATGTGGATAGTATATTTATTTTTTTACATACTCATTTTAGTTTTTTTTTCTCATGGATATGAATTACCTAGGATGTACATACATTATAAATGTTTGATTGTTTTGATGTATACCAAACTATATTGTACTGACTAAAAAATGGTATCTATGTTCGTTTCATGCATGTACCCATATCTATGTCTGTATTGTGTACATAACAAGATGAATAATTGTTGTATCATGTCCTTATTTGTGTTTGTATTCATGCAACATAGTACCAAGTAATTGGCTTGATATCTATATGTTAATATTTATTATCATTTGCTTGTCTTAGTGGAGATGTAGTAATTAATTAACATGATACCTATTCTACATGTTCATATTGATTATATTTTTCTAAGTACATATTTAGTCAGTGTGTTGGTTTTGATGTGTATATATAAGTAATTGGCACGATAACTCCATGTTCATACTGACAATTTTTTTTTTGTTCCGATAGAGGTATTAAGAAATTAGTTAGCATGATACACATCTACATGTTCACTTGTTTTGATGGATACTGTAGTGCCTCAAATCCCGATCCGACCAAAATTTGCACTGTATAATTGGACTTATGGCTAGTCTGTCTGAGTCATAGCTTGGTGTTTAGAATCTTCGACATCCTCTTGCCACGGATAAAATAGGATGATCCTTTTCAACTCATGGATAGGCCTCTATTGAAACGAGTCCAATAGTTTTCATGTTTTGTTGCATAGTTTTCTTGATGTCGCTTTGGGATTTTTATTTTGGTGTTGCTTTCGATTTGCTTGGTTTTTGCTGTTGGCTTTTTTTCTTGGAGCTTTGGTTCTTGGGAGTTCGGGAGGAAGGATAGGCAAAATGATTCTAACCAGGTGCTCGTGCTATTGCAGGTCCGCATAACTGACATTTGATCGTCGCTATGCGGGACTCCTTTCAGCACTTCCCTTAATCGATGGGTGGTTCGGACCCTTCTTTCCTACTTCTTCACATCTACATCTCTAATGTTTCAAACGTTCAATCGATGATGCCCGACTGAACGCCTAGGAAACCCTTAGCCATAATGCATGTCAACCACTAAAAAAGGAACATGGAAATTGTAGACTAACTTGTATATTCATGAACACGATCTAAACACGAGCTCCGAAATACAAGTGACAGTTGTGGTTCGAAACCAAGGAACTGCCTGATGGATTACGACCTCTAAAATATTGGTTGCGGCCTGGTGCCTCAGAGTGTTTGGACCTACGGGACACCAAAATCGGAATACGGCTTTGAGAAAATATGAACTGTTGCATAAGTATATATATTGCTGCTTTATTTCTTCTGTTTCTTTGATGCATTGTATGATAGTTGAACTGTTCACACATTTTCATGGTCTGGGACAACTTGTGCACAAGGTTTGGCATTTCCTCGAAACGGTATTCCGGGGCACTGGAACCGTATCGACCCGGAGGGAAATATTTGATCGTGCTAGTCGCGATGCATTGCGGGACCTTCAGCAGGGCTTGCTACCAGGGCTGACAGGACGCGCAATGTCTTGGATAAGTCCCCATGGTGTCGATCACACCAATGATCGAATATAGATAGAAACATGCTAATCCATTGTCTTGTGCATATGGTAAGTATACTTGTGTTTCGGTGCAAGAAAGGCGCGCATCGGTTGAGTAAGCGACCGATGTGATTTATGGGTTCAACGTTATTTTTGTTCCTCTAAAATCATGCAACTGATATAAAATGAATTCACTTAGTTCTTAATAGCAAGATCATTTTAATGCATGCTCGCCCCCTAATAAGCAAGTGTTGATTTAGGCGAGCGGGTTTGTCCCGCTCACCAGTACAAGATAAGTACTGACCCACATTGTGGGCAATCATTTCAGGCACTCAGAGTGTGCAACGCTAGTGGATAGACGAGAAGGCATTAGAAGTTCTTCTATTTTGAAGTATAGTTGAAGCCAGTTCATTTTGGTTTGCATTACAAAATAAAAAAAAATTAATTTTAAATTTTTTGGGCTAAAAAAATAATTTACAAACAGGTGGTTTCTCTTCTTTTTTGGGCCGAAAAATAACAAAATATATTTAGTGAAAAAAACAATTATTTTAAATTTTTTCGTCTTAAAAAACGAAAAGAAAATAACTTTTATTTATTTTGATTTGATTGAAGTTTATAAAAGAAATTATGATAAATAAAATAAATTTATTTTCTACTTTGACTGAAGTTGCAAATAATGAATTATAAGGGACTATAATGCAAACAATTCTAAAATGCACATACCAAATTTATTGAATTTAAATTTTTTGAAAAAGCACATAGTACGTGCGGCTTCCGATTAAATTTTTTTTTTACACGTGTTCTTTTCTTTTCTTTTTCCAAAGTTCTTGTTTTAAAAAATAAATATATATTTGAAACCGCACGTATTATGTGCGTTTTTACCATTTTTTTTTCCAGAGTTCTTTTAAAAAAAACAAAATATATTTGAAACCGCACGTATTAGGTGAGTTTTCAGATTTGATTTTTTTGTTTTATTTTTTAACTGTATTTTTTTCTTTTGTAAAAATAGATAAATATAAAACATGAAAACGCATTTAGTAGGTGCAGCTATAGTTAAAAATTAATTTTTTATTTAAAAACGTATTTGTTATATGCGTTCTCGTTCTTTACTTTACTTTTTTTTTTATCGAGAACACACTTAACACATGCGTTTTTGTTCTCTACTTAAAATTTTCATAAACTTTGTTCAATTCTGCTAATTTTGCTAAAATATATTTCTCTGTAGAAAAATTTCTGTTATTTATATGTATTTCTTCTGTTTTCTTGATCCACTAGTCGGACGACTGTAGCTGAACCCGACATAATTCCGACACGAAATACCCATTCTTAAGCATCATATTCTTATGTTTAATAGTTATCAAAATCTATAGTTAATTTAAAAAATATCCCTAATCTATACTACTATATAATGATAAGAGAAGACTTCACCGTAGAAATTTTTGTTCTAAAAATTCTCTCATATATGTTTACTAATTAAATTTGTTCATTAAAGTTAATATGGATAGTTATGTAATTATCTATAGAAGAAGAAAAATTAAAGAGGCTGTTATTTTCTCTTTCCAAATATTATGAAATACTTACAAAGCACGTGCATATATATACTAGTCGCACATATAAAAGAATTTTTTTGGAGGAATAGTAAAAGAAAGGATAGAACGTTAACTGAGTTGACGTGACAGAACAAGTGTGAAACGTCAGTTGGCATCTAATATGCCAATTCAGTTGATGCTTTTTTCTATTAATTTTTTTTCACATCAATACAATTGATGTTTTCATCCATAGTGGTCCTACATGTTCCATCTAATTACAAAACAGATCCGTTGTTCCGTATTTCTGTTTTCTATTTTTGTTCCCTCTCTATTACATGTGGGTTTTTTTTTTATAAAACCGATTGGAATCCACATGTAATAGAATAGAAACAAAAATATGAAATATAATTTGCAGGACAACAGATCTGTTCTGATCTAATTGGACATGTAATCTCAGTGTACATTTTGTTTCAGAAAAAGCTTATGCATGCTTTAAAATATGGTTTGTACACTCGGGGAAGAGAAAGCAAGACTCTAACGTTCGGTCTGCGAACCAGTAAACTTCCTTCCCAGCCAGGCATTCCCTCTCTTCTTCTTCCTCCCTGACTTCATACTCAAAGTAACCCAACAAAAAGGGCAGGGCTGACCTACAAATACACACCACAAAGTCCACAAGAAACAACATTGTAATGTCTGATTTTGTTGTGGTCTTTACATGTAATTATAGAAGAATATATAACAATGGAAGATAGATGCATATCGTATTAGCAGGAAATGCCAATTGTATTGGCGTGGATTTGGAAACGTCAATTGTATTGACGTAAGATTTTTTTTTTTAATAAAAAAATGATAACTAAATTGGTGTATTGGATTGAAATGTAAACCATTTTTTCTGATAAAGACGTAAATTGAGTTGGCATTTCACACTTTTCTCGATCTAGAACCGAATATTGCTTATCGGACCCTAATATAAATATGGTTTACTTTAACTATTTCTATAACGAATTAACAACTCAAATCTTCTTATACTCTCTTTATTCACTTTACCTCTACTTATAATGTTTACTAAGTTTAAAGACATGAATAATGAATAACAATCATTGTAGCAATCGCTAGGTCCATAACCCCAATCACAATTGTACCTACATGGGTACAAGGAGGGACTCGTCGTCACAGTCTGACCCAAAATTAGCAATAATTAACCCAAAATTAGCAATAATTAAGCGGGGTCTATGAGGGGGATGCTACAAGAGGCATGGTTAACTCATGTTGAATGCAACAAGTGTAGAACTCAAATAAAATGACAACCGGAGCATGGCACATGAAAGCTATCAAGATATGTGGGGGTTGTAGCAAGCCTTTTGAGTATGGCAATTGTCACGTCCAAAACAAAAAATCACAGAATGATGGCGTACAAGTCAAAATATTTGTATAAAACATCACGTCCACTAGTGACTTTTGGTTCTACCGAACCATGACATGACAACAATGACCTTGGAGGATGGAGATCTGTGAAGTTTACATCTTGACAAAAATTATGTTTTAACTTATTTAACTATTATAGTAGTTATCAAGTATCAATTTTATATTTTCATGTTCTTATATTTATGTGTTATCATGGACTATATTCGAGACTGCAACTTATGTTATATTATAATTAATATTTTTATCAAGTACTAATTCAATATATGTATATTTATTCATTTTATGTTGTATACAATTGTAATATATGAAGTATAAAATAATCATATTAATTAGACCCAAATACTACGAGCCAATCTAAGCCTAGCCGAGTTTAGGATTTTCTCGTTTGAGCAAGAATCAAACACATGACATGTGGGCCGACCCTGATCCGATTCGGATGAACCGGGTCGTGGGTCAGGGTTGAGCTTAGCTTTAGCGACTAAAGCTCGTCCCAGATATATCAGTGCACTGACAATACTAGCCTAGCTCGATCCAACCAGGCCACTCGACCAACTAAACACATTGACCTCAACAGGACCGGCCCTGAGTTTATGGGAGTTCGAGACAAATTTTCAAAACGAGCCCCCCATATAATGTAAAAAAAAGTAAATTAAAAAAATGTCCCACTAAGATTTGAACTAGGAACCTGTTGAGTACAAGTCTAACATAATAACCACTACACTATATTTGCATTGTAATAAGAAGGGCCCATAATACATATTAGTTCTATTTTCGATACAAAATTATTTATATATTTAAACTAAATTTTTTTTGGGACCCTCCTAGTCCGTGGGGGCCTGGGCGGTCGTCCTGGTTGTCCTAGGCCAGGGCCGGCCCTGGACCTAGATAAGATGAAATACGAGTTTGAAGTTTCCATCCATCTCCCTCGATCAAAAAATAACCCAATATTTGGGTTTAAGTAGGTTGAATAGTGCAAATGGTATGATAAAGAGTATTGAGTTAATATCCATGGTCTTGCAAACTTATATAGGAGAAATTATTGTATGGTCTCGGCTCACCACGTGATAATGGTGAGTAGTGAGTCCGACCAATAATTTTTTGACACTTGGCATAAACATTTGGTATAATTTTTTTAAAAAATATCAAAAAATAAAAATAAAATAGAAATCTACTATTCATAAAATCAAAAATTATTGTATGGTCCCGGGTCACCACTATTCATAATTTTTTACCCATCTATCTCATAAGGCTATACATTTAAGAAAACTATTCCTCAAATATTTAATCATGTTATTCAATCCTCAAAAGTTTTAACACCCAAATTATATCATATATGATATGCCCTTAATTACGAAAATTCATTATCAAGTAATGCGGTTGGCTTATGGGGTATACCTAGTACTATCCGTGTATCAACTTATACCAAGCACGAGCGTTCGTCTTTCCGAAATAGGAAAAGACAGAGAACAATAATGAAGAGTTCAAAGGGGAGGTAATAGAATACAAGTATGGGGATCAAGGCGTTTAAGAAATTCAAATGGGAATTATCAAGGCAGTTGTGGATTAAAATCTATTTTGGTAAATTCCTATTCGCATGCTCGTATCAATACACTTATGTAATCGATATGATATGCTCAGACACGTCTAAGGGCAAGTATATTCGTCTACTAGTCGACTATATATCTCAATCCACGTAAAGTAGTTATGCGAAGGGAGAACCAAGCGCACTGAGGTTAGCTAGACCTTAATACACTGATTCTAAAATGTATTAGTGTGTATACCCAATAATACATATATCATGATCAAGCTCGATAAAAGAGTAAGCTTGCAAAACTAGGCTATAATAGCAGCATGAGTCAAGGTAGTACAGAAATTATAAGTACGCTAGACTATGATGAGAGAAGTTACAAAATATTTCAAGTTCACAAAGAAGATAAGACTCTAAAATCTCTACAGTTGTCATACTAACTCCTTGTCTCAGTCGCTAGTCGACAAAATAGGGGTATGAGCCTCTAAATTTTACAGTCTGGATAAACACTATCGTCTTATGCTAGTATATAGTTAATGTCATTTAGTTATACTTTATTTAATGGGTCAAGAGGGCTATGTGACATTATGTTGTGAGGCATACTACCTAACTTAAAACAATAACTAATACTGTACTGCCTTAAGGATAAAGTAGAAACTCCTGTTAGGGTTTACGAGAAAAGGTCTTGGTACTTATTAGGGCATCCTATTGCATTATATAGGTAATGGTCATCTTAAGTCTTAATCTTAGTGTTCATAGAGCAAGAGCTTTAATATTAAGAATGGAAGGGCTACTGGCTCTCAAATGAAGGAGGATATAACATGTATTGAGGTGGGGTATGTTACGCGATTTAAAACTAAGGGATAATCATCAGGTCAAAATCTACAAGAATAACTTAAACCATCAAGTTCTAACTACTAAGCACATAATTTTAAAATTCAAGAGTAACAACTATAATCCTAGCAAACTAGATATCCTAACATAAAATAATATACTTGGCCTACAATCAGGAGGATTAGGTGGCACTAATTGAAAGAAAAGAAAAGCCACATAATTAGTCGTCGTACGAATAGCAAGCGTTAAGGTTGCAGAGGAACAAGATATAAAATTAAAATAGAGGGACTCTAGATGGTTTTCTAAGGGGAATGTGGTATGCTAATATCTGTGTTCGAGGTTTGATCGAGAAAAATGTTATATTCATTCCTCTTGGCTTCCTAAGGTACTGTCTGCTAGTATCAGGACAAGAATCTAAATTTATAGTTCTAATATTATCTCACCATAAAAGTTAGGTCAAGTCATAATATTTAACCTTGGATTTTTATTGGTTCCTCAATGCTAGGGTAAAACATTATGGTCAAATTTCAACTAATCCTAGTAGTGTTTATACTACTCTCAAGTCCTTCATAATTGTATCAAGGGATAATGGTAAACCAATCTATAGATAAGGGATACTAGGGTTCACTAGACATTCTGAACTTAGTGATGTGTAAATATCCTAGTTGTACTCTTAATAGGAAGGTTACCCTACTTATTATCTAACAACAGGGACTTCTATATTCTAGGAGGGGGCTATACTCAAGGAACTATTAGGGAAGCACATGAATCAAGCAGGATGCAATTATTTAAATAGAACAGATTGAAAGGAAGGTGAATCACAGTCAATTATGGATGAGATCCTATACTCTAATCCTAGGTGCAGGCTTGCTCGGTACACTAACGTAACCGAGACAATATGCTCTCGACCTGCATGGGCCACCACTAAAAACATGTCATGACCCAGTCACAAAATACGTAGGACTAGGAACACGTAAGCATGCCAGCCGCATGGTTATGTCCCAATATATGGAAACCATAACGCATACGTACACTATATTATGAATATCAATCCACAAGGGGTATAAATCTATCACAAGTCACATGGTATAATCTAAATCTCATCCACAGAAAATCAAATATAATTATATAACCAATATCTATATACTAGATCTTAATATAAAGTATATAAAGATGATAGTTGGATGGAAACAAATCCACTACTAACTCGAATATATAAGTGCAACACAATAAACACAATATAAGAATATCAACTAATAATCAGGGGGCTCGAAGAGAAGACCTCCTCGAAAATATAAGTAACCAGTCCGGATCTGCGCTCTTGCGAATACTCATGAACATCTATACCTGAAAAGGGACCAAGTTCTCAGAGGGACATAACAAGATAAATATAAGCATGCCAATAAAGTACTGAAATAAATATCCAATGGGTCGCCTAACCATCTATGTGAATGCAGTTTGAGAACAACTTTCTAACAAGTGGGTTATCTGGCCATAAATGGGATTGGCATGATTCTCTCGGAGAATCAGGGGCCTACAAAGCATGTCGTCTGTTGAACGACAGAGGCCGCCTGTAATATATGGGGTTATCACCGCCCGTATCTCCAGCGGAGCTTCCGGGTTACAATAAGGAAAGTACAAAGGAGCCCAAATACGGTACTTGTTGTTCTCCCTACCCTATGCTCTAAGCATGTCACATCTATGACACGATTTGGTTCATAGCCTATCTTTAGTACAATAGCCCAACCCTGCAACCAAACAAGGACAAGGATTGGACCACCGTACTATAATAGGCTATGTCCATGAACTACTAATAACTGCTAAGTCTTCTAGCATTCAAAGTTTCTAATAGCAGTTATCCTTAATGCATGGCTCACACGTACATGAGGCTAGACCTATCACGCAGTCCGTGATCTATATGAGACTCACACTCGTGTAACAACTGTGTCATGGCCAATGAAACCTAATGATGCTTCATGATAATAGGGCGGTCTCATAAACAAGGTCAATGCATATACATAATAAAAACAAATCACGACGACACCGTCATTTGCACCCAAGTTTCCTTGGACGCGTAGTTTATATATAGCAGTTAAAATATATGAACTAAATGACGGAATTAAAGATGCATGCAATATATGGAATATGAATAACAGTACAATGGCAAGGTATACTTGCCTGGCAAGAAAGCTGCGATGTACCAATAACCTGCTCCAGAAGTCGCGCAGAATAATCCAATATCCTATATACATATAGTATAGTATAATACAATACAATTATTAGTCATTACACTAGCACATACACAACCATATTTACACTAGACTCAGGGGGTACACTAGGGGTAACACGGGTCAACTAACATGGTAAATTGTGCGTCTAATTACGCAGGTGTCGCGTCTTCAAATACTGCGTACAATCAGACAGTCAAACTAACACATCTATTGCCAGTACGTCAGTGTACACAAGGCAGACAATTCACAAGTTCTTAGGGTCGACATGGTCAATATAAGCACAGAATAGTCCACAGTGTCCTAGGGTCGTACAATACATACATATATAGTCACAACTATTATTTAGCATTTAATTACATATATATCCATATAATTATATAATAATATAACCAGTAATTTATTTACATACCTATTTGAATACATATATTAAATATGTACATAAATATATATACCAATTAATAACATGCTAATGAATAACTAAATATACATACACTAAGTTGAACAGTATATGCGTACGCGTACGTATGCGTATACTAGTTGGGTTCACCGACTCAGGGTCCGATATCAGCTAACAGTCATAAAGCAATACGCATGTCCTAATAAAATATACACAAGCACAAATACAAGATAAGAAAGGAGGGACAGGTTCAAACCTCTGGGTACGCACACAGTTATGACGATGACGACGATGAGTTTGACGACGATGACGACGATGACGACGATGATGAGATGATGATGATGACGATGATGAGATAATGATGATGATGATGATGATGATGGGGGTAATAATGATGATGATGCTGACTGCTCGTCGGATTCCGGCCAGGGGAAGACCGGCAAGGAGGGGGAGAAAGGCAGGGAGTAGGAAGGAGGACAGGGAAGAGGACTCGGGTCTGGTGGTGGAGTTGGTGTTGGCCGGGGTGATGAAGACGATGGTGATGATGACTGGGGTGTTCGACGAGGGAGGAAAGGACAGGGACAGTGGTGGTGCTGATGGTGTTTAATGGTGGTGAGCGGAGATGGAGGTCGATCGGAGGAAGTGATGGCCGGTCGAGGTGGCTTGAGGGGAAGCTCGCTGTGCTCGGCGGTTTGGCCCGAGTTGTAGTCGTCGGAGGAGATGGTTCAGGCGGGTCGATGAGGTGGACGAGATGATGGAGGCGGTGCTGCTCGGGTGCTCAGGCGGGGCTCGTCGAGTTGCACGGCGGCTCGGGGTTGGGTGCAGGCGTCGGGTTCTCCGGCGGGTTGAGGATGGGGGTGAAGATGAATGAACAGGGAATGAGGTCGGCTGGGAGGTTTGGTTGGCTGGGTCCTCAGGCGGAGGAGAGGCTACTCCGGAGAGGGGGACTGTCCAGGGACGGGTTGCTCCGGCGAGATCCCCTGTCAGTTGGCCAGGGAAGAAGATGAATAGTAGGTTGGGGTGGTGATGGGAGTCGGCTAGATTTAGGTTGGTTTTGGGTTTTGACAAAATAAAGAAAAAGAAGGAAAAGTTGTATTTATACACATGTAAGGGGGTTTGGTTTGACCTAGGAAAATTTGACTTTGGTCAACATCCTCTTGGGGTTGGGCCTTGGCCTCACATGGGAATGTTCGAGGGCTATATTTGTATTATTTTAAAATGCAAGGATGGGGTTAAATGAGGGTGATGTTTGTGCGTTTGTACATTCCAAAAATTATAGGAAAAATTTATGTGAAGGAAAAATAGGTTTTTTCATGTATTGTCCAATGGTGTGGACAGCTTAATACATTTTTGCATAAAAGCGCCCAATAATTAAAAAATTGTACAAAGATGAAAATTAGATTAAATTTATTAAAATTAATGCGCATGGTGTTCTCAAATAAATTAGAAGTATATGGGGATAAAATTAGGTGGGACACAAGGGTCATGGACATAGGGGACTCAGAATAGAATATTATCATAAATTAGGTTGTACGAAACGGGTCAAGATTGTCTCTTCAATTTCGATTGGAAAGCACAAGGATACAAAGTTGAAATTATTTAGAATTAAATGCAAACGTCTGCGATGAATATTGTGCGACTAAAATGTAGCATAAGAGAGCATAATTATAAGTTACACAATGGTTAGAATGGAAGACGGGCATGTCCAGGACAAGGATGTAAAATTTGCAGGAAGGCAGTGGCTAGTATAATGCTCCAATTATCGAAGCAACGGTAGGGTGTACTAAGTGATTTAATTATCGTAAAATTAAATAAAATGCCGTGTCCTATTTCCAATTGGATACAAACTAGCCCTAATTTCACTATCTAAGCCAAGTAGGCCTAATTTTGGGTGAGGAGGTTTACAACGTAATATGTTATGTCATACCTCAGTGCACATTAAGATCATGTACACTTAGAAAGCAATAATTGTATCAGCAGGGATACGAGAAATCGAGTCAAGGTTACCAAACTTAGTAGCTGGTTACATGAATTATTATCACTTGTACAGGTAGCTCATGTCATGCACATGCCTGATAAGTCACTTATCATATAGTCTACTTCATGCAAATGGCAATTGTATAATATGAAATCCTTGAATTGATAATAATGCCACCGGAAGGGAGCAAGAAAAAAATATGAACCACTTTGGAGCAGATCCATAATCCTTAAACCAAATAAGGACCGGGGTTGCAAATCGTCTTCCGAGTAGAACTAGTCCCTTACCTTATCCGATGAATAAAAGTAATTAATCTACTAGTCTGAGTCCACTTAGCAGGTACTGAACTCAATAGCACTCACAACCATTCCGGTTCACACATAGAATCAAAGCAATCCAAGAAACAACCAAACTAAGCAAAACAATAAAATGAGTAAAGTCTTGCACATAGGTGGTATGAATGGTCGTATTGTGATATTGCTAGATGGGAACAAGGGTAGTGCGAGAACCCCTCTGGATCATATCCATAACCCTTAAACCAAACAAGGACCGGGGTTGCAGATCGTCTCCCGAGTAGAACTACGCCTCTTATTCTATCCAACGTATAACAATATGGTCTAATAATTACTTGACGCATGGTCCAATTCTACACATAGTCGGGTCTAATATATGGTTAATTATAGCACATACCTCTACTTAATCCATATACACTTGCAATCACTAAGATCAACACATGAAATCACAAGGTCCAATAAAAATTCCAAAATTAAGATTTAATATATTTTAGAAAACTAGACATAACTCTCTCATCCGAACTCCAAATGAGACGATTCAAAATGATTTGAAAAGGCAAGACAGAGATATTCAACTTTCATGTTTTGATTTTTATATGATTATAGTAGAAATCAATTAAATAGGAAAAAACATCCATCATAGTCATCATGCACGCGTCTCACTATACGCGGCCAGAATTTTGTGCACGGTGCTTTGTGTTCTGCCAGAATTCCATGCCGGCACACTACACACGGCGAGGATTGATGCTCGTGACACATCAATGTGTGCTTTGATACGCGTGGCACATTGCGTGCGGTAAGAATTCCATGCGCGGTGCACTTTGCGACAAGGATTGATGCGCACGACAAGGGTTGGTGCGCGCAACAAGAAATCCATGCGCGGTGAACTGTTCACCAAGAAATTCATGCGAGAAGCATGCGTGCGGCAAGAATTGATGTGCGATGAACATCAATGCACTCAGCAAGGGTTAATGCGCGGGGCGTACTGCGCGCGGCAACTTTCATCGTCCCTGCCAGACAGGTACGATAATAAAGCTCCAAAACTTGTTTTCACCATAAAATTGTCATTTTAAATCCAAATTAAGTGATTCAAAAGCCAAATTGCTCGAAATGAAAAGCTCTATCACATAGAATAACTAGTTTTCAAAAATAATAAGTTTTAATAGATCAAAACCAAGGAAAACGTCTAGAACCCATGAAAAATCCTAACTTGAAACTCAGATATAGTCAAAACCATCCATCAAAACCAAAAACTCCAAGAACTAAAGTTAATGAGAACATCAAGAAGAATATTTTTTATCAAACACATTTTTATTACTACATATATACATAAAATCAAAAATTATGTCTTCACCACTTTGTGCAAGATGTACTTGCCTTGTGGCTTCCTAGACTCTACCTTCGGGGAATTGCAAACCTCTTCCTAGATTATTCTAGGGTTAGGGTTCGGTTGGGCAAATAAGCTCTTGGGGATAGGAGAGGAAGAAGAAAGAAGAAAAGTAATGAAATAAGGGAGAGGAGAGAGAAAACTCACATATATACAAAGTGGGAAGAAAAGGTAATCTAGTAAAGAATAATCCTTATGCAATCTCAACCATCCAAGATAGGCTCAATGGTCCAAAAATGAACCGGGACAGGTATCCATTCTACATACGGATCCTAGTACGGGTTTATGGTAATTGCTAATGTACTCACTACTGGCACCGGGTAGTTTCTCTTGATAAACAAAAATCCAAACAAATAAAATTACAACATATATGACATGAACCATCATGTAAAATACAACAGGAATACATCATCAAGAAAAATTAAAAATATATCAAAAATTCAGAAATACGAAATCTGGGAACGGGTGTGACATCTCTACCTACCTTAGAAAAATTCTGTCTTCAGAATTCAAACCCAAGGCTAGTCGAGCTGATCACCAAGCAAGAAAACTCATAAACTATAACTCATTAAGCAGGAAATCTCATGAACTATACAGGAAAACTCAGGGACTAAAAAAAAATCTTATGAACTACATCTAGTTGAAAATAAATGAATCATGAAATAGACAGATAATAAAAAATAACTACAATATAAATAAATGCACAAGAAATCACATAATCATAAGAAAAAGAGAGATGGAGGCATACGAATAAATATGTCTCCCGAGTCAGCCAAAAATATGAGCTCGTCCGGCCTACGCTGACTCCCAAAATGGACAAGGATCAGGCCTCAAGATAAGTCGGTACCAATGACTCAGTCGATGACATGACTCTGCCCAGGACATACCTCTGTAGTCGGAACACATGATAAATATCAAGGAACATATGACAAGTATCACGTATCACGATATACGAAGGCGGAAGAGTGAGACAAGGATCTCATCTTCACTCATCGAATATACGAAACCCAAAAGATAGATATCATTGGAAGAAGCTCAAAACTCACCCTTGACTTGACCGCCTTCTGCTAACATCTGCTCTAGCATGCCAAATTCTTCTCGCTCACATCTTGGTGCTGTTGCAGTCCTGTCGTGATGATGACCTTACTGCTGTGGTCTCTACGGGCCCATATTGTCACGACCCGATTTCATGGAATAGTTGGGGCGTCCCCTGAATCGTGACTGCCGTGCAGGCCTGGGGTTGCTCCCACACAAGGCTAGAGATATTTGCATAACGAGCACATATTCAGAGTACGCAAATAAATTAAAACACAGATTTGAAACATGGAAAAGTTCTCTTTATTGATAATGAACATCTATTACAAACTCTTGAACGAGTCAGCTAATTTGCCGCACGGGCTTACAAAAGTGTTGACACAAAATGAGATACCAGTCATGTACATTACATCCCTTTACTAAACTTCAAAATGTATAGACCTCCGGGCTGGAGGACGGCTTTGCCACGGAGCTGCATTGTGTATAAAGTTGCAAGCTCCTACTTCAAAATGCTTCAAGGGTGGCGCATTCACGATGCGCCCACAGCTAGATTGGATCGGGAAATACGACTTTGGCTCCTCGCTCGGTTCGCCTTAGTGCGGAGAACCTATTTCAACGAGGGTCAGTATGTCAAAACATACTAGTGAAGGCGAGCTAAACCTAACTATACCAATCAACGCATTGTTTTAATGAAGCATGCATATTTATTATGGTCTTTCTATCTTGTCTTAGTTCATTTACAAGTAAGCAGCATATAGAATTTACTGAAATGAACTTGCCACCGTTCGGTGGCTTTTACCTGTTCGTCAGAACCACCTGCACAATATTTACCATGCCTTCCCTGCCACAAAGACACAAGTTAGTTTGCAATAGGTTTAAATATACAGGGGATCACTGGCGGGATGCCATAATGGACAGGATGTAGTCTTGGGTGAGAGTGGTATGCAACGCTAGGAACTCGAGGCGAAGCATGCCAACTCACCCGCTCGAGAGACTAACTTGAAGTTCTGTCCGGATCGGATCGGTGCCAGTGCCCCAGCGACCGTCCGCAGGAACCAATGACCTTGTGCACAAGTTGTCCGTGATCGAACAATATGTTTACTAAGTTAACAATTCATGCAGTTGAGGCAACACGGGTATAAGAACACGAGTACAAGACAAGCAGTATTGCATGATTCATTTTGCATAGCCTCCCTGAACAATTATGCACAATGCAAGGAGTCTTCCATAATTAGCACAATTCATAGAAGAAGATGCATTCTAACTAAAAATTGAAGCATGTATAGAATATTTAAAATACGCTAGCATACAATAAGATAATAGTTCACATGTTTGATTGACAAGCATAATATCCAAGTCTATTCCCTTTTTATCTTGACATCTTTTAGTTATTACTTGGTATCGTCTGATCGGGGCAAACAAGAATGCAAGATTTATTAGGTGTGAAGACTGGAAGCTGGGCTAACTAATCGGGATGGTAGCCACTCACTTAGTTGGTTGGAAGGGAGAAGGAAAGAGGCGCACTCGATTGATGCGATGATAGCCAACTATCAACTTAAATGATTGGCCCTGTACGAGCGCAACCCCAGACCCGCACGACATCACGTCCCCCGATACACTCGCGCGGGCCACAGCCATCCCCTTGCTCGCACCCGCGGGACGGGCGCGACGATTCGCGTCCAGTGCCCCGAGGCGTGGTGATTCATGCCCGGCTCGGTAATCCGGCCATACGGGGGCGGGGCAAGGCAGAGCGGCGGCCCGGGAGGGTCCAGGGCGTGACACATATGTTGCTGCCTCCGGTGGAATATCTCTGCTTGCGTCAACATCGAATAGCCTCACTGCTAGTGCTGGTTTTTGATACATAACTGCCCCTGGAGCTCGCAATGTCAAAAATTACTGAAATGGTCCTCCTGACCTCTGCTTCCGCGGATAAGTAGCTATCATGTTGTCTGAACCCCCACACCTCAAATACATTTGACTTTCCATCCTACACACATCCCGAGTATGACCTCCTTTGCCACAATAGGTACAACCTACTAGTTTCTTCAGGCATTGTTGTTGTCGCTGCCTCGGCTGCAGTTTCTAAGTTGGTGCCTTCATAATTGATGCCGTTGGCTCCCTTGATACCAAATTATGAATACGAATGCCGGGTACTGGTTCTGACGTTCATGGTATTGTTCCTCTCTCACTGCTCTATCTATGAGGCCTCTTCCGGTCTACTCTTCTTGATGCCATCCTTTGGAAGGTAAGCTCGACCCTTTTGGCCACTATCAATACATCCTCAGAAGTCTAGTAGTCGTGCACCTCTATAATATTTAAGATCTCAATGTGAAGTCCCTGTTGGAACCTCATCGCCCTCTCTAACTCCGTTGCCACCATGGTTGGAGCAAACCTGCTCAGTCGGTAAAACTTCGCCGCATAACCTTCTGCTATCCTCCAAGCCTGCTTGAGGTTTGTGAACCTCTGCTATAACTCATATTGAGCCACAATCCCAAATTATTTTGTCCTGAATCGGGTTCTGAAACTATCCCATGAAATAGGGTACCTCAATCCTACCTCCATCGAGGCCCACCAATCTCGTGCAAGTTCCTGGAGTTGCAAGCGGACCTGGTCGATCTGTTCCCTAGCCAAAACCTTATCCGCTGCTAGGATAGTTTCAATATACTGGAGCCAGTCATCTACTGTGATGGCGTCCTCCATGCTATCAAAATATCTGGGGTTCAGTCTGTAAAATCTAACAGAGGCCCCAGAATCTGTCCTTCTGCCTCTTTCTAGAACCGTCTACAACCCTTGGTTCAATATGACATTATGTTCTTGCTGCTGAAGCTGTTGACGATGTTGTTGCAGTTGTTGTTGTTGTTACTGTTGTTGTTGTTACTGTGCCACCATCTGGTGCTGTTGGGCAGCCAATATTTCCCATATAATCTCTAGCAAGATCGGGGTATCTAGTACTGCCGGTACTGCTGGGGGTACAGGAATATCTGGAATATGTTGCTCTGTCGACCCTACCACGGGCTCAACTTAAATCTCTGACTGAATTCTTACGGGGCCCTGATCCACTAACAACTCTGCCTCTCCTGTTGCTATAGCATATGGGAAAGGAGAAACCCTAAAGAAGAGCACAAGAAATATCAAGTATAGGACGAGAAGGAACAAGGAAGCAACCAACTGGATAATTCAACCTGAGTATCGAAGATGACGAATTCAAAAATTTAAAGAAGGATCATGTTTGATTGAGAGTCCTATGATCAAGACACCCACAAGTTTGATTGAGACTCCTATGATCAAGGTACCCACTAAAACCTTATCATGTCCAATACCAGAATACAGAGACAGACATGGTCAGCTACCCCATAATAATGTACCATATGTCGTACGACGCTCACGGCTGTAACTAGACAAGGGGGTGTCACGTCCCGATCTCCGACAGGCTAATCGACCGTCCCCGCTAGGTGAGAATCACCGCGCCAGCGCTCCCATGGGATGATCGCTTTGGCCCATCTGGGCGTGATGCCGCACGAGCGTAAGCCACGCCCGTGCAATGCTATGGTTCATTGGCTGGCGGTACAGGAACTAAGCCACAAAGTCGTACAGATTGTCCGAGTGCAGCAAAATTATAAACGCATAGGCAATTTGGTAACAAGTTTACTGAATTGTCAATAGCGGAAGCATTAACACAAGTTGAAGTAAAATAAACTCTTTATTGAGATAAACAAGTGTTACAGGCGGCGCATAGCCGAGATTATAAGTCGCTCAAGCCTCTCTCTCTGAAATAGTAAAAGCATGCCAAGTGGCTACATTTGTAGAATGATTGTATATGCGATGTTCCAATATTATGTCTTGTATATGTGCTTCAGTTCCGGACACAATGCTCTAAGGCTCCAGAGTGAACTCCACGCCTTAGCACGTACGAAGGAGGCATCCGCACCGAACGAGGTTCTCCCACACCCTGCAAACAACTTGGTGGATTATCAGTACATGAATGCACTGGTGGGGAGGCTACTCGTCCGCTCGATAAATCCAAATACGTAATATAGGTTCCGTGCACCAACTATTATGTTGTCTTTCTAGTTGCCTTATGATCAGTTTTATAGCATATATGAAAAGGCTAGCCCGTGTGGCAGTGCGTTGTACGATATAAGATAAAACACGGCGAGAATTACCATCTTACCAATTTGTCCTTCCCTGTCCAAGGCAAACCAAGTTAATTCAAGCACAAGCATTTATAAACATTCAGGGGTAATAGCATATGCAAACACTGTGTTGTGAGCGAGATTTTGCTTCGGGTGCACGAATTACACGCAATATCAGGTGCGTTGCATAAGATGTTAAAGTGTTCCATATACACAAATGTGTTATACTGTATGATCGTTCAGGTATTCAGGTATTTTGATGCGATAAAATAACTCGTACGCGGATAGCCGCTAAGCGAGAATGACTTATCTATATGAACAATTTGGTCGTTGGCATAGCCATAAAGGACGAGTTATATTCTATGGACGAGGATGCTATACAACAAAGCACTAGAGGCGCTGCATAATCCTATCCAAAATATGAGACTAAGAGCCTTTAGTTTAAGGATCAGCGTTTGGAGATGCCACCCTTGGAAAGGCTGCAAGATTTCTATCAGGATCGGATCGGTCCCGGTGCCCCAGAGACCGCCCATGGAACTGAGATCCGAAGATCACCTTTTTTAAGTTGTCCGCGACATGCAGGTCAGGGTCTTTCCAAAATCCATAACTTGATATGATAATCCATAATTCTTGTTCCGAAATGAGAAATTGCTCCACGAGCTATGATTCTTGATTTACTTGGACATGGTTCTCGTTCGGAGGTAAACTTGATGTGATTATCATTCAGATGTAAACTTGACATAATTTCCATTCATTGATCAACTTGCCTTGATGCATTCCCCTGGTGCGGGGACTGCCTTAGCGACCAAACAGTCCCAGATACTTGCAGGTTGAATTGCACAAAAGGACTATACGATAGTCTTCTGGCTGACTCAATGCATGCACGATACACGATAGTGTTACTTACTTGTAGCATAAGTTCGTGTGACAAACATTGAGTTAAGTCAACATTCAAGTTAGCTTTATAAACAGGCAAGCATTGCATTCATAAGCATTCACGTTAGCTCGGGCCCGAAGGTAAGCCGAGTAGTGAAACCGTAAGAGACTTTACCGAGCTACATAATGTAGGGTTGTGCAGTATAACAGTAAAGAAGTGCACAACGAAGAGTGTAATATTTATATCATTCTATTTGAGGCGTAGCAGGGTCCAGTGGCACAAGGCAAAGGTAGCATGCGAGGGCCTGAATATAAGCAATGTTTCAATTCCATGTTCTAA
This sequence comes from Iris macrosiphon, assembly GCA_036927795.1. Taxonomy (NCBI): domain Eukaryota; kingdom Viridiplantae; phylum Streptophyta; class Magnoliopsida; order Asparagales; family Iridaceae; genus Iris; species Iris macrosiphon. Next base: position 300,338,120 of record JAYESA010000005.1, read on the forward strand.
CATAAGAAATACAAGTTGGGATTATTCCCTTAACTATGTGCGTTGTATTCTTATTAGCATGCAAGGGGATGATTCACCTAGCGACTAGCATGTATCGTTTCATATTTTAAGTGTGCTGGCTAAGCAAAGACAAGTTCACCGTAGCCACCTACCTTAGTGATGATTCGCCTCGGTTGAGCGATACCCTGAGTGAGCCTCAGAAAGCCTAAGCCGAACTCCTGAAGAGACAAGTCTGGATATCCTTTGTCTCAATGGGTATTCTCGCCTGAGCAAAGTAGGTCAGGATGTTACACTTTTGCCGTTTGAATTGGCAGTCCGTTTGAGCGGAATGGGGTATTACAGGGGGTGCATGCTACAATCATGTCACTTAGGGTCACACGAATATCTATGTCTCAATTAATCAAAAAATAAATAGTAATCATAGAGTATATATGATAAAACAATAAGGCGTCCCCAATGCCCCATCAAAATATTCTGGAGACCAGCTGTACAAATAAAAAGCTGGTAGAATAACAAAAGTATATGAAAATATTTTAGCTGCTGTCTGATTTATATACAGTCATGAAAAGAAAACTAAATGTCGAGACATGTCGGCTAACAGGTGCCGGTAGCTAAACGCCTAAAAGAATAACATGTAAAATGAGGAGCGAGGAATAAGGAAATCCACTCGTTATCCTCAGCGGCCATGTTCCTGGTGCACGTTATGAGTCGGAAGAAAGTATGCTGGATCCCCCGGTACTGGCTTGAAACCTGACAATACAAAACCAGTAGGGTTAGACCCCAAATAGCAAGTAACACAAATGAGGCACAAAATGGAGAAACAAAAATCCAAGCAATATATATATATATATATATATATATATATATATATATATATATATTAGTTCTGTGTCGTGATCTCGATCCATAACCTATCCTAGCATAATGGTCTAACCCTACAACCAAACAAGGACAAAGGTTGAAACATCACACTATGATAGTTCATGTCCCTAGAATACTAACAAAATAATACACTCACAATAAAGTCCGGTTATTATAAATGACCAATCAATTATACAACTTGCTATTATGGAGTCTGGGGGCTATCCCATAAATAATTCATAATAAGCATCCTCATATCATGCCATTGTCGAACATGGGCTAACCGAGCAAATAAATTATTATACATGCACTTCACGAATTACACCAGTTCCCCGTAGGGCCACTACACTAGATCACGGTATTAGTGGTTCCAGTGCTCTTATAGGAAGACAATGGCTCAACATATTTATAATAGGTCAGATACTGCACTCCACTAAGGCAAATGATATACAGTATCTGTGGTGGCCAGCCTGACGCCAGAAGGTTCGTTGGTATGATCTCGGGATACCGTTCCCTCCCCCATGATTTACATATTTTTGTTGCCTAATTAACCCTACATTGCATTGAAATCTCAAGGCGTGGCCGCATGAGAATTTACCTTAAGATGTCGTATATAGTACGGACATGCTAGATACGAATCCATATAAAGATCAAAAGTTCAGTCTGGATTCACTCGAGCGTGTATACAACATTCAGAAGTCAAAATCCTAGCCATGCTTTGGTACTTGACTCTCATATCATGCCCTTTATGAGGAAAATATATATAGTACCACGTGTTCACGAATTATAGGAGGCATTCTCGATGCATAACCTAAACATAAAAATCACTTAACACGTAACACCTTATGTCATACCTCAGTGCACATTAAGATCATGTACACTTAGCATGCAATAATTGTACCAGCACGTATAGGAGAAATCGAGTCGAGGTTACCGAACTTAGCAGTTGGTTACATGAATTATTATCACTTGTACAGGTAGCTCATGTCATGCACATGGCTGGTGAGTCACTTATCGCATAGTCTAGTTCATGCACATGGTAATTGTATCACATAAAATCCTTGAATTGATAATAATGTCGTCGGACGAGAGCAAGGAAAAATATGAACCACTCTGGAGCAGATCCATAATCCTTAAATCAAACAAAGACCGGGGTTGCAGATCGTTTTCCGAGTAGAACTACGTCCCTCACCCTATCCGACGAACAAAGATAATTAATCTACTAGCCCGAGTCCACTTAGCAGGTACTGAGATCAATAACGCTTACAACCATTCGGGTTCACACATAGAATCAAAGCAATCCAAGAAACAACCAATCTAAGAAAAACAATAAATGAGTAAAGTCATGCGCATAGGTATTATGAATGGTCGCATTATGATATCGCTAGATGGGAACAATGGTAGTGCAAGAACCCTACTGGATCAGATCTGCAATCCTTAAACCAAACAAGGATCGGGGTTGTAGATCGTCTCCCGAGTAGAACTACACCCCTTATTATATCCAACGTATAGCAATGTGGTCTAATAATCACTTGGCGCATGGTCAAATTCTACATATAGTCGGGTCTAATACATAGTTAATTCTAGCACAAAGCTACAATTAATCCATATACACTTGCAATCACTAAGATCAACACATGAAATCACAAGGTCCAATAAAAATTCCAAAATTAAGTTTTAATACATTTTTAGGAAACTAAGCCATAACTCTCTCATCCGAACTCCAAATAAGGCTATTCAAAATAATTTGAAAAGGCAAGATAGAGATCTAAAACTTTTATGTTTTGAGTTTTACAAGATTATGGCTAGAAAATTAGTTAAATAGGCAAAAACAACCATCATGGTCATCATGCGTGCGACGCACTGTGCGCGACCATAATTATGTGTACGATGCACTGCGCGGCCGAAATTCTATGTACGGTGTACTACGTATGGTGATGATTGATGCACACGACAAGGGTTGATACGTATGGTACACTGTGTGTGGCAATAATTCCAAGAGCGACGCACTGTGCGCGACAAGAATTCCATGCGCGGTGCACTGCGGGCGGCAATGATTGATGTGCGTGTCACATCAATGCACACAAAAAGGATTGATGCGCGCGATGCACTGCGTGCCACAAGAATTCCATGCGCGGTGCACTTCAGGCAGCAAGAATTTTATGCGCGACGCACTACACGGCAAGGATTGATGCGCGCGGCAAGGGTTGATGCGCCCAACGCACTACGCACGACAAAAAAATTATGCACGGCGTACTGTGCACGACAACTGTTAATCGTCCCTGCCAGACAGGTCCGAGAATAAAGCTCAAAAAATTGCTTTGGCCATAAAATCTTTATTTTAAATTCAAATTAGTGATTCAAACGCCAAATTGTTCGAAATAAAAATTTCTATCACATAGATCAACTAGTTTTCAAAAATACTATGTTTTAATATATCAAAACTAAGGAAAACGCCTAGAACCTATAAAAAACCCTAACTTGAAACTCAGATCTACTCAAAACCATCCGTCAAAACCAAAAACTCCAAGAACTAAAGTTAATGAGAACATCAAGAAGAACATTTTCCATCAAACATATTTTTATTACTATATATATACATAAAATCCGTAAATAATGGCCTTACCATTTTGTGCAAGATGTACTTGTCTTGTGGCTTCCTAGCCTCTACCCCCGAGGATTTACAAACCTCTTCCTAGATCATTCTAGGGTTAGGGTTCGGTTGGGCAAGAGAGCTCTTGGGGAGAGAAGAAGAAGAAGAAAGAAGAAATGAAAGTAATAAAATGAGGAATGGGGGAGAGGAGAGAGAAAACTCACATATATACCAAGTGGGGAGAAATGGTAATCTAGTAAGGACTAATCCTCATAAAATTTGAACCATCCAAGATAGGCTCAGTGGTCCAAAAGTGAACAGGATAAGGTATCCATTCTACATACGGGTCCTAGTACGGGTTCATGGCAATTGCCAATGTGCTCACTACTGGCCTCAGATAGTTTCTCTTGATAAACAAAAATCCAAACAAATAAAATTACAATATATATGACAGGAACCATCATATAGAATACGACATGAATGCATCATCAAGACAAATTTAAAAAATATCATAAATTTAGAAATACGAAAACGGGTGTGACAACTCACCATTGCCACATGGTGAGCCGAGACATGCAATAATTTCCCCTCGTATAGTCATATGTATATCTTGTTAGGGATGGAGATATCTTTCACACACAAAGTAAGGAAGCAATATCTTGCAATCGAGCTTCTGAAAGCTATGGATTGACAAGAGAGTAGCAATAACTTGCAATCGAGCTTCTGAAAGCTATGGATTGACAAGTGAGTAAAATAGAACGCAAAAGAATTAACGAGGTTCGGCATTGTGACTACGTCCTCAAAAAATTATAATTCTTTACTTTCTTTCTCCATTAAGAATAGTGTGATTATAAATTACAAACTCTCTCTTGGATACACTCAAGAGGCTCACAAACTCTCATACAAAAGTATAGACACACTTTGGTGAAAGCACTCGAGATAGAAGCACCGCCCGGAAGAACATCGCAAGCAAGGAGCACCAAGAGCACCAATACTTCTAGCACCAAGATTACAAGAGAGGATCAACCAAATATCTCTCAAACTATCTCCTTATATAACCATAAGGGAATGAACCTTCTCCTCTAAGTTTTGTTTCATCCAAGGTTCATTAAGCTTGTGTCACAACCCGCACCCTGTGTAGGGGTACAAGTCGGAAACAATGCCCAGCCTATGCCGCAAAATTGGGGTTAGAACGCTGTCTGGATAATCTATCTAACAATATAATGAACCACCAACAATAACAATATACTCAATCACGGATCTAAGATGAAAATGAGCACGAATCAGATAAAGAATATAATAGTCACAATACAACTCATGAGTCTAAAATAATACATCAATGAGTCTGAAAGAAATAACAAAATAAGCTTGAGACAAATCCAGTACAAAGAATACTAAGAAGCTACTACTCCTGGGTCAACTGTCTCAGTTGGGATAAGTCCCTCCTGAGCCAGAGTCTCAGACTCTAAACCCACAACATCTTGAGGTCCATAATAGGTAGGGTACCACTCCTCAGTATCATCTGGAAAAATATATCTAGTCAGGAAAGGAGCAGAGTATATCTCTAACAGCAGTTCTAATCAATGATAAAAACTACGTAATAGTAAATAGATGTGAATATACAAGATGCATAATAGATACAAGAGATATATATACAATAAAGAAATACTAGAAATAATAAAATAATGAGCAATATGTCAATGAGCAAGAATTCTAATGTCTAAGTGTGTGAGTACTAGCTTTAACATGTGATCGGCTTGGGTTGATACAAGAGATACAAGGCTTATGGCCTGGCTAATCATACATGCGGTATATGATTAACACTATTCAAGATACAAGGTGGGTATGATCACATATCTACACTATATACTCCCCACCCCCGACTGGTATAATAGATCCAACCATAGTACGTTATGGCACGAGATTCTCCAAGAAGATAACGACTTTTTTCGAGAATCAGTATCTGTACATGTACAAGATAATCAATGAAACAAGGCCTGCACAAGATACACCATATACCAAGGAATAACATCTCATGATGAGATCCGAATATACCAATCCGTATAACCATCGTGTCAAGAAAATATGGATATCTACACTAGATACAATGAACATAGAGGATATCATAACTGAGAAACTATCAGAGAATGTACTCTCCTAAAGTCTAATGAATAGTCTCACAGATGTCTGACACGGTGCCTCAAAGACCTAGGCATGGAATACATCATCAATACAAGGTTATGGCAAAATAAGTTACACTAGTCAACTTCTAGGTCAATAAGTCAATTCTAAGTCAAAAATCAACTATGGTCAACTCTGGTCAACTCTGGTCAACTATGGTCAAACTATGGTCAATTATGGTCAACTATGGTCAACTACCTAGTTCTAGGTTGCATAAACATAACACAAAAATATCGGGTCAAGATACTAAGATCTAAGCCAAAAAACCCACATCTTAAATGTTAGGATACCGTATCTCCGGATACGTAAATTCCAAGGTAAACATCACAATATATATATATATATATATATATATATATATCAAATAATATTAATAATAATATTATCAAATAATATTTATATATATATATATAAATATTATTTGATAATATTATTATTAATATTATATATATATATATATATATATATATATATATATATATATATATATATATATATATATAATCTGCCAACTGTCATTAAAAACTGTGCTGAAAACCTGATATTCTGATACGCTGCCTTTTTAGTGACAGTTCTGCCTGTCGCTGAAACTGTCGTCGCTGTTGCTGCTGATTTTCTTCACTACTGCTGTTTTGGTGACGGTTTGCAACCGCCACCGATCCTGCTGTCGCTGCTGCTGCCTATTTTTTACTGCTACTGCTGCTAATTAATGACAGCAACTGCTGTCATTAATACCCCGCCACTGCTACAGTGGCTGCTGCTGTATTAAATGACAGTGGCTGCTGTCATTAATGCCCCTGTCGCTAAAGCATGCAAATATGTATATATATATATATATATATATATATATATATATATATATATACCAATAAAACTATATATACACCCTCCCTATTATGTACATATTATGACATAGCCACATGCACACACATACATAAATACATTTATAAATATACATCCATGCATATATATAAATAATCATATAGCAACTATATATAATATAATTATCCAATTAAGTATACATATATACATATTTACACATAACACATATACTATAACATATGTATTTACACATGTAGAAGAATAGCTACATAATATATATACTCTTAGTACATACATAATACATAGATCTAGGAAACACAATTACATATACAATAATATATATAATATCTATATATATATGCACAATTATAATCTTCATTAATTAAGAACACAAGAATTAGATCTATATATAATTACACAACATATGGAGAGTATCACACCGTATCCCACTAGATTTAGGATACGCATGTGACACGAGTCCACTACACATTCAATTGTACCCCGAAGGACACAAACAAGTCACATATATTATTTATGAATAATATGAAGAGTCAAATATAGATCTACGTGTCCGTGTCAAAATATGACATGTACAAAGTCCCGTGTCGGAGGGAAAACCCCCCAAATTAACATGTATTACCAAATTATTGGGATACGACCTATACGTACCCAATTGTGGATACGACACTAGCCCCAAACGCACAAACATATACCAAATTGATCTATATGATCAATTGACACACACAACAAATGTCAATTTCGGAATTCTCCCAAAATTGACACAAAATACCATAACTTTATCAATATGCCTCCTATGAACACAAAACCAAATCCTATGGGTAGCCTATGCATATGGGTTAATTTTTCATGGTTAAAACTCAGATTTAGAACTTAATTTAATGGAAAAAACTGAATTGTACCTATTGGAAGATGGATTCCCAATAAAACCTCCAATTGTGATGAAATTGCCTCCAACTTGTAGATCCTTGCTCCTCTTTGTAGATCCTTGCTACCTCGTTCTAGATCCTTGCTTCTCAAGTCTCTAATGGTGATTGGAAAGGAATTGGAATAAAATTTGGTAGGAAAATGAAATGGGAATGAAGGAATTTGGTATAGGGAAATTCTAGATCTAGTTTTGGAACGAAAAGAAGAGAGAGAATTCCCTCCTTTTATTAATAGGCCGGCCCCTATTTCCCCTCCCTCAAGCTACTATGTAATGACCATTATACCCCTTGGGGCCTCTCATAAAAAAATAATTAAGGAAGGAAGCTTCTAGTCTAATAATTTAATTAATTTAATCCATCTCCTTAACAATAGGCTTTCTAAATGGGCTAAGTTCTAACCAATTAATTTATGTTGGTCCATGGGTCTAAACTAAACTAGTTAGGTCCACTAACACAATTTTAAAATAAATAACTAATATTTAACAACCATTAAATAATACAACAAATAATTATTTATCAAGCATAATATTTAATTAAATATAAAATTACTAAAATATTCTTTCCTAGAAAATGTGGTAGTGACAAGTCTACCCTCTTTAAAATAATTTTGTCCTCGAAATTCAAAGACGAAAACTACCCCCAGAAAATAACAGAATAGAACTAAAGAATCATAACTAACTATGACAGAACATAACAATGAACATAACATAACTAGGAAATAACATACCTCAAGGCACAAACAGATATGGATAACGCTCTCGAATTTCATCCTCTCTCTCCCAGGTAGACTCCCTCGGAGAGTGATGCCTCCATGCGATGCGCACCAAAGGAATAGTCTGGTTTCTCAGCACCTTCTCTCTCCGATCCAGAATCTCAACTGGCTGCTCTGGATAGCTAAGAGTAGGGCCCACCTCTATCTCCGAGTGATCCAATATATGACTAGGATCTACCACGTATCGTCTCAACTGCGACACGTAAAATACGTTATGCACTCCCTCCAATGCATGTGGCAAGTTTAGTCTATAAGCAACTGCACCGACCCTCTCTAGAATAGTGAAAGGTCCGATGAATCGCATACTAAGCTTCCCGCCTCCACCGAAGTGAATCGTGCCTCGTGTCGGAGAAATCCTCAGAAACACCAAACCACCCACCTAGAACAAAACACCACCTTAAGAACTTAATCTATAACAAATAACCAATAACAAGCACAAAACAAAATCTAAACTATACCTCGAACTCCAAAGGTCTTCGATGGCTGTCATGACCCGTACCCGTTTTAGGGGCACGAGTACGCGGGTACGTTCAGCCTACGCCGCAGCATCAACGGTAGAACGCTGTCTGGGTCAAGCACTATCTAAACAATCTCGCACTAGTATCCAACTCCATAAGGAGACATGGATAACACTATATAAATAACAACATACTCAATCACATAACGACAGCACGATTAGAATTCGAAGGAAAAAATAAAAATACAACACAAGTCTAAACTTTAAATAATCTAACTTAACATAAACCAAGTCTGAAATAAGATTTGTCGGAGACAAATTCGGTACCAAATAATATGCTAAAGGAACTGACTAGACAACTAATGATTCCGGCTATACCTTCCGGAATCACGACTGAACTACCAAGCCAAGTCTCAGCTACTCACCCTGTGGTGCATCAGTGTCAGATACCAGTCCTCTAGGCATAGTCTGGAAAATGTTTTCCAGTCAGGAAGGAGCAAAGTACATTTCTAAATAGTAGTTATATATCAATGATATAAAACTATGTAGCAGTAAATAGATGGAAATATACAAGATGCATGTATAGGTACGAGAAACATACAATAAAGGATATACTGGAAATACTGTAAGTAAATGCAGGAAAGGAAATAATATGTCAATGAGCAAGAATCCTATGACTAAGTGTGTGAGTACTAGCTTTAACATATGATCGGCTTGGGACTAGTAAACTCATTACATTGGTTAGCGATCATCCTTGAGGTCAGGCTAATCCGTAAGAATAGCTATGATGCGAGTAATAGTCAGGCTAACCATATGTAACAGTGATGAGGCATGTAAAGGTAAGGCTGCACTGACGTGAGGCGTGGGTGAGTTATGATGCATGTAAAGTTGGGTATGATCACATATCTACACTAAAATACTCCCCACCCCCGACTGGTGTGGTAGATCCAATCATGGTACGCTATGGTACGGGATTCCCTGGGAAGGTAGCAAATCTCCCCGGGAATCAGTATCTGTACATGCACAAGATAACAAGAAAACAAGTCTTGTACAAGCTACACCATGAACAAGGAATAACATCTCATGACGAGATCCGTATACACCAATCCGTGTAACCAGCGTGTCGAAATATGGATATTTACACTAGATACAATAAACATAGGAGATATCATAAATTTGAAGCTAATCAGAGAATGTACTCGCCTTGGATCCTTAGCTGGTAAAACCAATATCCTGTCCCAGAGTATCGTCTGGAGGATCCAACAGTCCTATAAACATATAATAAACAATACAACGTCTGCATCAGATGCTACACTAACACAAAATCAAATACCTAATTCAGGGGCTATGCCAGGTATGGCACTGGTCAATCTAGGGTCAGTGTGCGTCAAGTCGCACGGGCGTCGCGTCTGCGATTGCTGGGCAAGACAGACGATCAAAATGGTACGGAGCTTGCCAATATGTTAGTGTACGTGTGGCAGTCAACTGACCGTTCACAGGGTCATAGGTCCATGTAAACACGGGGTATTTGTATTTACTCTCGGTCATCTAGTAGAGACATAGAAAATGTACTTATTGTACTAACATATACATTAAATACATTTGGTACAAAAATAGATATGTATATTTATATATACCTTAAGTAAAATTAATACTGTATGTTTTAATTACAAATAGCTACTAGGAAATACTTTATACAAGGTATATTCATAAGAATAAGCCAAATTAGAATTTTACTATACATACTAAATTCTAAAGTACAAATGACTATGCTAATACATGAATTTAATTTATACTAGTATATATACTTTTTATTAAATAGATATTATATATAAAATTAAACCAATATATATATTGAGAATATATTAAGTATATACAATATATATATATATATATATATATATATATATATATATATATATATATATACCAAATTAATTATATATACTAGATTACGTATTTATATATATAAATCGTATTAAATATATATACATAGACATATACATATACATACTCACTATTAAATACATACGTATACATATATATATTGAATACATATATACGGATAATTATATACATATATATATATACATATATGCACACACATGTATACACATACACATATACGCACACACACGTATACACATACACATATACGCACACACACGTACACACATACACATATACGCACACACACGTACACACATACACATATCTACGTATTTATACGTATACATATACATGAAAGAAGGAGGGAAGAGGGAGAGGAATCTCACGTACAATGGTGATAGGGTGGTTCTGACTCACCGAAAATCATGAGCTGACTCGCCGAAAATCAGGAGCTGACTCACCGGAAATCAGGAGCTGACTCGGGGAGGAGTAGGGAGGAGGTTGTTGATGGTGGTGGAGTATGATGATGATGGTGGTGGTGGAAGTTCTGGTGTAGGCCGGAGAAGTGGAGTCGAGGGAGCTCGGGGGGAGAATGAACGGAGATGAGGGAGGTGGAGTGTCGAGTGATGGTCTCGGCTGTGTCGAGGGGAGTTGCAGCGGGGGGATCAGGCGGGGAGAGGAGGTTGCAGTGGGAAGAGTCAGAGGTCGGGGAGTTGTAGCTCGGGTCGGAGTTGGTGCCGGAGTCGGGGGTTGATGCAGGGAGTTCGTCGGGCTGCTGGTGGGAGTAGCAGGGAGGCGGAGCTCGGGCTCGGCCGGGGTGTGCAGCAGTGGCCGGCTGCAGTGGTCGACGGAGATGCTTGGCTCAGGCGGAGGGTGGATGAGATCCGGTGGGTCTGGAGGACGGGGATGAGCTCGGTCAAGTGAGACGAGGGGGTTACGGGGGAAGATGGAGCTCGGTTGTCCGCCGGAGGGAAGCCGGAGGAGTTGGAGGGGAAGTGAGAGGTGGAGTCGAGAGAGGTTGGCCGTCGGGGGAGAGTTTCAGTGTGAGGGCAGCAGCTGGAGTAGAGGCAGCGGAAGGAGGCCGGAGTACGGGTGAAAAACGGTGGAGTCTTAGCTGATGTCGGTTCTGAACAGTGACAGTGGTGTTGATTTTCCCTCTCCTTGAGTTTTCAAAAAAAACACAAGGGAAGAAGAAGAAGGGAAGAAGAAGAAGAAGAAAAGAGAAGAAGAAAGGAAGAAGGAATTTTCTTCCTACGTTGGAGAGAGAGAGGAGTGAGGTGAGAAAAATTGGGGCTTGGTTTGGGGATTAGGGCTTTCCTAGGGAAGAGTGTGGGTGAGGTGACTTTAAATAGGGAGAGAGGGTGTGTGAATGAAGGGTGAGGATTGACCCATTTAATGAATGGCCAAGATTAAATATGAATGAATTTTTTATGTGGGAATAAGGGTGTTGACTAGTCAATGTTGGGCTTCTCCATTTAGTTGAACCAATGGGGTGTTGACACCAAATGCCAATTTGTAAATTAGCCCCCTTAAATTTGGGTATTTGCACAGATACATAAAATTATGAAAATTTGGCGGGCGATTCGGTGTTCGACGTTTTGTAGGGTGAGGGAGCGTTGTGTGTTCGGTATGGGCTTAATTAGCAGGGTATTGGAATTAAACGGGATTAACGGAATCAGATAAAATGGTATCCTCAATTTAATTAGGAATAAATACAAGCTGTGTTCAAAAATTAATTAGGAGTACATGGGGCCAAAATTAGGTCGGGTCATCAATATCATTAATGAAGAAGACTCAGAACAGAATATTACCCTAATTTGGGCCGCACGAAAAATAGGTCAAGATTGCCTCCAATTTCGATTAGAACGCACAACGATACAAAATAGGAATTTTTTTAAACGTCCGCGACGATTTTTTACGGCTAAAAATGAGGTACAGAGAGCATAATTATGAGTTGCAAAAATAGCAGAATGGAAGGCGGGCATGTCTAGGGCAATGTTGTAAAATTTGTTGGAAGGCAAAAGCTAGGGTAGCGCTCCAAATATAGAAGCAAGGGCAGGGTGCAACAATTAATTAAATTATGGTGATTAATTACTATGTCAATAATTAAATTCTAAATAATGCAATTAACACGTAATCCTATAATTCGGACATGTGTTCGTCTAATGGCTTCTAGGACGAGTCTACCAGCTCAAACAGTAATGAACACTGTAAATAATAATATATTTAATTACACATCTCACGAATTTATTTAATTTAATTATACACATCATGAAATTATTTAATTGTAACTACCATGATATTAATAATTATATAAAAAATCAAAAATACCCCTGTTTTCGGAATGTGGTAGTGACAAGTCTACCCTCCTTAAAAGAATTTTGTCCTCGAAATTTAAAATCCTCATAGTAGTGTTTATACATTATTTTATTTTCCATCAATAGCTAATTCATCCAACCCACAAAATCCTGAAATAATTCACCTTGTCATTTCACAAATTTTAAAAAAATTCTAAATTTATTGTATTCCTGAAAAATTCTCGAAATAAAATCAGTCTCCATTTTTCTCACAATTTTCTCCAAAATTTTAAGTTAATTAAATACTCGAAATTTGATATCTGTTCCTCAAATTTAATTTCAATCAATGTATTGAATCTCGTCCCAAAAAGTCTGAATCCAAACAATAATCCATCAATGATCTGATTCTTCAGTTTCCTTTTTCCTCAAAATACTCAACAGTGCGACACTTAGAGATCCTTCCAATGCAACGTCCACAATATAAAATTTTAAAAATTCATAACTTGCGGTCAAATAAATATGATGACAATCTCCTAAATTTTCTTAATTTTTAATCACCAATTCTATCATATCATAACCTTCCTAAAATTAATAAATCCTTAATTCTGCCATGTTAAATTTTAACTCTCCATTCAAGTCAATGTTTATCCTCGAGTTTCAATCATCCTCAATCTTCGTAAAATTAATGACCCATCAATTCTGTTATATTAACTCCTTAACTCTTTATTTAAATGAATGCTTATCCTTAAATTTTTAATCATCTTGTCCCTTTTGTCAAGTCATAACCTCTTCATAGATCTTTGTTATGGTCAAAACCCCAATGATCATGGTCTAAGAAAATTTTTACCTACAGTCATACAACATACAACTTAGAGGAAACATGCATGGTTATGGTCTGTCTTATCATGGTATTGCATTCTTTGTCAGGGTGTACTACTAACTATATCCTAACAAGAAAAAAAATCATGTATACGAACTACAGTACTAGGGAAAAATCAGTCAATCGATCAACAGAAAGGAACAGAAGGAAGGAAAGAACAAAACATACGAACACGTTACCTGCAGTATCGGTCTCCTCGACCGTCATCGCAAATGCACCGCCCTGCTGGGGTGGTTCCCTACGCGGGTGCTGAGCAATATACGGTTCCACAGGTAGCCTAACTGGATCTCTATAATTTGGAGCTGCGCACTGAACTAGAAGGCAATCCCTCATTCGGTGTCCTGCATCGCCACAGCGCAAACAAAGTCCTAGCCTCGCTATACAGCTCTTCCTAAGATGACCTGGCTTCTTACAGTAAAGACAAGTCTGATCCTACTGAACACGAACTGGTGCCTGGTACTGTTGTTGATACTGAAATGCCCTCGGCTGTCGCTGGCCAGGATACTGCTGGGCAACTCTCTCAACTGCCTGTAGTGCCATCTGGTGAGCATTCTTCATGCTCTCTCATTAGTTCAGTCTGCGCCTGTTGCACTTCTGCTTGCATCCTCAGAGCCTCAGGTTGAACTCGCTGAGCATCTGCCGTCACTTTCTGGGCATCTACCATGCCCTGGATCAAGGTAAACACCTGTGCCCCGTCAATGGGCACACCTCCAAAAATTGGAGTCGGTAAAGGAGGCTGGTTGTCCGTCACAGCTGCGGCTATCCTCTGAACAGGTGGGGAAGGAAGACCCTCGAAAAGTGCATATGCTCCCACATGCATCAGAGATGTAGGAGAAACTACGGCTGTCTGTCCATCAGGTGGAGAGGTGGCAGACCCCTCTAAAGCTGGTGCTCCCACTCTCATAGATCGTGTCCTCGGCGACATCCTGAAGACAGATCCAAAAGAATCAATTAAGGCAATAGATGCGATATCATCAAGGAAGGACAGTAAAGTTCTAAAGAAGCAACATCCAAGATAATTAGATGGGAATATTCCTAGTTGTGATTGCACAGGTCAACGATGCTTCCAAGGTTTGATACCTCTATCCCTTTAGGTACCACAGTTATACTACAAGCACACTCACTGCTAGCTTCCTTACCTACTAAAATTGTTCATACTAGTTGTTCTTTATCACTCAAGTGCACACCAAGTGCAACACACTATATTAAGTATTGTTCTCCCTAATACAACTCTAGATGGACACCCAAGTCCGTTTGTAGTGCCATCTCAATCATGCCCAAGTCAACGGATCCTTACGTATACACTTCATCCACCCATATATTATTATACATTTCTTACCCACCAAAAATTAATCCTCAAAATAAGATCATCAAAGTTTTAACTTCTTTAAAAATAAAAAAGCATTTACTTCCTCAAAAATCCAATACTCAATATCAAAATAAAATGGTAATCGATTCTAAAATCTTTATAGCCTTGACCATGTTTATTGAATCAAATTTAGTCCTCAAACATTTAAATAACATAAAAATTTCAACTCCTTAAAATTCAAAAATTTTGCAATTCACTCCCATTCTTCAAACGATAAAATTGAATCCTCAAGTATACATATAAATACTCACAGTCTCTAATACTCAAGGTGCATACTAATACACTAATTATTTATAACCTCAACTGTGTACGAAAATTGTACTGCCCAAATTATTTGTACTATTACTTCCAAATGATCATCATCACTGATATTCCTTCTCCTCTATCTATAGTGCCAATACTAACTATATTACACCTATCATAGAGCTATTGCTACAAGGCACTACGCTATGGGTTACTTTAGATTAATGCCTACTACTCACATGTCCAACTAGGAAATACTTACAACTTACTAGCAACACTCAGTCAATACTAATACTCAAGACACAGACATAATTATAAGTCACTAATTATCATACTTAACAAGAAATCCTCAAAGAATAGAAGCTTTAAAGAAACTGGGTTGAGGACTAAAGGTATTTCTACTGCTAGCAACAAAAGAAACGATGGAAAAAATCCTGTATAACAGAAATAAATAGGTGTTGAGATGATACTTTAAGAACAAATTTTAAGACGCAACCTGATAATCATACACGTCGGTCAGAAATCATGACGCTGAGAATCCTCGCCATGCCAGTAAGCATAGGTGCGATAAACGACAGGTTCCGTAACTTAAGTACGAAATCCTATAATCATATCATCTAGAATCTTCGTCACGCCAACCGGTACGGCTGCGATAAACTCTAGGTTCCATAACCAAAGCAGACGTTTCACCTTTCTCACCGTTCTCATCAATATATGTCATCAGATGATATCGTAAAATTTAGTCCGTAAAATTTATCTCGGCATGAAATCAAACTCTACAATGAAACCAAGATCCTAATTTAATAAATGATCAACAGGAATTAAACTCAATATCAACGAGTGAGGACGGACGGAACAAGGCGAAGGATTTAAAATTAGAAATTATAATAAGATTCTCAAGGGGTCATCCCAGGAATCTCTCAAGAATTTGTGATTGAGTATCCTCTCTCATCCTAGTATCCTATGTCCTATATTCTATAGCAGGTACGCAGTAGTACAACTATGACGTTGCACTACTACGACATCGCACAACTTGCGAAGTCTGACCTGCATGGGCCACCACTAAAACGTGTCACGACCCGCACCCGTTTTAGGGGCACGAGTACGCGGGTACGTCCAGCCTACGTCACAGCATCGACGGTAGAACGCTGTCTGGGTCAAGAACTATCTAAACAATCTCGCACTAGTATCCAACTCCATAAGGAGACACGGATAACACTATATAAATAACAACATACTCAATCACATAATGACAGCACGATTAGAATTCGAAGGAAAAAATAAAAATATAACACAAGTCCAAACTTTAAATAATCTAACTTAACATAAACCAAGTCTGAAATAAGATTTGCCGGAGACAAATCCGGTACCAAATAATATGCTAAAGGAACTGACTAGACAACTAATGATTCCGGCTATACCTCCTGGAATCACGACTGAACTACCAAGCCAAGTCTCAGCTACTCACCCTGTGGTGCATCAGTGTCAGATACCAGTCCTCTAGGCATAGTCTGGAAAATGTTTTCCAGTCAGGAAGGAGCAAAGTACATTTCTAAATAGCAGTTATATATCAATGATATAAAACTATGTAGCAGTAAATAGATGGAAATATACAAGATGCATGTATAGGTACGAGAAACATACAATAAAGGATATACTGGAAATACTATAAGTAAATGCAGGAAAGGAAACAATATGTCAATGAGCAAGAATCCTATGACTAAGTGTGTGAATACTAGCTTTAACATGTAATCGGCTTGGGACTAGTAAACTCATTACATTGGTTAGCGATCATCCTTGAGGTCAAGCTAATCCGTAAGAATAGCTATGATGCGAGTAATAGTCAGGCTAACCATATGTAACAGTGATGAGGCATGTAAAGGTAAGGCTGCACCGACGTGAGGCGTGGGTGAGTTATGATGCATATAAAGTTGGGTATAATCACATATCTACACTAAAATACTCCCCACCCCTGACTGGTGTGGTAGATCCAATCATGGTATGCTATGGCACGGGATTCCCTAGGAAGGTAGCAAATCTCCCCGGAAATCAGTGTCTGTACATGCACAAGATAACAAGGAAACAAGTCTTGTACAAGCTACACCATGAACAAGGAATAACATCTCATGACGAGATCCGTATACACCAATCCGTGTAACCAGCATGTCAAAATATGGATATTTACACTAGATACAATGAACATAGGAGATATCATAAATTAGAAGCTAATCAGAGAATATACTCGCCTTGGATCCTTAGCTGGTAAAACCAATGTCCTGTCCCAGAGTATCGTCTGGAGGATCCAACAGTCCTATAGACATATAATAAATAATACAACGTCTGTATCAGATGCTACACTAACACAAAATCAAATACCTAACTCAGGGGCTATGCCAGGTATGGCACTGGTCAATCTAGGGTCAGTGTGCGTCAAGTCGCACGGGCGTCTGCGATTGCTGGGCAAGACAGACGATCAAAATAGTACGGGGATTGCCAGTACGTCAGAGTACGCGTGGCAGTCAACTGACCGTTCACAGGGTCATAGGTCCATGTAAACACGGGGTATTTGTATTTACTCTCGGTCATCTAGTAGAGACATAGAAATGTACATATTGTACTAACATATACATTAAATACATTTGGTACAAAAATAGATATGTGTATTTATATATACCTTAAGTAAAATTAATACTGTATGTTTTAATTACAAAGAGCTACTAGGAAATAATTTATACAAGGTATATTCATAAGAATAAGCCAAATTAGAATTTTACTATATATACTAAATTCCAAAGTACAAATGACTATGCTAATACATGAATTTAATTTATACTAGTATATATACTTTTTATTAAATAGATATTATATATAAAAATAAACCAATATATATATATATTGAGAATATATTAAGTATATACAATATATATATATATATATATATATATATATATATATATATATATACATATACCAAATTAATTATATATACTAGATTACGTATTTATATATATAAATCATATTAAATATATATACATAGACATATACATATACATACTCACTATTAAATACATACGTATACATATACGTATTAAACATATACATTAATACTAATATATATATTGAATACATATATACGGATAATTATATACATATATATATATACATATACGCACACACATGTATACACATACACATATATGCACACACACGTACACACATACATATATCTACGTATTTATACGTATACATATACACGAAAGAAGGAGGGAAGAGGGAGAGGAATCTCACGTACAATGGTGATAGGATGGTTCTGACTCGCCAAAAATCATGAGCTGACTCGCCGGAAATCAGGAGCTGACTCGCCGAAAATCAGGAGCTGACTCGGGGAGGAGTAGGGAGGAGGTTGTTGATGGTGGTGGAGTATGATGATGATGGTGGTGGTGGAAGTTCTGGTGTAGGCCGGAGAAGTGGAGTCGAGGGAGCTCGGCGGGAGAATGAACGGAGATGAGGGAGGTGGAGTGTCGAGTGATGGTCTCGGCTGTGTCGAGGGGAGTTACAGCGGGGACATCAGGCGGGGAGAGGAGGTTGCAGTGGGAAGAGTCGAAGGTCGGGGAGTTGTAGCTCGGGTCAGAGTTGGTGCCGGAGTCGAGGGTTGATGCAGGGAGTTCGTCGGGCTGCTGGTGGGAGTAGGAGGGAGGCAGAGCTCGGGCTCGGCCGGGGTGTGCAGCAGTGGCCGGCTGCAGTGGTCGACGGAGATGCTTGGCTCAGGCGGAGGGTAGATGATCCGGCGGGTCTGGAGGACGGGGATGAGCTCGGTCAAGTGAGACGAGGGGGTTGCGGGGGAAGATGGAGCTCGGTTGTCCGCCGGAGGGAAGCCGAAGGAGTTGGAGGGGAAGTGAGAGGTGGAGTCGAGAGAGGTTGGCCGCCGGGGGAGAGTTTCAGTGGGAGGGCAGCAGCTGGAGTAGTGGCAGCGGAAGGAGGCCGGAGTACGGGTGAACAGCGGTGGAGTCTCAGCTGATGTCGGTTGTGAACAGTGACAGTGGTGTTGATTTTCCCTCTCCTTGAGTTTTCAAAAAACACAAGGGAAGAAGAAGAAGGGAAGAAGAAGAAGAAGAAGAAAAGAGAAGAAGAAAGGAAGAAGGAATTTTCTTCCTACGTTGGAGAGAGGGAGGAGTGAGGTGAGAAAAATGGGGGCTTGGTTTGGGGATTAGGGCTTTCCTAGGGAAGAGTGTGGGTGAGGTGACTTTAAATAGGGAGAGAGGGTGTGTGAATGAAGGGTGAGGATTGACCCATTTAATGAATGGCCAAGATTAAATATGAATGAATTTTTCATGTGGGAATGAGGGTGTTGACTAGTCAATGTTGGGCTTCTCCATTTAGTTAAACCAATGGGGTGTTGACACCAAATGCCAATTTGCAAATTAGCCCCCTTAAATTTGGGTATTTGCACAGATGCATAAAATAATGAAAATTTGGCGGGCGATTCGGTGTTCGACATTTTGTAGGGTGAGGGAGCGTTGTGTGTTCGGTATAGGCTTAATTAGCAGGGTACTGGAATTAAACGGGATTAACAGAAGCAGATAAAATGGTATCCTCAATTTAATTAGGAATAAATACAAGCTGTGTTCAAAAATTAATTAGGAGTACATGGGGCCAAAATTAGATTAGGTCATCAATATCATTAATGAAGAAGACTCAGAACAGAATATTACCCTAATTTGGGCCGCACGAAAAATAGGTCAAGATTGCCTCCAATTTCGATTGGAACGCACAACGATACAAAATAGAAAATTTTTTAAACGTCCGCGACGATTTTTTGCGGCTAAAAATGAGGTACAGAGAGCATAATTATGAGTTGCAAAAATAGCAGAATGGAAGGCGGACATGTCTAGGGCAATGTTGTAAAATTTGTTGGAAGGCAAAAGCTAGGGTAGCGCTCCAAATATCGAAGCAAGGGCAAGGTGCAACAATTAATTAAATTACGGTAATTGATTACTATGTCAATAATTAAATCCTAAATAATGCAATTAACACGTAATCCTGTAATTCGGACAGGTGTTCGTCTAATGGCTTCTAGGTCGAGTCTACCAGCTCAAACAGTAATGAACACTGTAAATAATAATATATTTAATTACACATCTCACGAATTTATTTAATTTAATTATACACATCATGAAATTATTTAATTGTAACTACCACGATATTAATAATTATATAAAAAAATCAAAAATACCCCTATTTTCGGAATGTGGTAGTGACAATGGCTATCGGTCCAATGCCGCTGTCTGTCCTGCGCCACTCGAAGTCTGTCTCTGATCAACTGAACCTTCTCTGCTGCATTCACAACCATATCTAGCCCAAGCAAAACTCTCTCTCCAACATCGTCCCAAGACAAAGGAGTACGACACCTCCGACCGTACAGAGCTTCAAAAGGTGACATCTCTATACTGGCCTGGTAACTGTTGTTGTAAGCAAACTCTACCAAATGGAGATGGTCCTCCCAAGAACCCCTAAAATCTAATACACAAGTGTGCAACATATCCTCGAGAGTTTGAATAGTCCTCTCTGACTGCCCATATGTTTGAGGATGATATGTAGTACTGAACTTGAGCTGAGTGCCCAAACTCTCCTACAAACTCCTCCAGAAATAAGAAGTGAAACTACTATCCCGATCTGAGAATATGCTGACGGGAAATCCATGTATCCTAACGATCTGCCTCACATATATCTCTGCCAGCTTCTCCGTAGACAAACCCACTTTGAAAGGCAAAAAGTGGGCCGACTTGGTCAACCTATCAACGATGACCCAAATTGCGTCTTTCCCTCCTGGAGATCGTGGAAGTCCGGACACAAAATCTATAGTAATGTGCTCCTACTTCCACTCTGGAATGGGTAATGGCTGAAGTAAACCTCCTGGCCTCTGCCTCTCGGCTTTCACTTGCTGGCACACTAAGCATCTGGATACAAACTGTGCCACTTCCCTCTTCATGCCATACCACCACAAACTCTCTCGCATATCCCGATATATCTTGTTAGCACCTGGATGCATGGAATACTGAGAGCGATGCGCTTTTTGCAATACCTCCTAGGCATACACAATCTAAATCCATGCCTCAAAGATCCATCATCTGTAATAGTGAAATCATCCTCCAATCCTGCTCTCACCTGAGCTCTGATACTCCTTAGAGATACATCCTCAAACTGTGCTGCCTTGATCCTGTCCATTAAATCCGAATGTATCTGTAATCCCCACATCTGTATAGCACAACCAAGAACTATCACCTCAATGCCCAAGCTCTCCAAGTCCTCCAGCAAATATCGATCCTGCGTCAAGAACATAGCTACTGGATACCTGCTCAAAGCATCGACAACTACATTAGCTTTCCCAGGATGATATTGCAAAGATATATCAAAATCCTTCATCAGTTTCAACCACCGACGCTGCCTCATGTTCAACTCCTTCTGCGTAAAAATGTACTTCAAGCTTTTGTGGTCTGTGAAGATCTCCGCACGCTCTCCGTATAAATAATGTTTCCACAACTTCAGAGCAAAGATGACTGCTGCCAACTCCAAATCATGGATAGGATAGTTCTTTTCATGAGGATGCAATTGCCTGGATGCATAGGTAATCACTTTCCCATTCTGCTGAAGAACACAACCCAAACCTTTTCTCAATGCATCACTATAAATAGTGAAACCTCCAGACCCTGATGGCAACGTCAAAATAGGAGCAGAGGTCAACCTCTTCTTCAACTCCTCAAAAGCAACTTGGCAATCCTCCGTCCAAACAAACTCCATATCCTTTCTTGAGAGTCTGGTCATCGGCTCGACAATCCTCGAAAAATCTTGCACAAACTTCCTGTAGTAGCCTGCAATCCCAAGAAACTCCTGATCTCTGCTACCGAACTCGGGGTCTTCCAAGATTCTACTGCTGCGATCTTCTTCGGATCCACTGAAATACCATCACCAGTCACAACATGCCCCAAGAACTCCACCTTGTCCAAGAAAAACTCACACTTGGACAACTTCCCAAACAACTTCTCATTCCTCAGCACATCCAACACAATCCTCAAATGCCCCTCATGCTCCTCCGATGTCTTCGAGTATATGGGTATGTCATCGATGAACACCACTACGAACTTGTCAAGGTACTGGTAGAACACTTTGTTTATCAAGTTCATAAATATCGCCTGTGCATTAGTCAAACCAAACGGCATCACCATAAACTCGTACTGACCATACCGAGTTCTAAAAGCAGTCTTCGGTATGTCCTCCGGCTTCACCTTCACCTGATGGTAGCCTGATCCCAAATCTATCTTAGAAAATACCTTCGCACTACTCAACTGATCATCAATCCGTGGCAAATGACACTTATTCTTGATAGTGAGATTATTCAAAGCCCTGTAATCAATACACCTGCGCACCGATCCATCCTTCTTCGATACAAATAATACTGGGGCTCCCCATGGTAAAGAACTCGATCTGATAAACCCCTTATCCTGCAATTCGTCAACCTGCTTCTTCAACTCTACCAGCTCGCTGTTGTTTACTCTATAGACATGCTGCAAAATTGGTTCTGCACCTGGCACCAAGTCTATAGAAAATTCAATATCTCGATCTGGCGGCAAACATGGCAATTCCTCAGGAAACACATCCAAGAACTCTGCTATCAACGGATGTGGCAACTCCTTGTCTTCCACCATAGCTCCACAAATAATGCCTTCTCCCTGCTCTGCAGCTCCTCTAGCAAACTCGAACTCTGGCTCTCCTGGCGGACCAAACAAAACTCTACCTCCTCTACAATCTATGCTAGCACGGTGCCTACTCAACCAATCCATCCCGAGTACAATGTCGTAGCTCGGAAGTGGCATTACAAGTAGACACGACTCAACTCCCGGCCTCCCAGAGTAACTCTTTGATCCTTACAAATATCATTAACCAGAATAATGCCTCCCCCGATCATGATCTTGCAAGTCCTAAGCAAAGACTCAGCTACCAAACCATGCTTCAGAGCAAAAAAAATAGATACAAAACTATGGAAAGCACCACTATCAAACAAAGCTAAAGCTGGAATGGAATCAATATGGAATATAATGTAAGACACTCAAGAAAGGATAGATTAAGAGATCAAGTATCGATATCAAAGGAGAATAGTTAAATCAAAGAATTTTCTTAGGTGTGATTGAATATCTCAGCCTATATCCTATATCCTATCGCAGCCTCGCAGTAGTATAACTAAATTGTCGCACTATCACGACATCACATACTTTGTGAAGCTAGACCTGCATGGGCCACCACTAAAAATGTGTCATGACCCGCACCCTGTGTAGGGGTACAAGTCGGAAACAAAGCCCAGCCTACGCCACAGAATCGACGGTAGAACGCTGTCTGGATAATCTATCTGACAATATAATGAACCACCAACAATAACAATATACTCAATCACGGATCTAAGATGGAAATGAGCACGAATCAGATAAAGAATAAAATAGTCACAATAAAACTCATGAGTCTAAAATAATACATCAATGAGTCTGAAAGAAATAACAAAATAAGCTGGAGACAAATCCAGTACAAAGAATACTAAGAAGCTACTACTCCTGGGTCAACTGTCTCAGTTGGGATAAGTCTCTCCTGAGCTAGGGTCTCAGACTCTAAACCCATAATATCCTGAGGTCCATAAAAAGTAGGGTACCACTCCTCAGTATCATCTGGAAAAATATATCTAGTCAGAAAAGGAGCAGAGTACATCTCTAACAGCAGTTCTAATCAATGATAAAAACTATGTAACAGTAAATAGATTTGAATATACAAGATGCACAATAGATACAAGAGATATATGTACAATAATAAAATACTGGAAATAATACAATAATGAGCAATATGTTAATGAGAAAGAATACTAATGTCTAAGTGTGTGAGTACTAGCTTTAACATGTGATCGACTTGGGTTGATACAAGAGATACAAGACTTATGGCCTGGCTAATCATACGTGCGGTGTATGATTAACACTATTCAAGATACAAGGTGGGTATGATCACATATCTACACTACATACTCCCCATCCCGACTGGTATAATAGATCCAACCATGGTACGCTATGGCACGAGATTCTCCAAGAAGATAGCGACTCTTCCCGAGAATCAGTGTCTGTACATGTACAAGATAATCAATGAAACAAGGCCTACACAAGATACACCATATACCATGGAATAACATCTCATGACGAGATCTGGATATACCAATCCGTGTAACCATCGTGTCAAGAATATATGGATATCTACACTAGATACAATGAACATAGAGGATATCATAAAAGAGAAACTATCAGAGAATGTACTCACCTGAAGTCCAATAAATAGTCTCACAGATGTCTGACACGGTGCCTCGAAGACCTATACATGGAATACATCATCAATACAAGGTTCCGGGAAGAAAATAAGTTAAACTAGTCAACTTCTAGGTCAATAAGTCAATTCTAAGTCAAAAGTCAACTATGGTCGACTCTGGTCAACTATGGTCAAACTATGGTCAACTATGGTTAACTACCTAGTTCTAGGTTGCATAAACATAACACAAAAATATTGGGTCAAGATACTAAGGTCTAAGCCAAGAAACCCACATCTTAAATGTTAGGATGCCGTATCTCCGGACACGTAAATTCCAAGGTAAACATCACAATAATTATATATATCAAACAATATTAATAATAATATAGAATCACAATTACAACATGAATTAGGTACCGTGGTTTTGAACCAACTTGGTATCTCAACAATAATCACAAACTTGATACCCAAACCAATATCTTGGGTATCTCCAATTACCTTGGTTCCCTCAAGGTAATTCCCAATACCTTGTTATATTAACTACCAGTATATATATATATATATATATATATATATATATATATATATATATATATACTAAATATTATACATATAAAGAAATTAACAATTTAGAATACATTACATCAATATATATATATATATATATATATATATATATATATATATATATATATATATATATATATATATATAATCTGTCAACTTTCGTTAAAAGTTGTGCTGATATTCTGATACGCTGCCTTTTTAGTGACAGTTCTGCCCGTCGCTGAAACTGCCGTTGCTGTTGCTGCTGATTTTCTTCACTGCTGCTGTTGTTTCCTGCTGTCACTGCTGCTACCTATCTCCCGTTGCTGCTGCTGCTGCTGCTAATTAATGACATCGGCTGCTGTCATTAATATCCCGCTACTGCTACAACGGCTGTTGCTGTATTAAATGACAGTGGCTGCTGTCATTAATGCCCCTGTCGCTAAAGCATGCAAATATATATATATATATATATATATATATATATATATATATATATATATACCAATAAAACTATATATACACCCTCCCTATTATGTACATATTATGACATAGCCACATGCACACACATACATAAATACATTTATAAATATACATCCATGCATATATATAAATAATCATATAGCAACTATATATAATATAATTATCTAATTAAATATACATATATACATATTTACACATAACACATATACTATAACATATGTATTTACACATGTAGAAGAATAACTACATAATATATATACTCTTAGTACATACATAATACATAGATCTAGGATACAAGAAACACAATTACATATACTATAATATATATAATATCTATATATATATGCACAATTATAATCTTCATGAATTAAGAGCACAAGAATTAGATCTATATATAATTACACAACATATGGAGAGTATCACACAGTATCCCACTAGATCTAGGATACGTATGTGACACGAGTCCACCACACATCCAATTGTACCTCGAAGGACACAAACAAGTCATATATATTATTTATGAACAATATGAAGAGTCAAATATAGATCTACGTGTCCGTGTCAAAATATGACATGTACAAAGTCCCGTGTCGGAGGAAAAAACCCCCAAATCAATACGTATCACCAAATTATTGGGATACGACCTACACGTACCCAATTGTGGATACGACACTAGCCTCAAATACAAAAACACATGCCAAATTGATCTATATGATCAATTGACACACACAACAAATGTCAATCTCGGAATTCTTCCAAAATTGACACAAAAAATACCATAATTTTCTCAATAGGCCTCCTATGAACACAAAACCAAATCCTATGGATAGCCTATGCATATGGGTTGATTTTCCATGGTTAAAACTCAGATTTAGAACTTAATTTAAGGGAAAAAACTGAATTGTACTTATTGGAAGATGAATTTCCAATGAAACCTCCAATTGAGATGAAATTGCCTCCAACTTGTAGATCCTTGCTCCTCTTTGTAGATCCTCGCTTCCTCCTTCTAGATCCTTGCTTCTCAAGTCTCTAATGGTGATTTGGGAAGAAATTTGAATAAAATTTGGTAGGGAAATGAAATGGAAATGAAGGAATTTGGTATAGAGAAATTCTAGATCTAGTTTTGGAATAAAAAGAGGAGAGAGAATCCCCCCTTATTAATAGGCTGGCCCCTATTTTCCCTCCCTCAAGCTACTATGTAATGAACATTATACCCCTTGGGGCCTCTCATGAAGAAATAATTAAGGAATGAAGCTTCTAGTCTAATGATTTAATTAATTTAATCCATCTCCTTAACAATGGGCTTTCTAAATGGGCTAAGTTCTAACCAATTAATTCATGTTGGTCCATGGGTCTAAACTAAACTAGTTAGGTCCACTAACACAAGTCCAAAATAAATAACTAACATCTAACAACCATTAAATAATACAACAAATAATTATTTATCAAGCACAATATTTAATTAAATATAAAATTACTAAAATACCCTTTCCTAGAAAATGTGGTAGTGACAGCTTGGGAACTCCAAAAGTTATTGGACTTTATCGAAGGTGAATTAACCTTGGGAACATCAAACTCTCCAATTAAGGAGGGATCACCCAACAATTTTTCTCTTCCCGACTTAAGTTGAAGGTTCCGTCATACCAGCTGCACTTCTACAAAAGATGTGCTTGTCTTTCGGTAAAGACTTAGTCATCATGTCTGAGTCGTTATCATTGGTATGGATCTTCTCAATCTGAAGTTGCTTGGATTCCACTATGTTATGAATCCAATGATATCTCACGTCAATATGCTTTGACCTTAAGTGAAAACTCGAATTCTTGCTCAAATGGATAGCACTCTGGCTATCATAATAAAGAACATATGCTTGTTATTCTTGACCCAACTCCTGTAGGAATCTTTTCATCTACAGTAGTTCCTTGCATGCTTCTGTAGCTGTGATATATTCTACTTTTGTAGTCGACAGAGCAATACACTTCTGTAACTTTGACTGCCAAGAAACAACTCCTCCTGAAAGAGTAACTAAATATCCTGAAGTAGATTTTCTTGAGTCAAAATCTCCAGCCATATCTGTATCTGTGTACCCAATCAACACAGGCTTGTCATTTCCAAAGCACAATCTCATTTTGGAAGTATCTCTGAGGTATCTCAAAATCCACTTCACCGCTTTCCAATGCTCTTTACCCGGATTGGATAAGAATCTGCTGACGACACCAACTACATATACCATCATGTACATAAGACTCCCAACAACTGAGGCATATGGCACCAATGCTATCTCTTTATTTTCTTTGTTGCTTGTAGGACACTGCCTTGAGCTGAGCAGAAAGTGATTAGCAAGTGGAGTAGCAACTGGTTTTGCCTTGTCCATGTTGAACTTCTTCAACACCTTCTCGATATAACGTTCTTGTGATAACCACAACTTCCCATTCCTTCGATCACGGGAGATATGCATACCGAGAATCTTCTTTGCTAGACCTAAGTCCTTCATTGCAAAGGACTTGCTGAGCTCTTTCTTTAATTTGCTGATCTTGTCACTGTCACGACCTACGATTAATATATCATCAACATATAGAAGTATAATCGGTTCACCACCAGAGTACCTTTTGACAAACACACAATGATCAGAAGTGGTCATCTGGAATCCTTGCTCGGTTATGAAGAAATAAAACTTCTTATACCATTGACGGGGTTCCTGTTTTAGTCCATACAGGCTCTTCTTTAGTCGACAGACTAGATCTTCTTTTCCTTTGACTTTGAAACCCTCTGGCTGCTCCATATAGATTTTTTCTTCAAGCTCTCTGTGAAGGAATGCAGTCTTCACATCTAGCTGTTCAACTTCTAGATTTAGACTTGCAGCCAAGTTGAGCACTACTCTGATAGATGTCATCTTCACCATAGGTGAAAAAATATCTTCATAGTCAAATCCTTGCTTCTGACTAAAATCTTTCACAACTGGCCTCGCATTGTATCTTGGTTGTGACTTATTTTCTTCTGTCTTCAGCTTATACACCAATTTATTCTTGAGTGCTCTTCTTCCTTTTTATAATTTTACCAAATTATAAGTGTTGTTCTCATGCAAGGACTTTATCTTATCTTGCATGGATTCCAGCCACTCCCCCTTTTTCTCGTGTGCCACTACTTCTTGATAGCATTCAGGTTCTCCTGCATCTGTTTGTAATACATATTATTGTGGACTGTAGAGGATGTTAGGCTTCAGTTGTCTGTTTGATCTTCTAAGTTGAGGTTCTTCAGGAGCTTGCTTTTCTTGAACATTTTCAAGTACAATATCATCATAATGATTGTCCTCGACGTGATCATGGATTTCAGTTTCATTGTTCTCGACCGTATCCCCCCTTTGTAC
Organism: Iris macrosiphon; assembly: GCA_036927795.1. Lineage (NCBI taxonomy): Eukaryota > Viridiplantae > Streptophyta > Magnoliopsida > Asparagales > Iridaceae > Iris > Iris macrosiphon. Next base: position 300,367,152 of record JAYESA010000005.1, read on the forward strand.
TCAGGGCTAAGGAACTGGATGTAGGTCGATTGGATATTCCCTGGAGCTATCAGCCTTTTTTCCTTTTTGAATATCTTCAATAGTTTGATCTTCAAAGAAGACCATATCTCTGCTTCTGACAATCTTTTTATTGACATGATCCCATAGTCTGTAGCCGAACTCTTCATCTTCATAGCCGAGAAAAATGCATTCTTTTGATTTGTCATCAAGCTTGGACCTCTCGTCTTTGTGGATGTGCACGAACGTTCTACACCCAAACACCTTCAAGTAACTGTAGGACACATTTTTCCCTGTCCAGAACTTGTTCGGTATATCACCACTGAGTGGAGCTGATAGAGACAAGTTGATTAAGTGAACTGATATCATCAATACTTCACCCCAGAAACCCTTTGGCAGTTTGGAGTGAGATAACATGGTTCTGATCCGCTCAACAATCATTTTATTCATCCTTTCTGCCAACCCGCTGAGGGATCTTTGGAACCGATCTTTCATGTCTGATTCTATTATTCTAGCAATAGATTCTGAAGTCTCCTATGTACCCTCCACCATTGTTAGTACGGATGCACTTCAGAGTCGTACCAGTCTCACGTTCAATGCTGGCATGAAACTGCTTGAATACTTCAAAGACTTGATCTTTGGATTTGATTAAATATGCCCACACCTTCCCGGAGTGATCATCAATGAAGGTGGCAAAGTATCTTGCATCTCCAAGAGTGTTAGTAGTCATAGGCCCACAAACATCAGAGTAAACAACATCCAGTACGTTAGGTTTTCTAGTTGCAGCCTTATAATGAAATGAAACTCTATGTTATTTTTCAGCCAAACAATCAGTACATGGTTCAAGAGGTGTACTTTTCGATTTCAGTTCGGTTAATACCTCTCTTTTGGATAGAATTTGCAGTCCCTTATCAGTCATATGACCCAGTCGCTTGTGTCATAACCCAATCGTTGGTCCTGATTGGTCGATTTCTGCATTAACATGCTGATTGTTGATCTTAGCATATGTCATATAGAGTGTGTTCTCATTCTTTCCTCTAGCTAGCACTAGGGAGCCTTTGCTGAGTTTCCATTTGCCTCCACTAAACTCATTGGTGTAGCCTTCATCATCCAGCACGCCAGTGGATATCAAGTTGAGACGCATGTCTGAAACATGTCTCACATTCTTGAGAATCAAGGGACAACCAATGTTGGTCTCAAGAGCTATTTCTCTTTTTTTCACTATCTTGGAAATTTTTTCATTTTCCACCCTCACGTTTTCGAAGTCTCCGCTTGTGTGGGATATGAATAATTTCTTTCTAGAAGTAACATAAAATGATGCGCCATAGTCTACAATCCAGCATGAATCTTGAGAGGTTAGATTAACAAGACCATCATCACAAATGATGATTATCTCATCGCCTTTTGAAGCAGTGGCGGTTGTGTCTTTGGCTTCATTCTTCTCATTTGATTCATTTCTTTTCTCTCTTTTTAATTTTCTGCTTTCTCTTTTCATATGACCCTTAAGGCCACAATGAAAGCATTCTATCTTCTTTCTTGGTTTGGAAGTACCTCTAGAATGATCTCTAGGCCTGCCTTTGGAGTGGTTATGGTTGTGGGATTTTCTTTGATGAGTTCTTCCACAATTATCAGAAACAAGGGCATCTGACTCGGTTGATATGTCTTGTTCTTTCCGCCTCGCTTCTTCATTCAATAAACTGTCATTCACTAATGTTGATGTAAGGACGCCTTGAGGAGCGGAGTTGCTTAAGGAAACCACAAGTGTGTTCCAACTATCAGGCAACGAGCTGAGTAGCAAAAGTGCCAATAGCTCATCTTCCAGCACCAGCTTCATGGTTGAGAGTTGATTTACCAGCTCATGAAAATCACTCAAGTTTTCAGAAATGCTTCGACCATCTCTGTATTTCAGGTTCACCAAGCGTCGAATAAGTGATGCTTTGTTTTGAGGAGTCTCTCGCTCGTACATCGATGCCAATTTTATCAACATTTGATGAACATCGATTTCTTTGGGAACATGGTGAAAGACGCTTTGGTCGATCCATGGACGAATCTCTCCAATAGCTTTACGATTTAGAATGGTCCAATCTTTGTCAGATTTGTCTTCTGGCTTCTGTACATTGCAGAGTAACACTTCGTACAAATCCTTGCAATAGAGGATATCTTCCATCCGCGGCCTCCATATGGAATAGTTTGAAGATGTGAGCTTGATCATGGTTGAGGAGGTAGGAGACGATTCCGCCATCACGATCAACAATCTTGTGTGGCTCTGATACCACTTTGTTGGGGATGGAGATGTCTTTCACACAGAAAGTGCGGAAGCAATATCTTGTAATCGAGCTTCTGAAAGCTATGCATTGACAGGTGAGTAAAATAGAACACAAAAGAATTAATGAGGTTCGGCAATGTGCCTACGTCCTCAGACAATTAAAATTCTTTACTTTCTTTCTCCACTAAGAATAGTGTGATTATAAATTACAAACTCTCTCTTGAATACACTCAAGATACTCACAAGCTCTCATACAAACGTATGGATACACTTTGGTGAAGAAGTACTCGAGGTAGAAGCACCGTTCGGAAGAATACCGCAAGCAAGGAGCACCAAGAGTACCACCTCTTCTAGCACCAAGATTACAAGGGAGGATTAACTAAACATCTCCCAAACCATCTCCTTATATAGCCATAAGGGAATGAATCTTCTCCTACAAGATTCGTTTCATCGAAGATTCATTAAGCTTGGAAACTGCAAAAGTCATTAGATTTTCTCCAAGGTGAATGAACCTTGGGAACATCAAACCCTCTCTTCAATTAAGGAGTGATCATCCAACGTATCTACCTTCTGCATCGCATCATATCACATCCGTCCACCCAAATCTCCTCATCTGGATGCTCATGTTCTCAATGGATACCTAGGTAGGAGAGTGATTTTTTTTTGAGTTTGCAGCTGAAAATGAAGGCTGCTACATAGAGACAATCCCGGTTCCCACCCAAGTTAATCACCACATTCTTATCATACTTGAATACAAATTAAATCAATTTAATTAGCACCATGTAGAAAAGGAAGGTCCTTAATCCCAAAATCAGAGTGGTTTGATTGTCTGTCAACATTACACAAAATTTCCTTGATCATATTCACATCAACATCTATAAATCACATCCTAATTCATGAACGGACCAATTTGGCTAGCTACAATATAGATTCATTTCACATCATAATCTTTCCTCTCCTCTTGGTCAATCTCCTACTCTCGCATGCCACCACCTTCGTTGTCGCCGAGAAGAGAGGCTTTAGCTTAGAGCTTATTCATCGCAACTCTGTCGAATATCCTCTGAACCTCACTTATATGTTTCATGCATCGTCGACGATAGCCGGAACAAAAGATCTCGACGCGCGTCCAATCGTGACGGGCGAGAACTTTCTGTACATGGTAAAGGCCCACATTGGAGGCTCCCTCGTCCATCTTGTACTGGACACTGGAAGCAGCTTGGTGTGGACTCAAAGCGAGCCATGCAACACTTGCTTCCACCACGACCGACCTGACTACAACCCTACGGCCGGCACCTTCCAAAGGCTGCCGAGTGACCACCCGCTATGTGAATACCAAGGTTGCAAAAGTTTCTACCATGAGTTATTTACACTCACCTTTCTTATGTTTTATATTTCGAAAATGTTATTTTGTCCGTCGGTGAACATGACCGCAGCAGGCCCGCGCCCATGCGGCTGGCTCCCATTGGCTCCTCCTACCCCCCGACTGCTCCGGATCCCACCACCCTGCACCTCTAGTAGCGGCCCACCACGTGGGCACAGACCATCGACGGCCCGCCCACGGATGAGCCAAATAGCGGTAGCGTTTATGTTTATTACACGAATTTATCTTATTTTAAAAATAATTGTACTAACATCTCCTATGTTATATATATTTTACATGGATCTCTATGTTTTATGTTTTATAATTATTATTCCTTTAATATATTTAGCTGAAATTTATTGCAAATATACACACAGATGAGTATATATATATATATATATATATATATATAATATGAATTTTTTTATATTTTATGTTTTATAATTATTATCCTTTTAATATATTTAGTTGGAATTGACTGCAAATAAACACACAGACGAGTACAATTTCTTCAGTAAGTATGTATATATATATATATATATATATATATATATATATATATATATTTTTGAAACTTTTCGCACACTTGGACAATCTATACTCGAAGAAAAGAAGATGACATGTTTTTTTTTTATAGTTATGGTTTGGTAGACCTCCCGGGAACCCGCAGGTACACCAAAGGCATCCTCGGGACCGAAACGTTCTCATTCGCGTCAAAGAACGATGGCGGCATCGAGACTATCCCCGACGTCGTCTTCGGCTCCTCCAACAACAGAAGCGTCGACTTCTTTAAGAACAGAAGGGTCCCCACCGGAATCCTAGGGATGGCCCCAACCCACGGCTCATTCCTGGTGCAAGTACGGAAACTAATCCAAGGCCGCTTCTCCTACTGCCTCGGCAACAACAATCACGGATCAGCCAGCAACAGCCACCTGAAGTTCGGCAGCGACATCGTCATGGAAGGAGGAGGGGCCAAGTATCGAAGAATCTCACTACTGAGGATTCCGCTCTAGCGCCTTGTTGGAAATCAAGTTTGCTGAAGGGGGGTAGAGTTCGGTCCGAACTCGGTCCTGGCCGAGTTCGAGCAGAACTTGATATGGTGTTTTAGAACTTTTGAACTGAACTCGGTCCGAGTTCAATGTCGGCAGCGGCTGATCGAATTTTGGAATTTTTATGTTATATTTTGGACCCTTGGATCCTAGTGGACGGCTGGATCTTAATGTTGGCTATGTTTATGATTTCCTAACCCTAAAATAGGTTTCTCATTCTATAAAAAAGGAGGACGGTGGAGGCACAAAGAAGAAGCACAAGTTAGAGATTTGAGATGCTCGTCCACAGAAAATATAAGAGAAAGTCCGTGCTTTACTCTTAGGACTTCGTCATCCAAGACAGAAGGAAGAAGGAGATCTAATCGAGGAGTCGTCAACTTCGGTTAGGGAGATTGTTACGGGTTGGTAAGTGATTTCAATTATAATCGTATGCTTTTTTTTCTTGAGTGTGGTGAGGGGGTTGAACCTATTAGCGCAAAGAGTTTCAACATTAGTTTTTTACAATCTTGTAATTTTATCTGAGTTATAAAGATTGGAATTTGTCCAGGTGACGTAGTCACCGTCATACACTTGTCTTCATCTGTACTTGGTGTTCGTAAATTGATTGGTCATCTCAGATGGGTTGGCAAATGCTTCCACGTCGCGTTCAACACCTGGTATCAAAGCACACGTATTTTCAACACGTGGTATCAGAGTCAGGTTCTTCTCGGGAGGAAAGGTGCAACTATGTCTACGGAGCAGATGAACACTCGTATGATCACCCTAACAGGAAGAAACTGGACGATTGGGAAGCCAGGGATGGAGGATCTATTCTGGTGCAAGGACTTGCATGGTCCGTTGGAGGGCGACAACACAAAGCCGACGAAAAAAAGGTGCTGATGACTGAAAATGATTGGATCATAAGGCTGTTGGATTCATCCGCCAATGGCTGGACGATTCGGTCTTTCACCACGTGCCCATGGAGAATTCTACAAAAGTATTATGGGAGAAGCTACATTAGTTGTACGAAAGGAAGACGGCTGGCAATAAGGTAGCATCGGGACCAAAACGTTCTCATTCGGTTTGTTTGTTTTTTTATAGTTATGGTTTGGTAGACCTCCCGGGAACCCGCAGGTACACCAAAGGCATCATCGGGACCGAAACGTTCTCATTCGCGTCGAAGAACGGTGGCGGCATCGAGACTATCCCCGGCGTCATCTTCGGCTCCTCCGACAACAGAAGCGTCGACTTCTTTAAGAACAGAAGGGTCCCCACCGAAATCCTAGGGATGGCCCCAACCCACGGCTCATTCCTGGTGGTAGTACGCAAACTAATACAAGGCCGCTTCTTCTACTGCCTCAGCAACAACAATCACGGATCAGCCAGCAACAGCCACCTGAGGTTCGACAGCGACTTCGTCATGGGAGGAGGAGGAGCCGAGTACCGAAGAATCTCACTGCTGAGGATCCCGGGAGAGCCTTGTTGGAAATCAAGTCTGCTGAAGGGGGATAGAGTTCGGTCCGAACTCGGTCCCTAGCTGAGTTCAGACGTAACTCGGTGTGGCATTCCAGAACCTTTGAACCGAACTCGGTCCGAATTCGATATCGGCAACGGCTGCTCGGGTTTTAGAGTTTTTATGTTATATTTTGGACCGTTGGATGCCAGTGGACGGCTGGATCTTATCGTTGGCTAATTTTAGGGTTTTCTAGTCCTAAAATATGTTTCTCATCCTATAAATAGGGAGGAGGATGGAGGCACAAAGAAGAAGCACAAGTTGGAGATTTGGGGTGCTCGTCCACAGAAAATCTAAGAGAAAGTCCGTGCTTTGCTCTTAGGACTTTGCCATCCAAGACAGAGGAAGAATGAGATCTAATCGAGGAGTCGTCAACTTCGGTTAGAAAGATTGTTACGGGTTGGTGAGTGATTTCAATTATAATCTTCTGCTTTTTTTCTTGAGTGTGGTGAAGGGGTTGAACCTATTAGCGCAAAGAGTTTCAACATTAGTTTTTTACAATCTTGTAATTTTATCTGAGTTATAAAGGTTGGAATTTGTCCAGGTGATGTAGTCTCCGCCATATACTTGTCTTCATCTGTACTTGGTGTTCGTAGATTGGTTGGTCATCTCAGGTGGGTTGGCAAACGCTTTCACGTCGCGCTCAATACCTGGTATCAAAGCGCACGTATTTTCAACACGTGGTATCAGGGTCAGGTTATTCTCGAGAGGGAAGGTGCAACTATGTCTACGGAACAGATGAACACTAGTATGATCACCCTAACAGGAAGAAACTGGACGATTGGGAAGCCAAGGATAAAGGATCTACTCTGGTGCAAGGACTTGCATGGTTCGTTGGAAGGCGACAACGCAAAGCCGACAGAAAATGTGCTGATGACCGAAAATGACTGGATAAGAAGGCTGTTGGATTCATTCGCCAATGACTGGATGATTCGGTGTTTCACCACGTGTCCATGGAGAATTCTATAAAAGCATTATGGGAGAAGCTGCATTCGTTGTACGAAAGGAAGACGGCTGGCAATAAGGCATTTCTGATTTGTCAACTCGTCAACTCGAAGTACACGAAGGGTGCACCAGTGGCACAACATCTGAACGAGGTTCAGGGCATCATCAATCAGCTGTCTCCGATGAAGATGGTGATTGAGGATGAGCTTCAGGCCCTTCTGCTTTTGAGTTTTCTGCCGAAAAGCTGAAAGACATTGGTGGTGTCGGTGAGCAACTCCGCTCCTGATGGAGTTATCACGATGGAGGCAGTCAAAAGCAACTTGTTGAACGAGGAGATCCGACATAAGAAAGTTGAATCATCGCTGGAGTCCGCTCTGGTGGCTTCCTACGAAAATGTAAGACCCAAGTCACAGACGAGGACAGAAGGGAGTTCTCGGAATCTTGCGATTGTAGACTGCAAGGAGGGCTGCTATCACTGTGGCAAAATAGGTCATATCAAGAGGAACTGCATGAAGCTCAAAGCTGAGATGGAAAAATGCAAGAATGATCAGGAGGATCTCACGGCTAAGAAAGACCTCATCATCACAGCAACCGACGCAGAGGAACCTTGTGGCATGTGTCATGATGACGACTGAGTCATGGACACGGGGCATCATATCACGCCACTTCATATAGAAGGATCTTCACGTTATACCGTGGTGGCAGATTTGGACGTGTGAAGATGGACAACAAGGGAACGACTGCAGTTATAGGCATCAGTGATGTGCACTTGACAACGGAGCTTGGTGAGAAGCTCGTTCTAAAAAATGTGCGACATATACCGAGTTTGTGCTATAACTTGGTTTCGGTAGGGAGGCTGGCGGATGATGGCTGTCGCAGTTTGTTTGGAGATAAAGATTGGATGCTTACGAAGGGTTCCCAACAGCTAGCTCGAGGAGATTTTTATTGTGGCATGTACAAGCTCAAGCCACTGAGGTGTACAGGCATGCCACATACAGCGGATGGAGGCTCGAGGGGTATTCGACAGAAGGTGGATCGTCAAAAACTTGTCTTAGAGGGGCTTCGAGATACTTTGAGGGATACAGAGGATTCGGTTCGTCGAGACAAAGAGACGAATGGTGATGAGTCAAAGATTGATGGTCAGTCTATCGGTCCTATGACAGCTGGTCGGTCTCTAGGTAGGGGTTGCTTCACGGATCCAATTTTGGCGACGGGTGGTTTGCCATAGATTCACGGAGTGACATTCGTTTCAGCAGTTCGAGGCCAAATAGAAGATCAAGGTTTGCAGCAAACTCTATCTAAGGCAGGAGCATCATCATTCATACAGTTTAGGAAAAGCTGTGGGTCATTGACGTCATGCACAATGCGTGATATTCTGCTCGAGGAATCATGTGTATGGGGGAGCTTCAAGTTAAGACACGAAGGTAGGAAGATTCAGGACTTCGAATCTAGGGAGAATCGTACCGTCCGCTAGGTTGGGCCAGCTAAGGGTGAAGAAGCTCGTCGAAACGTTAACACGTTCCGGTGAAAGACGAAAGTCGGGGACATATAGCCAAGACTCACCGTGAGGCTGATCGTTAGGGACTTCGGTCTTGGCCGTGTCATCGATATCGGTCGGACGAGTAGTGTAGGAGGTGATACGCATGGCAGCCAGCGTCGACGTGACGGTCGAGGAGCTGAAGATGACGGAAGATGCAAAGCAACTCGGGGGATCGGAGATCGGTGGCATGGGGGAGCAAGTTTTCTGTCGTGGGACGACATGCATGTAGTCCAATTGAGGAGCCATTGAGCCAACACCTCTCATCAGACTGTAGGAGGAGATTATTGGGAATCAAGTCTGTTGAAGGGGGCAGAGTTCGGTCCGAACTCGGTCCCTGGCCGAGTTTGGGCCAAACTCGGTGTGGTATTTGAGAACCTTTGAACCGAACTCGGTCCGAGTTCGATGTCGGGAGCGGTTGCTCGAATTTTGAAAATTTTATGTTATGTTTTGGACCCTTGGATCCTAGTGGACGGCTGAATCTTATGGTTGGCTATTTTTATGATTTTTTAACCCTAAAATAGGTTTCTGGAGGACGGTGGAGGCAAAAAGAAGAAGCACAAGTTGGAGATTTGGGGTGCTCGTCCACAGAAAATCTAAGAGAAAGTTCGTGCTTTGTTCTTAGGACTTCGTCATCCAAGACAGAAGGAAGAAGGAGATCTAATCGAGGAGTCGTTAACTTCGGTTACGGAGATTGCTACAGGTTGGTGAGCGATTTCAAATGTAATCTTTTGTTTTTTTTCTTGAGTGTGGTGAGGGGGTTGAACCTATTAAATGGTTTCAACATTAGTTTTTTGCAATCTTCTAATTTCATCTGAGTTATAAAGATTGAAATTTGTCCAAGTGAAGTAGTCACCGCCATATACTTGTCTTCATCTGTGCTTGGTGTTCGTAGATTGATTTGGTCATCTCAAGTGGGTTTGCAAAACGCTTCCGTGACGCGTCCAATACGAGATATCGGAGCACACGTATTCCTAACACGCCTTACAACTATGTGGAATTGAAAGATATCAGTGTCGACGGTCATTGTCCCCACCTGCCGAAGGCTACATTTGCTCTCCTACCTGGCAGGCGGACGGGGGGATGCATAATGGGCACGGGGTCGTCCCACACTCTCTTGATCAAGCCGGCCTATGAGGCCGTGAAGAGAGACTTGACGAGAGTCCATTTTTGTTCACCCACAAATACCAGGGTGTTTGTTCACCCTCCAATAGAAAATGCACACGTGGCATCTTCATCCAAACAAAACTATCTTGCAAGTAGTTTTGTTCACCAACCAAGGTGGTTTTGACTTTAAAAATGTCACGTGTGTATTTTTTATTGGAGGGTGAACAAACATTCTAGTATTTATGGGTGAACAAAAATGGACTCGCTTGACGAGCTACTTCGGGAGGTTTAGCCAGCTCAAGCCTAGCATCCCTGAAGGCAGCAGTAAGATTTGTTACAGTGCGCCGGCTCCAGGTTTCAGTGACTTCCCTTCCTTGGGGGGGAGGCAGTTTTGCTGTAGACTGAAGGGGAGTCGACTGAAGCCGATAATCGGCTCAGATGCGCAAGCGAATGTCCATATTGTGTTTGATGTCAGGAAAGGATATGTCTACTTTGCTCATAGAAGAAACTATGCCCAAGCCTAAGTGCGTTAATTTGATATCAGTTTGTACGTGTATCAGCTCCATCTTATCTTCTACTAATTAATATATGGCTAATAATAATGCTTATCGATGAAGTTAAGATCGTTGTATGTTCTTGCAAAGAGGGGGTTTCTAAAGTCAGAATACTAATTGTCAGACTTATCTCTGAGCGTCTCTGGGACCAAAAAACTTTTCATTTTGCTCGAAAGGAAGGTGGCATCCCTCATCCGGGACCAACAACTGTTAGCACTTGTGCAAACTACGCAAATAAGGATGAACATACAAAGAAGAGAGGATTTTATTAGCACCGGTTGTTATTTCTACTAATTATTCTTTTGCTTTTATAAGAAAATAAGCATAACAACCTTTCCCTACAAATATGGATTGCCATATGTTCTCCTTGAGACTTGGTCTGCTAATCACAAGAAGTACAAAGTTTAAACAATAATTGCTCCCTAAACTTTTGTGATTACTTGATGACGATTATCCCGATCTTGGAGCGAAGTTCCTGGAACCTGACCCGACCCAGGGCCTTGGTCAGTATGTCGGTGAGCTGCTCCTCCGTTCGAATATACTCTACCTCCGCTGTCCCGTCCTTGATGCAGTCACGAATAAAGTGGTACCTCGTCTGAATATGTTTGCTGCGATCATGAAACACGAGATTTTTGCTGAGGGAGATTGCCTATTTGTTGTCGATGTGCAGCTTTACACATCCGATGTCATCGCCCTTCATGTCCGCCAGCAGTCGTGCGAGCCAGATGCCTTGGCTGGCGGCAGAGGTCGCTGCGACATACTCGGCTTTGCAGGATGACAGTGCCACCACCTTCTGCTTCTGTGATTGCCAACTGATGGCGCTGTTGCCGAGGAAAAATAGTACACCTGTCGTGCTCTTGCGGTCATCAACATCCCCGACCATGTCGCTGTCGCAGTAGCCGACCAACCGGGGCTCCTCTGTTCTTCGTCCGTAGCGGCAGCCGTAACCCCGCGTACCAGCAACGTACCAGAGTATGTGTTTGACCGCCGCTAGGTGCTCAGTTGTCAGTTTTTCCATGAAGCGGCTCACATACCCGACTGCGAATGACAAGTCCGGCCGGGTGTGCACGAGGTACCGCAAACTTCCCACTATGCTCCGGTACTCTGTGGCATTTGCCGGCGGTGCAGCACTACCTTGCTGAGCTTCAAACGTGGCTCCATAGGTACATGGCAAGGGTTGCAGTCGCCCATGCCACTCTTCTCTAGTATCTTGGCTGCGTATGCAGACTGCTTCACTGTGATACCGTCTGCGTCCTGCTGCACCTGGATCCCAAGGTAGAAAGAAAGCAATCCGAGATCGCTCATCTTAAATGAGTTGCTCATCTCGTTCTTAAACTTGTCGATCTCGCCCGCATTGTTCCCTACGATGATGAGGTCGTCGACGTAGACACCCACGAGCAGCCTTGCCTCGCCATGGCCGCGCATGTAGATGGCGTGCTCCGAGGGACTCTGGCTGAGTCTGAGTGTGGACATGCACTTGTCTAGCTTCGTGTTCCAGGCCCTCGGCGCTTGCTTCAGGCCGTAGAGCGCCTTGTGTAGGAGAAAAACTTTCTTCTCCTCGCCGGCGGCTGCAAAACTGGGTGGATGCGTGACGTAGACCTCCTCGTCGAGCTTACCATTCAAGAATGTCATTTTCACATCCATGTGATGGACAGCCCACCCGGCATGACCGGCAAACGCCAATAGTAACCTGAAGGAGTCGAGTCTGGCTACTGGCGTGAAAACCTCATCGTAGTCGATCCCGTGCCTTTGCATGTACCCTTTCGCGATGAGCCGAGCCTTGTGCTTGACGACGACGCCATGCTCATCCTTCTTCGTTTTGTATACCCATTTGAGTCCAATGGGGCGGTGACCAGCGGGCAGGTCCACGAGCCGCCAGGTGTTGTTCTCCTCAAAGGATGCGAGTTCCTCCAGCATTGCTCGGAGCCAGCACTCGTGTTGCTCCACTTCTGAAAAAATAGAGGGTTCATCGTCCATGGCGAGGAGGAGGTCCAAGAGTCGTGGAGGTGCACCGACTCAGCTTCGTAGATGTCTTGCAGATAACGGTATCGGTACGACATTTCGGTTGGCGGAACGGGCGTCGCTCCTGACGGCGGTGAGATGAATCGGATCAGAGCCGCACCCGCCGTCTCAGGCGTCAAGACCGCTGGCGTCGTAGCGGCTGATGTCGGGGTTGTGCGAGCGGGCGTCACGGCCGGTGGTGGAGACGCGTGACCGCTTCCCGCCTGCTCGGGTGGAGGCAGTGTCCGCGTCGATGCGGGTGTGGCCGCGCCCACAACCTTTGGTGATGGACCTCCGTTCTCGGCCGAATCGAACGTGCCGGGAATGAGCTCGTGGGGAAATTCAACAGTGAATGCCTCGCCGATCCCGACGAGGCTGACGTCGATGTCGGTGTGCGTCCAGTCCCACTGTCCCGCCTTGTCGAAGATGATGTCACGGGTGACATACAGGCGACGACCTACTGGATCGTAGGCCCTGTAAGCCTTGGACCCCGCCTCATAGCCAACAAACACCATTGGCTTGCTTCGATCGTCAAGCTTCTTCAAATTTGGCTGCACCATCTTCACATGAGCAATGCAACCAAAAGTACGTAAGAAACTTACATCGGGGCATTTATCATGCCACGCCTCATATGGCGTCTTTTCCTTCACCGCGGCTATTGGCGCCATGTTCAGCAGGTATACCACCGTGGTCACCGCCTCGCCCCAGAATGCCGCCGGCATGCTCTTCGCCTTGAGCAAGCTTCGAGCCATAGCTAACACAGTGTGGTTCCGGCGCTCGACGACGCCGTTTTGCTGAGGCGAGTAAGGCGCGGTGAGGTGGCGTTTGATGCCGTGGCGCTCGCAGTAGTCGTTGAAATCGTTCGACGTGAACTCGCCGCCACGGTCTGTGCGTAGTACGCGAAGCTTGCACTTGGACTCGACCTCCGCCGCAACCTGAATGCGTTTGATTGCCTCGCTCGCCTCGTCCTTGGATCTCAGCAGCTTGATCCACATGAACCTGCTGTAGTCGTCAACGAGGAGAAGGAAGTAGCTTTTCCCGCCAGGTGTCGCCGGTGAGATGGGACCACACAAGTCCGCGTGCACCAGGTCGAGAGGGTCGGTGGCGCGGTAGTTTGCGTGCCGGGGAAATGATGTGCGTCGCTGCTTCCCGGCCAGACAGCTGTTGCACAACTGATCGACGTGATCAATGTGCGGAAGGCCGTCCACCATGTTTCCGCTGCTCAGACGACGAAGAGCGTCGAAGTGTAGATGGCCGTAGCGCGCATGCCAACGTCACGCCATATCCGAGCACTGTGCCGCGAGGCGTCACGCCCCGATCTCCCGCAGGAAAATTGGCCGTTCCCGCTAGGCGGGAATCACCCTCGCCAGCGCTCCCGCGGAACGATCGCTTAACCCATCCGGGCGTGATGCCGCACGAACGTGAGCCACGCCCGTGCAAGGCCATGGTTCATTGGCTGGCGGCAAGAGTTCTAAGCCACAGAGTCGCACAGATTGTCCGAGTGCAGCGGAGTCATGAACGCATAGGCGATCGGTAACAGGTTCACTGAGTCGACAAATATAGCGGAAGCATAGAAACAAGTAAAGTAATCTCTTTATTGATATGAACAAGTGTTACAGGCGGAGTATAGCCGAGATTACAAGTCGCTCAAGCCTCTCTCTGAAACAGTAAAAGCGTGCCAAGTGGCTACAACTATGGAATGATTGTACAGGCGATGGTCAGGCGATGTTCACAACTTATGTCTTGTATATGTGCTTCAGTCCCGGACGCACCGTTGCAAGGCTTCAGAGGGAACTCCTGGCCTTAGCACGCACGAAGGAGGCGTCCGTACCGCACGAGGTTCTCCTGCACCCTGCATACAAACTGGTGGATTATCAGTACATTGAATGCACTGGTGGGGAAGCTACTCGCCCGCTCGACAAATCCAAACACGTAATACAGGTTCCGTGCACAACTATTAAGTTGTCTTTCTAGTTGCCTTAGGATCAGTTTCATGCAGATATTGAATAGCTTAACGTGTCGGGCAGTGCGCCGTGCGATGTTTGAGGAAACACGGCGAGACTTACCAACTTACCATTTCTCCTTCCCTGTCCAAGGCAAACATGATTAATTCAAGCACGGGCAAGTATAAGCATTCAGGAGGCAAGCATATGCAAACAGGAGGGTTCTTATAACATGATCATTCAGGTGTTAAGTTATTCATTGATGCTATGCAATGACTCGCACGCGGATAGCCGCTAAGCGAGGATGACTTGTTATCTTTTGTTTCACAGGCAAGCACGCAACAGGTTAAATACACACGATAAACACACGATGCATTGCAAGCCATATTCACACTATAATCACACGAGGCATTGCAAGCATATACACACGATGATCACTGGCTGATGCCATAATGGACTAGTCAAGGACGTGAATAACATGCAACGAGAAAACACGAGGAGCTCATAAAACACGATGCGTTGCAAGTTACCCAGTCCGCACACGATTGACTATAAACACGAAGTCTGCCCGGATCGGATCGGTGCCAGTGCCCCAGCACCGTCCGCAGAACTTATATCCTTGTGCACAAGTTGTCCATGATCGAACACGATTGATAATTTACACACGAGCACACGAGACTCATTTAGCTATTGGATATGCACAGTCTCCTGAGCTGCTGTAAGCCCGCACACGAGGGAGACTTGCAGGGAGATCCAAATACCTGAATGAGTCTTGCCATAGGAACACGATTCTTTTACTTGGCATGATACAGTCCCCTGGATCGGGAACTGCCTTGGTGACCTAACGGTCCCGAATACTTGCGGGTTCATTCAGGCACGGAACGACTACGTAGTAGTCTCCCGGGGTTTGGATGAAAACACGGTAACATTCAAGCAGACAAGCATGCGTTTCTAAGGAACATGAACAGGCACGTTGCTCGGGCCCGAAGGTAGTCCGAGAGATGAAACCGTTAAGGGACTTAGCATGCGAGGGTCTGAATATAAGCAGTATTTCCATTTTCATGTTCTAGCAAGCAATACAAGTTGGGATTATTCCCTTAGCTAGGTGCGTTGGATTTATTAGCATGCAGGGGGTGATTCACCTAGCGACTAGCATATATGATTCCAGGTTTTATATGTGCTGGCTAAGCAAAGACAAGTTCACCGTAGCCACCCACCTTAGCGATGATTCGCCTCGGTAGAGCGATACGTCTGAGCGAGCCTCTGAAAGTCCAAGTCGGATTCCTTGTAGGGACAAGTCTGGATATCCTTTGCTTCTTGATTGAGGCAAAGCAGGTCGGGACAGCTGCACGATTGCCGATTGAGACGGCAGTCCGCTTGAGCGGAACAGGGTGTTACACGAGGCACACCGGCTGTACGATCCGCAATGGAAGAATATATAGACGATTTGAAGTGCGTGATACCTTAGCGAGGAGGCGGCGCTGTTTGTCGCGGATTCGGAGTGTTCCATCCCCGATTAGCGTGGAGCAGCCGGTCTCGTCCAATTGCCCGATGCTGACGATGTTGCTACGTAACCGGGGAATATAATAGACGTTGGTGAGGGCTCGATGTTCCCTCCCTTGGCCCGTGAACACCACCGTGCCCCGGCCTTGGATGTCAACGACAGAGCCATCGCCAAATTTGACGCTGCCCCGCACGTCGGTGTCGAGTTCGGAGAAGACTGCTTGCGCGCCCGTCATATGGTTAGACGCTCCCGTGTCGCAGTACCAGGTCACATTGTCGGTGTCCTCCCACTCCCCAAGTTTTACCAAGGTGCACTCCTCGTTAAGCATCACCTGCTTGATCGCCTTGGTGTGGGTGTCGGGCGTCTCGACGATTGTGCACACCTGCGCCATCAGAAGCGTCGGTTCGTCCTCCTCCACCTGCGCCAAAAGGGCCTCTTCCTTCTTCTTCTTGCTGCATTCACGAGCTCAGTGGCCCAGTTTGCCGCAATAACGACACTTATCGTCGCGAGTTGCACCGGAGCCGCTCCTTTTGCCGCTTGGCTTAGGATCGCGCGCTCCCGAGTCCCTCTCCGGGACGCGCCACTTCTTCTTCTGGCCGCCGTTTCCGGCGCCCCTGCTGGACGAGCCGCCTCTGCTGATTCTTGCGAGCATCCCACTCCTCCTCTGTAAGCAGTAACTTGCCGTCCGAGGTATTGCCACTCTCGATCTCGTCCCTGATCTCCGCTGCCTTAAGCCTCCTCGTTAGATCCTCAATGGTGAGCACATCGAGATCCAAAAAGGGTCTCGATAGCCAGGGCGGTCTGGCTGTACTTCTTAGAAACCGTCGCCAGCATCTTGAGGACGAGCTTGTCCTCGGAGATCGTGTCGCCGAGTGCGACGAGAGCGCCCGACAGAGCAGTGAGACCCATGGCGAAAGAGTCCACGCCCTCACCGTCCCGGAATGCCAGCTGCTCGTATTTTTTCTGCAGCGACTGCGCCTTCGCTTTCTTGACGCGATTGCTGCCGACGTGCACCGTCTTCAAAGACTGCCATGCCTCCCGCGCCGTCGCCTTGATCGCCAGTGATGAGATCATCGCCGGCGGGACAGAGCGTAGGAGAGCCTCCATCGCTGTCCTATCCAGCTCCCGCTCCGTCGTCCCGGTGTGCACCGCCACCCAGAGACCTCTCGCCTCCAGCATACACTACATCACCAAAGCCCATTCATCGTAGTTTGTACGCGTGAGTTGCGGATACTGCGTCCCGCCGGAATCCTGGGACACCTTCGGGATCACCAGGGTGCCTGCCACGCTCGGGCCGCTAGCTGGACTCGACGCCGACACTGATGGAGGTGTGAGTGGATTCCCGTCCGCATCAGATGACATGACTCTGATACCAGCTGTTAGCACTTGTGCAAACTACGCAAATAAGGATGAACACACAAAGAAGAGAGGATTTTATTAGCACCGGTTGTTATTTCTACTCATTATTCTTTTGATTTTATAAGAAAATCAAGCATAACAACATTTTCCAACAAATATGGATTGCCATATGTTCTCCTTGAGACTTGGTCTGCTAATCACAAGAAGTACAAAGTTTAAACAATAACAACGTCAACTTAAGTTAGCGAGGATGGCCGGCCCCGGCCGGCCCTATTTCGTGCACTTGGTAACTAGGTAGCCGCATCAACGGACGCTTCTCCTACTACTTGGCCAGGACGGATCGGAGTTAACAGCCACACATGACATTAATTTTATATCAGAGGGAACTATATATCAAAGAACTCCTATCTTGAGATATATATACTAACAACAACTTGTAATATATATATATATATATATGGCATTGGAGTGTCTGCGCGACAAGTAGCCTCTCAACCTGCATGCCAAGAGAGACTTTTTCGTACAACACCGATAGGTCAACTAATTTCATGATCAGGCCAGCTTATGATGTCATAAAGAACCACATGCATGTTCTACTACTTCCCTGCAGGTCTAGGTAGACATTTTTTGACGCGCTAGCATGTGTAAGAACAATTATTGGCCTAGCTGCACAGCAAAATATCCATTTTGTGTATGATATTTTTCAGCAACAGCATGGGCCGAAAACTAAGTGTGTACGTTCTAGTTTATATCTATTCTCTCTTAATTTCCCTTGAAGAAATGGTTGATGATAATATTTTGTAATTCCTTCGAAAATAAAGATTTGCTTGCTTAACTAGTTGAAGGTAGAATCTTGCTAGGATGTTAGATAGATTAAGTGACTTAATTACGTTGTTAATTGCTTGTTAATTAAGAAGTACTGGAGAAATATAGTAAATTATAATTTTCTCAGAAACATGTAAATGTTGGGATCCAACAGAGAATTATCAAGAGAGCGTTCATAAGTACGTCATAATATTTCTCAACCACAGTTTTTGCTAGTGTTTCTACTTGACTGCGAGGGTTTCTCTACTGTACTAGGTGCCTCCATTGTACCTAATGAAACAAATACGTTACAACATATTCGTGTTGTACACAACAACATGTGATCAATATTCAGAGGCGCAGGTGCGGATTTAGGATTTAAAATTGGGATAGGCTATTACAGTACTACTAATCTAATGCCGAAAATTCGACAGAATTTTCCTATATTGTAAAGATTCGATACTTGTCATAATGAATAAAAACATTGAGAAACAGATATCTATATCGAATATAAACCATTAAACTATTCCATTTCAAATTTAGTCCAATTAGAACATGTCCACTCACAGTCCATATTTGACAACTAAGGATATCATCCCCTTAGAACATGAATTCAAGTATGGAAAAATTTCAAACTCTGAAAACCTCCTTTTGGATGGATCAGCTCCTGACTGAGCAAA
Organism: Iris macrosiphon; assembly: GCA_036927795.1. Lineage (NCBI taxonomy): Eukaryota > Viridiplantae > Streptophyta > Magnoliopsida > Asparagales > Iridaceae > Iris > Iris macrosiphon. The sequence continues at coordinate 300,385,750 of JAYESA010000005.1, forward strand.
TGATGTAACCTTCAAATTCTTACTACGTACTATAGTAAAAAACAACAAGAACAGAGAGACTTCAACCTTCAACACACAGAAAAGAAATGTAAAATCACAAGAAAAAAAAACCAATTTAACATCCTTTGGCAAATCTCAAATCCTCAATGGGTTTGAATTTTATTTGAGAATATCATCATGAATAAATTCCAGTTTTAGACTTCTAGTACCGGACAAAAAATCAAAATTTTCTCACATAAAGCTTCCACACTTGTAGTCTTAAAGAAGTTGCTCACCCTAGAAAGGCTTCAGTTTCATTAAAAAGAAAAACAAAAAAATCAAAATTTTCTCACATAAAGCTTCCACACTTGTAGTCTTAAAGAAGTTGCTCACCCTAGAAAGGCTTCAGTTTCATTAAAAAAAAAATTCAAAATTAAATAATGGTACGCAGTCAATACTATGCTATGAAGCTATTGATGCTTCGAGTTGCTGAAACACAATGCACAAGTAGTATGGTCATGAAAGAAAATAGAAAACTTGTTGCAATCAGATAAAATATAGAAAAACTGATTGCAAGCACGCAAATGAAAGTTTCACATATAGAATGAATAATGACGAATAACATTTTTTTTTGATTTTTATATATGAGTTAGTCCACTTCTAACCCATTTAAATTTATAGTAGTCCATCGTAGCTACAGTTTCTCGATCCATCCCTATAAATACTGTTAATATATAGTTAGCATGGGGAAAAAAATGTCCATCTATGTTGGTTTTTTCTTTTTTCCAAAAAAAGTTCAAGTAACGTACTACACTGTTGCGTGTAAGCATAAACTTTGTTTTTTGGGTTATATATAAGAACTTTATGATATTTAAGTGGGTGTAAGTTGATCAGCGCACACAAACAAATATCCATAAATTGATTTTTTTTTTTTTTTTCACATTGTGAGATAGACGATAGTCCTAATATAGTGGTTCAAGTAAAGGCAGAAGTTATATATTTGTCATGGCGGGACTACACAGTTAATCGTTTCTTTTTCTCGTTTGGGTATGCACATAACCAATGTGAAGTGTGAACTGGCTTAGCCAACCAAATACATTAATAACAACAACAGTTCATAAAACATAACTAGTACATCAAAATAGAAATCCAACTATTCAGAAAATTAATTAATTTATCACCACATACTACAACTACTATATATGTATAGGCTATGCTATGACTACAAGCAAATGCCTACAACCCTCTTACAACCGTCACGTGGGCCACGTGACGGCCGTCCATTGGAGGAGGGAGAAGAGGTGGGACCCGCGGGTGGTCGCCACGTGGCCAGAACGTCACGTGTCGGTCGTTCATTAGGAGAAAGGTGAGGCAGGAGGTGGCCCACATAGCATTAGGGTGAGAGGATTGTAAGCATTTGGTAGTAAACTTAGCATTATTGTCATAATTCTTCAATATTGATATCTTTTTAATCTGGTAAAGCTGCCTTCAAATATTGACCATGATTTTATTGACTCCTAACACCTGAATATAATAGACCTTAATCATTTTTAATCCGATGACTTGCTACCACATAAACATGACAAGAGAAAAAGAACAAGTTTGATTAAATAAGATTACATGAGTTTTAAAGTATCTTATCTTACATATGTAAGGAATTGTATAAATCATATTTGAACTTCCAATTTATTATCCATATTGAGCAAGAATATCATAAATACCTAATTAATTATTTGGAATTTTCAAAGCCTAGTTGATGCTTGTCCAGTTTGTAGAATGTTCTAAGAATGTATTATTTTCTAAATAAGAATTATTCCTTGCTTTTAAATTGTTTCACGTAGCTTTCAACCTATTATGTGTGCAAGGAAAATACTATTTGAAGGGGCGTATTGAAGTTTTGGAAATAGCTTTTTAAAGGTGGCTTTACTTTAGTTCTATGTTTATGAGTTCTAATTGTACATCAGCTTTCTTGTAATATTTTTTTTTTCCTTTAAGTTAATAAGCAAAATTATGATGATTGTTCGCCCTCCACTAGAAATATGATACGTGTCAATTCAGCCAACATAATATTAGGTTTTGTTTACCCAATAAAGTGATTTTCATTTTTGATTGGACACATCAAATTTTTAGTAGAGAATGAACAAATAACATAGTTTTGGTGGACCTCCTGTTTCTTTTTTGTTATGCGTCAACATCCTAATCTACCATTGTATTTTCTTACATTGTACTGTCCACGCAAGCTTAAGAAATTATAGTAGTACTTCACATTAACCAAACTTAATAAAATGCAACATCTATATAAATGCACCATCGATCTTGAATGATCGATATAATTAGGAAACAAAATTTGCCAACACAAAATGGAGTACTCACGAAAACTCAGCATTAGTACCATACTCTTCTTCCTCCAATTCGTGATCCTAAGAGCCAACACAGTGGAGTTGGTCGACAACAACAACAACAACAACAACAACAACAGAAAATTAGGTTTCAGCCTAGAGCTCGTTCACTGCGATTCCGTTGATTCCCCTCTCTATCCCGGAAACCTCACCTCTGCGGAAAGAATGCAGAGGGATGTCAGGTTGTCCGAGTCCCGAAGACTCTGGCTCGAGTCGACGGCATCCGCAACCGTCGTCGTCGGACCGCAAGATTCCTCGAATATACGACCGATCTTGAGCAACGTTGCGTCTATGTACTCTGTTAAAGTGGGCGTCGGCACGAATCCTCAGATAGAATCCCATCTTCTAGTCGACACAGGCAGCAGCCTAGTCTGGATTCAGAGCGAGCCATGCAACACTTGCTTCGAGCACGACGGCCCCAGCTACATTCCTACTCTATCCCACTCCAATCGGAGGTTCCCTACCAGCAATCCTATCTGCAAGCCACCATTTTTTCAGAGGAGTCCCAGTGGGCAGTGCACGTACGACTACAAGTACGTACTAATATTATAGTATTTTCGAAAATTTTCGCACAAAGCATTAAAATTTGAGTAATACTACCTTACAACCAAATGCTTACAACTCTCTTACAACCACCAGAATCACTGACAGGTGGGACTGGATGAAATCCACTTGTCAGGGTAGGAGAGAAATGTTTTAAGCATTTGGTTGTAAAATTAGCATTATTCTTAAAATTTAGAAGAAGAAAAAATTACATGAATCAAATAGTTTAGAAAGTTTGTGCAGAGAGAATACAAGTGTCCCCCCCCCCCCCCCCCCCGCCCCCCTCCGTGCAAACCACGTATTTTAATATCCTCTCTTCTAGCTAAGTCCATAAATATATATATATATTATTTGATGCATGCATGTCTCATATATAGGTACGGTTTGGATGGCAAATTATACACTAGAGGCGCTCTTGCAATCGAGAAGTTGTCATTTGAATCAAAGAGCGATCCCCGGTCATTGGCCACGGTCGACGATATTATTTTCGGCGCCTCCAATAACAACAGCAACCAAATGTTCCGGAAAAACAGAAAATTACTCGGCATACTTGGCATGAGCCAGGCCGAGTTCTCGTTCCCGATGCAGATGGCCAGCCGCGACGTCCGACTAGGCCGCTTCTCCTACTGCCTGGTCCCCGAGGACGGAGCCAGCAGCCACTTGAGGTTCGGCACCGACGTCGTCATGCAAGGAGGGGTCTATCAAAGAACGCCGTTCCTGACGACCGCCGGCAGCCTGTACTACCTCAACTTGTTGGACGTTAGCATCGGCGGGGAGGCTCTCCACCTGCCGCCGGACACTTTTTGACAGCCGGGAGGCGTCATAATCGACTCGGGGGCGCCGATGACGTACTTGATCCAACGGGCTTACGACGCAGTCGTGGGAGCACTTGTTAGGTATTTCGAAGATCCGAAACGGAGGCTAAGGAGAATCCCTACTCCGGGCGGCCCACACCTTTGCTATAGGATGCGCGACGGGAACTTCGATGATTTTCCTGAGATGGCGTTTCACTTCCAAGGTGGCGCCACTCTGCGCCCCGACCGGAACCAAGTATTCAACATCTTTAGGGAGGACCGGGCGTTTTGCCTCTACATGGGTCCTTCTGACGTTATGACGATCATCGGTGCGCATGTGCAGCGGAACATACATTTTGTGTACGACGTTTTGGGGAAACAACTCCTGTTTGCTCCCAAAGATTGTCGTAGTGCAGCATGATCCTCGACGTTCTCCGCCTCCGGCCCGAACCCATCTCCATCCCCATGGAAGGAAAGGAAAGGAAAGGAAAGGCTAACAAATAAATGATCGATCGATATATGTTATCATCTTATTTATATATATTTTCTGCTTTATATATCCCATCGATCCTTTCTCGATCTCAAAAAATAAATAAATAAATGTTATCAAGCAGTGCTAGCTAGTACGTAGTACTCGTCTTTAATGATCAAATGCTGAAAAAAACGAAGAAAATTAGTCATATATATATATATATATATATATATATATATATATATATATATATATATATATATAACATGCATATGGGAATAGAGTATACTAGTGCATCTGAGTACACATGGGATGTATGAATCCACTCTTATTGGTCCACATGTGCCATGACTCATGTAGAAAAATAAGTACTATATCTCATATCTACTTACAACTCTCCTCATTTACTGAAGAGACTTTTGCCATCATACCCATTACATCAAACTCAATATTGTTGTTAACACCTATAGCAGGGGTAACCATATCCTCGAAGATACGCTTATTACGTTCTTTCCAAATATGCCATATCGTCGCAGATAATTTGATGCGTGCTTCCCGGAACCACTCCAGTCCTCGCCTTCTCGCTCTCCTGATAAGCATTATTAGCTCCTCTAGCCATCTACTCGCTCCCAGTGTCAGGCTCAACCGCCTTCCTTGCTCCAATATTATCTGTTCCGCATACTCACATCCGAAGAACATGTGGCTAATAGACTCTGGGTTAGCCTGGCATAGAATACATTCCTGGCTCTCAATGTGTACACCGAACCTCACTAGTCTGTCCAATGTCTGGGGACGACCCATCCGGAATCGATACATGCATAGTTGCATTTTTTCGTGCGGCCCCCTTCACCCATATGAATTTCGCATCCTCCATACGTAGTTGTTGTCCGCGGATGGACATATAGACCCGCCTATGTTCAAAAATGCCAGTTGGTGATGAATACCAGAACCATGCGTCCGCCGCCATGCTGCCATCAACTTGCAGCTCGTGGATCGCTCTTTCAGCCTACCTCGCCCACCTATGCCTGTCTAGATGCCACACTCCGCTATGTAAGATACAACTAAACCGTTGCGGCTCCATATTTTGGAGACTTGCTATAGCACCATATATATCCAGGAGACTAGAGTGGTAGATCCATGGGTCCAACCAAATGTTGGTACGTTGGCCATCCTTGAACCTCTTAGAGATCTCCCTCTTCACAGTCGACCGATAATTCATAATAGTCTTGAAAGGCACTGAGTCATCCAATTAGTCCAAATGGACTCATGCGAAATGAACTCCATGTCAGCTTTATACCTTCAATGGTACGAAGAGTCCGAAGTGATTGCAATCCAACCCTCTTTCCTTCTTTGGCCGGCACATGTCCTCCCATCTAATAGCGTGAATGCCACCATACCAAATGAAGTCTGCACAGATTTTCTCAATACTCTTGATCGTAGTGAGCGACAATATAATCGCTTGTAACCAGTACAGAACAATGGCAGATATAACCGATCTTACTAGCTCGATGCGCCCTCCGAAAGATACACTCTGTGCCTGCCATCCCTCAACTCGTCTCTGCGTATACTCAACCAGAGTTTGACAATCGCTATCTCTTGAGTAGTTGACAAATAGCGAGATCTGTAAACCCCCTCACCCAAAATTAGGCCTACTTTGCTTAGATAGTGAAATTAGGGCTAGTTTGAACCAATTAGAATTTAGAACACGACATTTATTTAATTATGCAATAATTTATATCGTGTAGCGCACCTTACCGTTGCTTCAATAATTGGAGCACCTCACTAGCCATTGCCTATCTACAAACTTCACAACCTTATCCTAGACATGTTCGCCTACTATTCTGACCCTTGTGCAACTTATAATATTGCTCTCTGATGCTATATTTTAGCCGCACAATAAACGTCGCGGACGTTATTTCTTAATTCAATATAAACCCCAATTTTGTACTCTTGTGCGTCCCAATCGTAATTGGAGACACAATCTTGACCATTTTGTGCAATCTGAATTTTATTAATATTTTATACTGTACCCTCTACGCCCTGACACTTGTGTCCCGCCTAAATTTAATCCCATGAACTCCTAATTAATTCTAGAACATCGTGCGCGTTCGATTTAATTAATTAAATCTAATTACCGTCTTTGTGCAATTTTCCAATTGTTGGGGGACTTTTATGCAAAAAATGCATTGAGGTGTCCCCACCAGTGGACAATACGTGAAGAAATCCAATTTTTCCCTTCATAGGAATTTTTTCCATAATTTTTTTGGATGTGCAAACGCGCAACATCGTCCTTTTATTTTAATCCAATCCTTGCATTTTAAATCATGCAATTATAGCCCTTCCAAGCATCCCCATGTGAGCCCGAGGCCCAAGCACAAGGAATGTTGACCAAGCCCTAATTCCTAGGTCAACCCAAACCAAAATTTTCGGCCATTGGCCATGGTCGACGATATTATTTTCGGCGCCTCCAATAACAACAACAAACAAATGTTCCGAAAAAACAGAAAATTACTCGGCATACTTGGCATGAGCCAGGCCGAGTTCTCGTTCCCGATGCAATTGGCTAGCCGCGACGTCCGACTAGGCCGCTTCTCCTACTGCCTGGTCCCCGAGAACGGAGTCAGCAGCCACTTGAGGTTCGGCACCGACGTCATCATGCAAGGAGGGGTCTATCAAAGAACGCCATTCCTGACGACCGCCGGCAGCCTGTACTACCTCAACTTGTTTGACGTTAGCATCGGCGGGGAGGCTCTCCACCTGCCGCCGGACACTTTTCGACAGCCGGGAGGCGTCATAATCGACTCGGGGGCGCCGATGACGTACTTGATCCAACGGGCTTACGACGCAGTCGTGGGAGCACTTGTTAGGTATTTCGAAGATCCGAAACGGAGGCTAAGGAGGATCCCTACTCCGGGCAGCCCACACCTTTGCTATAGGATGTGCGACGGGAACTTCGATGATTTTCCTGAGATGGAGTTTCACTTCCAAGGTGGCGCCACTCTGCGCCCCGACCGGAACCAAGTATTCGACATCTTTAGGGAGGACCGGGCGTTTTACCTCTACATGGGTCCTTCTGACGTTATGATGATCATCGGTGCGCATGTGCAGCGGAACATACATTTTGTGTACGACGTTTTGGGGAAACAACTCCTGTTTGCTCCCAAAGATTGTCGTAGTGCAGCATGATCCTCGACGTTCTCCGCCTCCGGCCCGAACCCATCTCCATCCCCATGGAAGGAAAGGAAAGGAAAGGCTAACAAATAAATGATCGATCGATATATGTTATCATCTTAATTATATATATTTTCTGCTTTATATATCCCATCGATCCTTTCTCGATCTCAAAAAATAAATAAATAAATGTTATCAAGCAGTGCTAGCTAGTATGTAGTACTCGTCTTTAATGATCAAATGCTGAAAAAAAATGAAGTAGTCATATATATATATATATATATATATATATATATATATATATATATATATATATATATATATATATATATATATATATAACATGCAAATGGGAATAGAGTGTACTAGTGCATCTGAGTACACATGGGATGTATGAATCCATTCCTATTGGTCCACATGTGCAATAACTCATGTAGAAAAATAAGTACTATATCTCATATCTCGTTTACCCATATATATATATATATATATATATATATTTGAACAAACTACTTACAACTCTCCTCATTTACTGAAGAGACTTTTGCCATCATACCCATTACATCAAACTCAATATTGTTGTTAACACCTATAGCAGGGGTAACCATATCCTCGAAGATACGCTTATTATGTTCTTTCCAAATATGCCATATCGTCGCAGATAATTTGATGCGTGCTTCCCGGAACCACTCCAGTCCTCGCCTTCTCGCTCTCTTGATAAGCATTATCAGCTTCTCTAGCCATCTACTCGCTCCCAGTATCAGGCTCAACCGCCTACCTTGCTCCAATATTATCTGTTCCGCATACTCACATCCGAAGAACATGTGGCTAATAGACTCTGGGTTAGCCTGTCATAGAATACATCCCTGGCTCTCAATGTGTACACCGAACCTCACTAGTCTGTCCAATGTCTGGAGACGACCCATCCGGAATCGATACATGCATAGTTGCATTTTTTCGTGCGGCCCCATTCACCCATATGAATTTCGCATCCTCCATACGTAGTTGTTGTCCGCGGATGGACATATAGACCCGCCTATGTTCAAAAATGCCAGTTGGTGATGAATCCCAGAACCATGCGTCCGCCGCCATGCTGCCATCAACTTGCAGCTCGTGGATCGCTCTTTCAGCCTGCCTCGCCCACCTATGCCTGTCTAGATGCCACACTCCGCCATGTAAGATACAACTAAACTGTTGCGGCTCCATATTTTGGAGACTTGCTATAGCACCATATATATCCAGGAGACTAGAGTGGTAGATCCATGGGTCCAACCAAATGTTGGTACGTTGGCCATCCTTGAACCTCTTAGAGATCTCCCTCTTCACAGTCGACCGATAATTCATAATAGTCTTGAAAGGCACTGAGTCATCCAATTAGTCCAAATGGACTCATGCGAAATGAACTCCATGTCAGCTTTATACCTTCAATGGTACGAAGAGTCCGAAGTAATTGCAATCCAACCCTCTTTCCTTCTTTGGCCGGCACATGTCCTCCCATCTAATAGCGTGAATGCCACCATACCAAATGAAGTCTGCACAGATTTTCTCAATACTCTTGATCATAGTGAGCGACAATATAATCGCTTGTAACCAGTACAGAACAATGGCAGATATAACTGATCTTACTAGCTCGATGCGCCCTCCGAAAGATACACTCTGTGCCTGCCATCCCTCAACCCGTCTCTGCGTATACTCAACCAGAGTTTGACAATCGCTATCTCTCGAGTAATTGACAATTACGAGATCTGTAAACCCCCTCACCCAAAATTAGGCCTACTTTGCTTAGATAGTGAAATTAGGGCTAGTTTGAACCAATTAGAATTTAGAACACGACATTTATTTAATTATGCAATAATTTTTATCGTGTAGCACACCTTACCGTTGCTTCAATAATTGGAGCACCTCACTAGCCATTGCCTATCTATAAACTTCACAACCTTATCCTAGACATGTTCGCCTACTATTCTGACCCTTGTGCAACTTATAATATTGTTCTCTGATGCTATATTTTAGCCGCATAATAAACGTCGCGGACGTTATTTCTTAATTCAATATAAACCCCAATTTTGTACTCTTGTGCGTCCCAATCGTAATTGGAGACACAATCTTGACCGTTTTTTGCAATCTGAATTTTATTAATATTCTACACTGTACTCTCTACGCCTTGACACTTGTGTCCCGCCTAAATTTAATCCCATGAACTCCTAATTAATTCTAGAACATCGTGCGCGTTCGATTTAATTAATTAAATCTAATTACCGTCTTTGTGCAATTTTCTAATTGTTGGGGGACTTTTATGCAAAAATGTATTGAGGTGTCCCCACCAGTGGACAATACGTGAAGAAATCCAATTTTTCCCTTTATAGGAATTTTTCCCATAATTTTCTGGATGTGCAAACGCGCAACATCGCCCTTTTATTTTAATCCAATCCTTGCATTTTAAATCATGCAATTATAGCCCTTCCAAGCATCCCCATGTGAGCCCGAGGCCCAAGCACAAGGAATGTTGACCAAGCCCTAATTCCTAGGTCAACCCAAACCAAAATTTTACATGTATAAATATCTCCTTCTCTTTTGTTTTTTTTTCCAAAAATCTCAAAACCTAAATCACCCTATATAAACACCCTGATTTTTTTCAGAATATTTTTATTAACTTTTCCAATTATCCGGTATTTTCTGGAATTTGAAACTAAGGAATTTGTGATTAAGTGATTTTTAATGGATGATAAGTAATATTAAAATATTATGGAAATAATATTTTATGGTGTAAAATGGAAAACCGGACATAAGGTAATTTTCTGCAAATTTATTGGACTCCGGAAATAGTTTTAAAGCCCTGAAAACTAATGTATATTTAAACCGAATTAAACCCGTGCCAAACGCCCAACACCCCGTGAGAGCCGAAGCCAAGCCCAAGGAGCCTTGACCCAGCCCAAATTCTAGGCCAATTTCTAGAAGAGTTGACCAAGTCAAACCCAAGCTTTTAGGTCAAACACCTAACCCAAGTCCACATGTATATAAACAAATTTTCTTTTCCTTTTATTTATATAATCCCAAACCCTCCGCTAACTTTATACCCAGCCGACTCCTACTCTTCTCCCCTGGCCGCCACTCTCTCTCTCCTCCATTAATTTATTTCTCCTTACAAATTTCTTCTCCTTCCTTTCTTCTTCTTTTTTATTCCTTCTCCCTAGAGAGAAACACCCCGGTCGGCTGACGGAACCCGACCCCTGTGTAGTCTCCCTCTGCTCCGGCCAAGTGCTGCTCGACTCGGCGGTGCACCGACTGCTCCGGCCAAGTGCTGCTCGACTCGGCGGTGCCCCGACCGCTCCGGCCAAGTACTGATCGGCACCGGCTGTGCATCCGCCGACCGACCCCTGTGCATCCGCCGACAGACTCCACTGCGCGGCTCCGGCTACCCCCCCACGTTCTCCTCATGATAACAGTCCCATGGTCTGCTAATGGTTATTTGTAAAAACTCTGAGAAGATGCTAGCGGATGTCCTCGATAAAGTGGTGCTTCTTCTCGAGTTCTGTGGATGGTCAACCAAATTGAAAAATAGGAAAATTGATGATGATGATGAAATCACCACATATGAAGAAGGCAGTCCAGAGAAAGGCTTTCTTGGTGAAAACCTCACTAGAAAAGGTGGGAAACTGGAAATTAACCTGTTGGAAGACCAGAAGGGAAAGAAAATTTAAGAAGTAACTTACGGGATACAAAGTGGTCTAGATGTTTCTCCTTGGCTTGGGAGATTTACCTCGGCTAATCAAAGTTATTCACAGGGAACTGAATATAGAAATGCTAGTAAAGAGATGCTATGCACAGAGGAAGAGTTTTACCAGTTCAAATCAGTCTTTTCTAACTTCACAAAGATTGCAAGAGATGCATCAGTAGTTAACATCATTGAGTTTCTAGTATCTCATGGAAGGAATTCTCACTATCTAGTCCAGCATAAAGGCATTCTGTGGACTCAATCATTGGGTGGGAAGCACGAAACGGACACACGGACACGTGGAATTCAGCGTTCACGGAGCCCTGTTCAGGTATCGTTTTCTCTCTTCTCGTAACTCCGTTTTCAATTCCGTCAGTTGCTACGCGTAGAATGTATAACCCTCTCGGTGCCCGTGTAACCCGCTCGGTGCATCGCATCCTGTGGTGAGCGTACACCGCGATCCAAAATAGGAAAAAAAAAATACCCCGTTTCATCCCGGAACTGAGTGCGCCCCGCCAAACGGGACGACTTGGTCGCGTGCGGTCTTCACAGATACGTGCGAGTTGTCGATATGGTTGTGTGGGATTTCGCAGAAGTCGATTCGGAGGGGCGTGCACCCCGGAATCAACGCGTATCCGCGAACGACATCCCGTATCCGACCTTTTTGGAATACGCTGTAACTTTGTGTACACATGTCGGATCGAGACGAAACTTGTGCCATCGGACTCGTAGCAATATGCTGGTCCTGTGACCCAAGTTTGGTCCGATTCTGAGAACGTTGACAAAATCGCGTATCGTGGGCCCCACAGGCTCCACTTGACGGACGATTTTGTGATCGGCTCACCGGAATCCAATTCTGGAAGTTCCGATGGGTTCGTATCATCGTTCCTGACTTGTAGACACTGAGTTTGCAGAATTTGGAGACCTTTGACCCTGACACGCTTTCCGGTGCAAAGTGGCCCACGTGTGGACCGCGCTTTGGCCCGAAAATGACCTTTTTGCCCCTGTGTCCAAATTGGACGTAAGGACAGGCATTTCTAGCAGTTTGACACCTTCTGAGACTATTGGTGATGTTTATTACAGCTTTTGGAGTAGTACCTACCGGGTCCACCGATACAGGGACAGTTGTTGGTATTCGGACATCAGGCAAGTGTACCTTGCCAAACTTTGCAGTCTTTATATATATTCTTCCTTGCTTTATTATATTTCTGTGCATGCTCAACCTAGGACCGTGTGAAGTATTTAGCGTCCGATTATCAGTCGGGTGCCAACACTGTACGCAGTGTTGGGTACTGTCATCTAGAGATGGACATACGTGACACTTTATATTCTCGTACTTGTCTTACCAAGTACATTATGACCCAGGACACTTGATACTATTCATGAGACAGGATTTTTCCCGAGATATTCGTGGTGATTCTGTATAGGATACAGGACATGGACATTATATTCTTAGATATAGTATGACTGGTTGCATTAGCTATGATCCCGCTTGACATGGACATGAGACGTTGTGGTCATGATATGCGTGATTACATTGTGTGGGGAGAGACACATAGGCTACATGCTGTTCTATATATATATACATTCACTATTATTGAGAGGTCGTAGACTCTCGGAGCAGAGCTAGACCCACTACCGGTTATTACCACTACCGGCTCCCCGACACAGAGCTTGTAGTGGCCCAGCCTGAGTACTCGTGCTGCTCTCACTTGTATTTTCACTTAGATGGTTACTTACTTGCCCTACTTATTCTATTTATTTTCTGCACTGCATTTATTTTGGCTTGAGCTTTCTTGTACCTTGCTATGTCCCCTGAGGACCTGGATCTGGATTATGTCCCCAGGATTTGAGGACGAGATCTATCCCGAGGTTTAGGGACCGGAGCAGGAGCTGAACCAGGAGTTGTACCGCCATCCGAGGACGAGGTGTTAGTCGAGGACTTCTCCTGAGCATCCATGTTTCATGCTCAGTATTTATTATTTATTTCAGTCATTTACTTTCTGTTCTGTTGAACCAATGTATTAGATATTTATCGGGTTGATTCCCCGAAGTACTTTGCTGAGACTGGTTGATGATTTACATTTCTTTATTTACTCTGTGGATCATATTTTATACCTTGTGTGGATGAGATTAGTTGTGCCATGATTGTCGTAGACTTGTTATTTTACAGCTTAAGTATGCCCTGGTGGATCCATTAAATTGGGTTTGTCCATCGGTGCGTGCTGCTGGCCATTGACACGCGTCCGGTTCCTCGGTATTTTGGGTCTGGGGCATGACATGGTTTTTATGGTGGCCCATGCAGGTCTACGACTAAAATTGTTCGGTTTCAACTTAGGGACCGAGCAAGTCTGTACCTAGGATTAGAGTATAGGATCTCATCCACAACTGACTATGGCTTCTCCTCCTCCTCCTTCCAATCTATTTCGTTGAAAATTTGCATCCTGCTTGATTCATGTGCCTTCTCATTAGTTCCTTGAGTGTAGCTTTCTTCTAGAATATAGAAGTCCCTATTGATAGAATGATAGGTAGGGTAACCTTCCTACTAAAAGTACAGCTAGGATATTGACACACCCCTAAGTAGAACGCTTAATGAACCCTAGCGTCCCTTATCTATAGAATAATTTACCATTATTTCTTGTTATAGTCATGAATGACCTAAGAGTAGTATAGGCACTGCTAAGGGCTAGTTAGAGATTGGACCCTAATTTTTGACCCTAGTGGTTGACCCCAGTTTTGAGGAACCAATAGAAATCTGAGATCGAATGTTAGAACAGAACCTAGTGTGCATAGTGAGATAGTGTTAGGATATAGGTTCTTGTCGTGATATTAGTAGACGGTACCTCAGGAAGCCCAGAGCAACGAGTATGACATTCCCCATGAGATCATACCTCAAACACGGAGAATTGCTCGCCACCTTCACCTTAGGAAACTATGATATTATCTAGAGCCCCATATTTTAATTTCATATGTTGTTCATCTGCGACCTTAACATTCGCTAATGCGCAACGACTAAATATGTTCTTCTTTCCTCCATCTTTCAATTCGTGTCACCTGACACTTCTGATAGTAGGCCAAGTAATTTTATTCCTTGTTAAGGACCCATAGTTTGCTAGGATTATAGCTGTAGTCTTGAATTTGAAAATTTTGTGCTTGGTAGTTAGAGATTGATAAGTTGAGTTAATCTTGTAGATTGTGATCCGATGATTATCCCTTAGTGTTAAATTACGTAAATTGTACCCCCACCTCGATACAAGTTATATTTCCTTTCCCTTGAGACTTATAACCTTTCCATTCTCGCTATTGACACATGTTCTAAGAGCACTATGATTAAGACTTAATGTGACCTTTACCTATATAATGCAATAGGAGACCCTAATAAGGACCAAGATCTTTCCTCATATGCCCTAATAAGAGTTTCTATTTTATTTACATGTGCACGATTATTTTGCAGGATCCTCTTAAGACGGTCACAGTATTAGTTTAATTCTTATAAGTTGGGTAGTATGCCTCACAATATAGTACCACATAGTCCACTTGACCCATCAAGGCGGTGTAACTGAATGGCAATAATTGTATGCTAGCATAAGATGACAGTGTTTATTCAGACAATAGAATTTAGAGGTTCATGCCCTATTGGATCGACTAACAACTTAGACAAGGAGGTTGTATGATAACTGTAGAGATTGTAGAGTCTTTTATTATTGTTGCTCATTTTGTTCGTTTTGTGAACTTGAATAATTTGTACCTCCTTTCATCATCATCTAGCGTGCTTATATTTCATATACTACCTTGACTTATTGTGCTATTTTATAGCCTAGTTTTGCAAGCTTATTCTTTATCGAGCTTGTTCATGACATATGTATTATTGGGGAGGCCCACAATAATACATTTCAGAATCAGTGTATTACGGTCTGATCAACCATGGTGCGCTTGATTCGCCCTCGCAATAATACCTTACGTGGATTGAGATATGTAGTGATTAGTAGACGAATATACTTGCCCTAGACATGTCTGACATATCGTATCGGTTACATAACTGTACTAATACGAGCAGGTGAATAGAAATTGCCCAAAATAGGATTCCAGTCCACAACTGTCTTGACAATTCCCATTGAATTCTTTAAACGCCTTGATTTTGATACTTCTAATCTATTACCTCGCCCTTGAACTCTTTATTATTGATCTCCGTCTTCCCTTATTTCGGAAAGACGAAACCTCGTGCTTGGTATAAGTTTGATACACAAAGAATACTAGATATACCCCATAGGCCGATCACATACTTGAGGATTATTCTTCGTAATTAAGGACATATCATATGTGATATGATCGGCATTGAAGTTCGAGGATTGAATGACATGAGTAAACATATTAAGGAATATTCTCTTAAGGTATATAGCCTTATATGATAGATGGATAAATTCTGAGTTGGGTAGTAGTGCATTGACAACTCGAGAGGAATTTCTTTTAGATTATGATCGAGTAAGATTAAATTGGGAGAGGTTCAAGCCATTTTAATTTTGAGAAATTTGGAAGAATGACTAAGATAGTGAGGATTAATGAATTGATATAGAGGACCCAATAGTTATACCTTAGGTACATGATTTAAATTTTGAATAATGAAGGTAAAATCATCAATTCGAATTTAGAGGATAAAAATATAGAATTTCAGACTTAAATATTGGTGGACTGCATTTAAATTATTTTTTAATTTGATGATTGGAATTAAGGATTTAAAATTTGATGAATGGACTACCTAATTGAAATATTGAGGATGTGAATGGAATTTAAAAAGTTGAAGCATACAAAAAGTTATAAGTGAAAAGGGGAATAATATTGGACTCGGATTACTTCTAGAGAAAATTATGATAGTTGGAGATCGTGAGAAAAATTAATTGCGTATTTAAATCTTGAAGATGTTATATGGATTTAATTTAAATTTGGATATGGATAATTTAGAAAAAAGTGAGAAGAGATAACCATAGGTTGAATTTTGAATAGGAGTATTGGTCATCTTAACATTGAAGTGATTGCAATGGATATGATTAGGATTTTAATTATCGCAAGGAGATTGCGATTGACTTGCCTTACGTAAATGAAGGATTAACAGATTATGCCTTATTTTAATTTTGAGGACGACATTGCTTTAAGTTGGCTGGATTGTGAAACCCCCCTCACCTAAGAATTGACCTACTTGGCTTAGATGGTGAGACTGAGACTAGCCCGAATCCACTTAGAAATAGAACATGGTATTTTTATTTAGTTTTACAACCTGATATCACTTGGCACACCTTACCATTGCTTCGATAATTGGAGCACTTCACTAGTCACTGTCTTCCTAAAAATTCTACATCCTTGTCCTAGACATGCCATCTTCCATTTCCATCTTTGTGCAACATTTCAATGGTCGAGCATTTTTATGCAAAAGAGCATTTAGGTGACCACATCATTGACATGACGCAGGAAGAAACCGATTTGTCGCTCATATGAATTTCTTCCATGATTTCGGATTATGCAACGTGCAACATCGCCCACACCGTTAAACCTAGCCTTGCATCTTAACCAATGCAAATCTTATACCATCCTTGACTCCTACCATGGCTTAATTTTAATTTCGAGGATGAAATTTTTATAAGTTGGGTAGATTGTAAACACCCTGATTTTTTTCAGAATATTTTTATTAACTTTCCCAATTATCCGGTATTTTCTGGAATTTGAAACTAAGAAATTTGTGATTAAGTGATTTTTAATGGATGATAAGTAATATTAAAATATTATGGAAATAATATTTTATGGTGTAAAATGGAAAACCGGACATAAGGTAATTTTCTGCAAATTTATTGGACTCCGGAAACAGTTTTAAAGCCCTGAAAACTAATATACATTTAAACCGAATTAAACCCGTGCCAAACGCCCAACACCCCGTGAGAGCCGAAGCCAAGCCCAAGGAGCCTTGACCCAGCCCAAATTCTAGGCCAATTTCTAGAAGAGTTGACCAAGTCAAACCCAAGCTTTTAGGTCAAATACCTAACCCAAGTCCACATGTATATAAACAAATTTTCTTTTCCTTTTATTTATATAATCCCAAACCCTCCCCTAACTTTATACCCAGCCGACTCCTACTCTTCTCCCCTGACCGCCACTCTCTCTCTCCTCCATTAATTTATTTCTCCTTACAAATTTCTTCTCCTTCCTTTCTTCTTCTTTTTCATTCCTTCTCCCTGGAGAGAAACACCCCGGTCGGCCGACGGAACCCTACCCCTGTGCAGTCTCCCTCTGATCCGGCTAAGTGCTGCTCGACTCGGCGGTGCACCGACTGCTCCGGCCAAGTGCTGCTCGACTCGGCGGTGCCCCGACCGCTCCGGCCAAGTACTGATCGGCACCGGCTGTGCATCCGCCGACCGACCCCTGTGCATCCGCCGACCGACTCCACTGCGCGGCTCCGGCTACCCCCCCACGTTCTCCTCATGATAACAGTCCCATGGTCTGCTAATGGTTATTTGTAAAAACTCTGAGAAGATGCTAGCGGATGTCCTCGATAAAGTGGTGCTTCTTCTCGAGTTCTGTGGATGGTCAACCAAATTAAAAAAATAGGAAAATTGATGATGATGATGAAATCACCACATATGAAGAAGGCAGTCCAGAGAAAGGCTTTCTTGGTGAAAACCTCACTAGAGAAGGTGGGAAACTGGAAATTAACCTGTTGGAAGACCAGAAGGGAAAGAAAATTTAAGAAGTAACTTACGGGATCCAAAGTGGTCTAGATGTTTCTCCTTGGCTTGGGAGATTTACCTCGGCTAATCAAAGTTATTCACAGGGAACTGAATATAGAAATGCTAGTAAAGAGATGCTATGCACAGAGGAAGAGTTTCACCAGTTCAAATCAGTCTTTTCTAACTTCACAAAGATTGCAAGAGATGCATCAGTAGTTAACATCATTGAGTTTCTAGTATCTCATGGAAGGAATTCTCATTATCTAGTCCAGCATAAAGGCATTCTGTGGACTCAATCATTGGGTGGGAAGCACGAAACGGACACACGGACACGTGGAATTCAGCGTTCACGGAGCCCTGTTCAGGTATCGTTTCCTCTCTCCTCATAACTCCGTTTTCAATTCCGTCAGTTGCTACGCGTAGAATATATAACCCTCTCGGTGCCCGTGCAACCCGCTCGGTGCATCGCATCCTGTGGTGAGCGTACACCGCGATCTAAAACAGGAAAAAAAATAATACCCCGTTTCACCCCGGAACTGAGTGCGCCCCGCCAAACGGGATGACTTGGTCGCGTGCGGTCTTCACAGATATGTGCGCGTTGTCGATATGGTTGTGTGGGATTTCACAGAAGTCGATTCGGAGGGGCGTGCACCCCGGAATCAACACGTATCTGCGAACGACACCCCGTATCTGACCTTTCTGGAACACGCTGTAACTTTGTGTACACACGTCGTATCGAGACGAAACTTGCGCCATCGGACTCATAGCAATACGCTGGTCCTGTGACCCGAGTTTGGTCCGATTCTGAGAACGTTGACAAAATCGCGTATCGTGGGCCCCACAGGCTCCACTTGACGGGCAATTTTGTGATCGGCTCACCGGAATCCAATTCTGGAAGTTCCGATGGGTTCGTATCGTCGTTCCTGACTTGTAGACACTGAGTTTGTAGAATTTGGAGACCTTTGACCCTGACACGCTTTCCGGTACAAAGTGGCCCACGTGTGGACCCCGCATTAGCCCAAAAATGACCTTTTTGCCCCTGTGTCCAAATTGGACGTAAGGACAGGCATTTCTAGTAGTTTGACACCTTCTGAGACTATTGGTGATGTTTATTACAACTTTTGGAGTAGTACCTACCGGGTCCACCGATACAGGGACAGTTGTTGGTATTCGGACATCAGGCAAGTGTACCTTGCCAAACTTTGTAGTCTTTATATATATTCTTCCTTGCTTTATTATATTTCTGTGTATGCTCAACCTAGGACCGTGTGAAGTACTTAGCGTCCGATTATCAGTCGGGTGCTAACACTGTACGCAGTGTTGGGTACTGTCATCTAGAGATGGACATACGTGACACTTTATATTCTCGTACTTGTCTTACCAAGTATATTATGACCCAGGACACTTGACACTATTCATGAGACAAGATTTTTCCCGAGATATTAGTGGTGATTCTGTATAGGATACAGGACATGGACATTATATTCTTAGATATAGTATGACTGGTTGCATTAGCTATGATCCCGCTTGACATGGACATGAGACGTGGTCATGATATACGTGGTTACATTGGGTGGGGAGAGACACACAGGCTACATGCTGTTCCATATATATATATACATCCACTATTATTGAGAGGTCGTAGACTCTCGGAGCAGAGCTAGACCCACTACCGGTTATTACCACTACCGGCTCCCCGACACAGAGCTTGTAGTGGCCCAGCCTGAGTACTCGTGCTGCTCTCACTTGCATTTTCACTTAGATGGTTACTTACTTGCCCTACTTATTCTATTTATTTTCTGTACTGCATTTATTTTGGCTTGAGCTTTCTTGTACCTTGCTATGTCCCTTGAGGACCTGGATCCGGATTATGTCCCCAGGATTTGAGGACGAGATCTATCCCGAGGTTTACGGGACCGGAGCAGGGGCTGAACCAGGAGTTGTAACGCCATCCGAGGACGAGGTGTTAGTCGAGGACTTCTCCTGAGCATCCATGTTTCATGCTCAGTATTTATTATTTATTTCAGTCATTTACTTTCTGTTCTGTTGAACCAATGTATTAGATATTTATCGGGTTGATTCCCCGAAGTACTTTGCTGAGACTGGTTGATGATTTATATTTATTTATTTACTCTGTGGATCATATTTTATACCTTGTGTGGATGAGATTAGTTGTGCCATGATTGTCGTAGACTTGTTATTTTATAGCTTAAGTATGCCCTGGTGGATCCATTAAATTGGGTTTGTCCATCGGTGCGTGCTGCTGGCCATTGACACGCGTCCGGTCCCTCGGTATTTTTGGACTGGGGCGTGACACACTATTCCCCATAGCCGACCTACCCCGAGCTCCTGTTCACCGTCTCCCCCATCCTTTACTTCGCCGGAGTTCATCAACCTCCGACCGGAGCTCCGCCTAGCCGAACCCAAACCACCCTCTCCCTACACTCTTCTTCTCCTTCCTCCTCTCCCTTTGCCCCAGCCGTCGGACCCATCACCATGGTCTCCTTCCATACATCTCTTCTTCTTCTTCTTCTTCTTCTTCCTCTCCTTCCCTGCCTACACCGTCGACCGGAGAATCAGCCTCGCCGGACTCCACCTACACCACCAGCTCCCCCTGCTCTCCACCTCGACCGAGCCTTCCCTTCCACTGCCCTTGCCATCCTCCAACGGATCTACCCCGAGTCTCCTCTCCCTTCCTCCCTGAACCGCTGCGGCCCGCGCCTTACCGGAGCCGACCCCCCTTCGCCTGAGCCGTTGTGCTCGACGCCACCCCCGTCCTCTTTTCTCCCCGCCTCTGCACATCATGACCCGCCGACTCCTCCCTGCTCTCCTCCCCTCGACAGTGTAGTCCCGGCGTTCGCCTCCTTCCCACGTCGCTTCCTGTTCTTCTTCTTCTTCCTCCTTTTCTCAGCACAGGAGCCCGGAGCAGCCTCACCGGAGCACGACAAGCCACCTCCCATTTTCTATGACCTGCACTTCCCTCCTCCTCCTTCTCTCCTCCTGACATCAGCCCTGAGCTCCTCCTCGCTGTCCTCCTCCTTGGCCTGACTCGCCGGAAGAGCTCCCCCTGGCCGGATCTCCTCTCCCCTGGCCGGGCTCCGATCAGCAGGCCGGAATCACCATCTCCATAAGCACAGCCATCATCATCATCATTAGCATCATCATCATCACACCATCGTTCACATCTCCATCCTCGTCATCGTCCTCGTCAAACACCATCGCCCTCGTCATCATCATCATCAGCATCACTTTATCGTTATCTCAGCATCGTCGTCGTCATCATCATCATCATCACATCATCGTCATCTCACCATCATCCCATCATCATCATTACCTCATCGTCACCTCACCATTCATTATCATCATCGGCACTGTCGTCACCATCACCATCATCGTCATCAACCTCACCGTCGTACCGTGCACGTACTCCTAGGTATGAACCTGTCTGTCTGCTCCATTTATGTGTGTTTGCGTGCGTTCCAGTAGGACAGTAGTATTTCGTTACCCCTGTTAGTTGATATCGGACCCTAATTCAGTGAACCCAGTGCTGCGTACACAAACTCGTACTCGTACGCGTATAGTATTCAGTTTGATATATCTATATATATATATATTTAGTATATGCATACTATTCAACTTGGTATACGTATAATTACGGGATGATATATATATATATATATATATATATATATATATATATATGGTATATATGTATATTTTAATTAATTATATGCTAATAATAATTATGGGATGGACATGGCCGAGTTCTCGTTCCCGGTACAGATGGCCAGACGCGACGACCGACTAGGCCGCTTCTCCTACTGCCTGGTCCCCGAGAACGGAGCCAACAGCCACTTGAGGTTCGGCACCGACGTCATCATGCAAGGAGGGGTTTATCAAAGAACGCCGTTCCTGACGACCGTCGGCAGCCCATACTACCTCAACTTGTTGGACGTTAGCATCGGCGGGGAGGCTCTCCACCTGCCGCCGGACACTTTTCGACAGCTGGGAGGTGTCATAATCGAATCGGGGGCGCCAAAGACGTACTTGATCCAACGGGCTTACGACGCAGTCGTGGGAGCACTTGTTAGGTATTTCGAAGATCCGAAATGGAGGCTAAGGAGGATCCCTACTCCGGGCAGTCCACACCTTTGCTATAGGATGCGCGACGGGAACTTCGATGATTTTCCTGAGATACAGTTTCACTTCCAAGGTGGCGCCACTCTGCGCCCCGACCGGAACCAAGTATTCGACATCTTTAGGGAGGACCGGGAGTTTTGCCTCGACATGGGTCCTTTTGACGTTATGACGATCATCGGTGCGCATGTGCAGCGGAACATACATTTTGTGTACGACATTTTGGGGAAACAACTCCAGTTTGCTCCCAAAGATTGTCGTGCAGCATGATCCTCGACGTTCTCCGCCTCCGGCCCCGAACTCATCCCCATGGAAGGAAAGGAAAGGCTAACAAATAAATGATCGATCAATATCGGTTATCATCTTAATTATATATATATATTGTGCTTTATATATCCCATCGATCCTTTCTTGATCTAAAAAAAAAATGTTATCAAGCTGTGCTAGCTAGTACGTAGTACTCGCCTTTAATGATCAAATGCTGCAAAAAACGGAGAAAATTAGTCATATATATATATAACATGCATATGGGAATAGAGTGTACTAGTGCACCTGAGTGCACGTGGAATGTAGGAATCCATTTCTATTGGTCCACATGTGCATGACTCATGTAGAAAAATAAGTACTATATTTCATATCCCGTTTACCCCCCCCCTCACACACACACACACATATATATATATATATATATATATATATATATATATATATATATATATATATATATATATATATATATATATATATATATATATATATATATATATGGAACGATATTGTACAAAATAATAATGCACAAAACAATTTCAACCACACATTTTTTGAGATGTGTGGTCATAAATCATCTTATAAAGTTACTGCGACGTCAGGATATTTTATAACAACACATTTCAAAAAAACTTGTGACTGAGATTACTTAATGCAATAAATGATGCAACAAGCCTTGGTGATATTTATTTATATTGACCTTATATATATATGAACAAACTACTTACAACTCTCCTCATTTACTGTAGAGACTTTTGCCATCATACCCATTACATCAAACTCAATATTGTTGTTAACACCTATAACAGGGGTAACCATATCCTCGAAGATACGTTTATTACGTTCTTTCCAAATATGCCATATCGTCTTAGATAATTTGATGCGTGATTCTCGGAACCACTCCAGCCCTCGCCTTCTCTCTCTCCTGATAAGCATTATCAGCTCCTCTAGCCATCTACTCACTCCCAGTGTCAGGCTCAACTGCCTTCCTTGCTCCAATATTATCTGATCCGCATACTCACATCCGAAGAACATGTGGCTAATAGACTCTAGGCTAGCCTGGCATAGAATAAATCCCTGGCTCTCAATGTGTACACCGAACCTCACTACTTTGTCCAATGTCTGGAGACGACCCATCCGGAATCGATATATGCATAGTTGCATTTTTTCGTGCAGCCCCCTTCACCCATATGAATTTTGCATCCTCCATACGCAGTTGTTGTCCGCGGATGGACATATAGACCCACCTATGTTCAAAAATGCCAGTTGGTGATGAATTGTAGAACCATGCGTCCGCCGCCATTCTGCCATCCACTTGCAGCTCCTGGATCGCTCCTTCAACCTGCCTCGCCCACCTATGCCTGTCTAGATGCCACACTCCGCCATGTAAGATACAACTAACCCATTGCGGCTCCATATTTTGGAGACTCGCCATAGCACCATATATATCCAGGAGACTAGAGTGGCGGATCCATGGGTCCAACCAAATGTTGGTACGTTGGCCATCCTTGAACCTCCTAGAGATCTCCCTCTTTACAGTCGACCGATAATTCATAATAGTCTTTAAAGGCACTGAGTCATCCAATTAGTCCAAAGGGACTCATGCGAAATGAACTCCATGTCAGCTTCATACCTGAAATGGTACGAAGAGTCCGAAGTGATTGCAATCCCAACCTCTTTCCTGCTTTGGCTGGCACATATCCTCCCATCTAATAGCGTGAATGCCACCATACCAAATGAAGTCTGCACAGATTTTCTCAATACTCTTAATCATAGTGAGCAACAACATAATCGCTTGTAACCAGTACAAAATAATGGCAGATATAACCGATATTACTAGCTCGATGCGCCCTTCAAAAGATACACTCTGTGCTTGCCATCCCTTAACCGTCTCTGCGTATACTCAACCAGAGTTTGACAATCGCTATCTCTCGAGTAGTTGACAGATAGCGGGATCCCCAGGTATCTTATTGGTCACTCTCCTTTTTCCACCCAACACATTCGTCGTTCCTCCTTGTCCGGTGTCACACCCCAGTCCCAAAATACGTAGGACTAGGAACACGTAAGCATGCCACCCGCATGTATATGGCAACTCCAATATATGGAAACCATAACACATGTGTACGATGTATTATAAACAATAATTCATAAGTGGTAAAAACTATCACAAGTCACAAGGTATAGTCTAAATCTTATCCACAAAAAACATAAATAAATAAATAACCAATATCTATATAACTAGATCTCAATATGAAGTATCTAAGGATGACAGTCAGATGGAAAAAAATTTACTGTCGAACTAGAATATAAAAGAAAACATAATAAGTACAACAACTAACAATCACTGAGACTCAAAGAGAAGACCTCCTCGAAATATAAGTAACCAGCCCGGATCTGCGCTCCTGCGAATACTCATAAACATCTATACCTGGAAAGGGACCAGGTCCTCAGAGGAACATAACAAGATACATATAAGCATGCCAATAAAGTACTGAAATAAATATCCAATGGATCGCCTAACTGTCTAAGTGAATGCAGTTTAAGAACAACTTTCCCAACGCGTGTTCTATCTGGCTAAAATAGGATTGGCATGATTCTCTTGGAGATTCAGGGGCCTAAATATCATGTCATCTTTTGAACGACAGAGGTCGCATGATAATATATAATATATAGCGGTCATCATGATCGTGCATCTCCGACGGAGCGTACGGGTTACAAAAAAAGTGCAACGGAGCCCACATGCCTTACTTGTTGTTCTCCTCACCCCATGCTCTAAGCATGTCACATCCATGACACGATAATACCTCTAATAACTGCCAGGTCTATTAGCATGCAAAGTTTTTAACAACAGTTATCCCTAACGCACGACCCATACGTATAGGAGGCCAACCCAGTACGCGAGTCTGTGTCCTTCATGAGACTCATACTAGTGTAACAGCTGTGTCCCAGCCAATGAAACCTAATTATGCTTCATGATAATGGGGCGGTCTCATAAACAAGGTCAATGCATATACATAATAAAAATAGATCACGACGTTACCGTCGTTGCACCCAAGTTTCCTTGGACGCACAGTTAATATAGCAGTTTAAAATATATGAACTAAATGACAGAAATAAAATGCATGCACCATATAGAATATAAATTACAGTACAATGGCAAGGTAAACTAGCCTGGCAAGGAAGCTGCGTAGTACCAATAACCTGCTCCAGAAGTCGCGCAGAACAATCGAATAGTCCTATATACATATAATATAACTCAATACACATCAGCCATTACACTAGCACATACACAACCATAATACACTGGACTCAGAGGTTACACTAGGGGTGACACTGGTCAACTAACATGGTCAATTATGCGTCTAATTTCGCGGGTGACCTATCTTAAATGCTATAACAAAAATGAGACAGTCAACTAACACTTGTCTAGCCAGTACGTCAGTGTACACTAGGTAGACAATTCCCTAATATTCAGGTCACAAAGTCAAGGTAATTATGCGAGCAAAATCTACGGTGTCCTAGGGTCGTACAGAAAGTAAACACATATATAGTCATAATTATTATTTAGCATTTATTTAATTATACAATACATATATATACCAAATTGAACAATATACGCATACGCGTACATATACGTATACGAGTTGGGTTCACCGACTCAGGGTCTGATGTCAACTAACTGTGGTAAAGCAATACTAATATCCTACTGGCATATACACAAGCACAGATAAAAAGGAGAAGAGGGACAGGTTTGAACCTCAGAGTGCGCACACGGGGACGAAGATGACGACGAGGGTGATGATGATTGAGGTTATGATGAGATGAGATGATGATGATGAGATGAGATGATGAGATGAAAATGGTGATGTTGATGAGGATGTTAATGGTGTTGATGATGGTGATGGTGCTCCGGGGATGGCCGGAGAGGAGCTCAGGAGAGGAGGGATGTTCAGGAACGGTGGAGAACTCAGGCGAGGATGGCCGGAGGTGATGAAGACGAGGTTGGTCTCAGACGATGGAGGAGGATGTCGGGTGATGGAAGGAGTGTTCAGGTGAGTCGTAAGGGGGTGCTGCTGTCGATTCAGCGACGGAGAGTGGTGGTTGTAGAGGCGGGGCTGTTGACGGGGAGATGGGAGAGGCTGGGAAGAGAAGGAAGAAGAAGAGGGTGGTGGAGACGAGGTGTTCCGGTGGAAGTCGACTGATGTGGGGTCGGGGAAAGAGGAGTCTGGGAACGATGGGGATTAGTGGCTCGTGGTGGTGCATGTCGAGTTAGCAGCGGCTTGTAGGCAGTTCAGTCGAGCGTGGGAAGATCGACTGTGGGGGATGGTCAGGGAAGTCGAGGATGAGGCGGTCGTTCAGTGGGTGGCCACGGGTCGACGATGCTGATGGGTCGTGGTGGCGGAGGAACAGTGTTAATGGCGGAGGTCGAGGTCAGGTGACTGTTCGTCGAGGGGAAGGCGGAGGAAGATGGAGAGAGAAGGGAGGAGGATCCGGCAGGAAGGAGTCAGGAGAGGGGATCGGCTTCAGCGGTGTCCGGGGTTCAGTCGTGCTCCGACGGGCTCTAGCGAGTTCGGGGTGACCGGACTCCGACGGTTGGCCGGGGAAGGGGTGTACAGGATGGATGGGGATGATGATGGTATATGGTTGAAATAGAAAAAGGAAAAGAAAAGGAATATAAAATGTATTTATAGGTAGAAAGGTAGGGTTTGATGTTGACCTAGGGGATTGGGCTTGGTCAACATCTTAGGATTATGCCTTGGCTTGACATGGGGATGTTTGGAGGGCTAGGATTTGCATTATTTGAAATGTAAGGTTGGAATAGATGGGGGTGATGGTGATTGCTACACACTACAAAAATCATGGAAAAATTTATATGACCAAATAATGAAGGAAAAATGGGTTTTTTTTATGTGTTGTGTCCAATTGTGTAGACACCTTAATGCATTTTTGCATAAAAGCGCCCAACAATTAAAAAATTGCACAAAGATAGAAATTAGATAAAATTAATTAAAATTAATGCAAATGGTGTTCTAAATTTAATTAGAAGTACATGGGACTAAAATTAGGTGAGACACAAGTGTCATGGACATAGAAGACTCAGGATAGAATTTAGTCATAATTTGGGTTACACAAAACGGGTCAAGATTGTGTCTCCAATTTCGATTAGAACGCACAAGGATACAAAGTCGTATTTATTTAGAATTAAATATAAACGTCCGCGATGAATATTGTGCGACTAAAATGTAGTACAAGTGAGCATAATTATAAGTTAAACAAAGGTCAGGATAGAAGGCGGACATATCTAGGATAAGGATATAAAATTTGTACGAAGGCAATGGCTAGTGAGGTGCTCCAATTATCGAAGCAACGGTAAGGTGCACTAAGTGATATAAATATTACAAACTTAAATAAAATATCGTGTTCTATTTCTAATTGTATTCAACTAGCCCTAGTTTCACTATCTAAGCCAAGTAGGCCTAATTTTGGGTGAGGGGGTTTACAATCTACCCAACTTAAAATAATTTCATTCTCAAAATTAAAATAAGGCATGGTTTGTTAAATCCTTCACATTCGTACATAAGGCAAGTCTATTGCAATCTCTTCAAATTTTTTTAAAACCTATTCAAATCTATCGCAATCACTTTCAAATTAAATTAACCATTGTTTAAATCAAAATTTAACATATTGTAATCTCTTTTCAAAATTTTAAATTATCAACATCCAAAATTAAGTCAATCCATACAACATCTTCAAGATTTAAATAACCCATACAAATTTTACACTACTATCTGCAACTATCATAATCTCCTTTAGAAAATTATTCTAATCAAATATTATTCCTATTTTCAACTTGTGAATTTCGTACTCTTCAAAATTTTAAATTCAATTTACTTCCTCAATATTTCAAATAGGTAATCCAACAATCAAAATTTAACTTTAATTCAATCATCAAATTTGGAATTCAATGCGTCCATGTTCATGTTTAGAGTTCTATTTATTTTCCTCAAGATTTAAATCGATGATTCAACCTCCAATGTTCAAATTTTAAATAATGTGCTCAAAGTCTAAATATTTGGTCCGAAATAGCAAGATTTCAAAATTTATTAAATACTCATCATCTAACTCCTTCTAAAATTTTCCACATTTAAAATGACTTAATCTCACAATCTAATCTTACTTGATCATAATCTAAAGAAAATTTCTTTCAAGTTGACAATGCAACTTCTACCCAACTTAGAATTTACCCATCTATCATATAAGACTATATATTTAAGAAAGATATTCCTCAAATTATTTACATGTTTTTCAATCCTCAAAGTTTTAACACTGAATATATCACATATGATATGCCCTTAATTACAAACTTATACCAAGTACTCTGTGTGTGTCAAACTTATACCAAGTACGAGGTTTCGTCTTTCCGAAATAAGGGAAGACAGAAAACAATAATAAAGAGTTCAAAATAGAGGTAATAGAATACAAGTATGGGGATCAAGGCGTTTAAAGAATTCAAATGAGAATTGTCGAGGCAGTTGTGGGTTGAAATCCTATTTTGGTAAATTCTTATTCACATGCTCGTATCAGTAAAGTTATGTAAGTGATACGATATGCTCAGACATGTCTAGAGGGCAAGTACATTCGTCTAAGAAGCTAAATAAATTTTATCTCAATCCACATAAGTAGTCATACGAAGAGCGAACCAAGCGCACTATGGTTGATCAGACCATAATACACTGATTCTGAAATGTATTAGTGTGTATACCCAATAATACATATATCATGATCAAGCTCGATAAAAGAGTAAGCTTGCAAAACTAGGCTATAATAGCGGCATAAGTCAAGGTAGTACAGAAAATATAAATACGCTGGATTATGATAAAGAAGGTACATAATAATTTAAGTTCACAAAGAAGATAAGACTCTATAATCTCTACAGTTGTCATACTAACTCCTTATCTAAGTTGCTAGTCGACAAAATAGAGTATGGGTCTCTAAATTTTACAGTCTGGATAAACACGACCGTCTTATGCTAGCATATAGTTGGTGTCATTCAGTTACCCTTCATTAATGGGTCAAAAGGATTATGTGTTACTAGGTTGTGAGGCATACTACCCAACTTAAAAGAATTAAACTAATACTGTAACTGTCTTGAGGGGATCCTACAAAATAATATTGTTCTTGTAAATAAAGTATAAACTCTTATTGGGGTACACGAAAAAAGATCTCGGTACTTATTGGGGTATCCCATTGTATTATATAGGTAATGGTCACCTTAAGTCTTAATCATAGTGTTCATAGAACAAATGTGTCAATATTAAGAATGAAAAAGCTACTGGCTCTTAAGAGGATATAACCTATATTGAGTTATGGATACAAATCACGTGATTTAAAACTAAAGAATAATCATCAATTCATAATCTAAAAGAATAACTCAAACCATTAAGCTCTAACTACTAAGCACATAATTTCAAAATTCAAGATTACAACTATAATTCTAGCAAACTATATATCCTAACATAAAGAGTTTATTTGGCCTACAATAATAAGAGTTATGTAGCTTGAATTGAAGGATGAAGAAAAAGAAATTTAGTCGTCTCACTAATAGCGAGTGCTAAGGTTGTAGAGAACAAGATATAAAATTAAAAATAGAAAGACTCTTGATAATATCTTAGTTCTCTAAGGAAAATGTGGTATGCTAATATCTGTGTTCGAGGGATGATAAAGGAAAATGTTATATTCATTCCTCTTGGCTTCCTAATGTACTGTCTACTAATACCAAGAATCTAAATTTATAGTTCTCTAATACTATCTCACTATGAAAATTAGGTTCAGTCCTAATATTCAATCTTAGATTTCTATTGGTTCCTCCATGCTAGGGTTAAACATTATGGTCAAATTTCTAACTAACTCTAGTAGTGTCTATACCACTCTCAAGTCATCCCTAATTATCAAGGGATAATGGTTAAAATCTATCTACATGTAAGGGTGCTAGGGTTCATTAGGTAGTAAGAAATGCTAGGGTTCATTAAGTATTCTAACTCGGTGATGTGTCAATATCCTAGTTGTATTCTTAATAGGAAAGTTACCCTAATTTTCATCCTAACAACATAGATTCCTATATTCTAGGAGAGTCTATACTCAAGAAACTATTAGGAAAGCACATGAATCAAGCATGATGTAATTATTTAAATAGAACAGATTGGAAGGAAGATGAGTCATAGTCAATTGTGGATGAGATCCTATACACTAATCCTAATTGCAGGCTTGCTCGGTATAGTAACATAATCGAGACAATACACTACCAGAAAAAGTCAAATTAGCGATGTTTAAAAATGTCGCTAAATAACGAAAAATTATCGCTAATCACATTTAGCGACGTAATTAGCAACGTTTCAAAAAAGTCAGAAAAATGTTGCTAAAAGAAAAAAAATGTCGCTAAACGTCGCTATGTCGACGTTTTTAGCGACTTAAATGTGTCGCTAAAATTAGTGATATTTAGCGACGCAGCGTCACTAATTAGCGACGTTATTTAACGTCGCTAAAAGTCGCTAATTAGCGACTTATATAGCGACGTTACAGCGACGTCTTTAATGACCTGACTACTGCCATGTCAGCAATTTGTGACGTACAACGACATTTTTAGCGATAATTAGCGACGTCATTAGCGACGTGTATTAACGTCGCTAATTAGTGATATATTTAGTGAGTTGTATACACGTCGCTAAACGTCGCTAAACATCGCTAAAAATGTCGCTAATTTTACAGAAAAAAATAAAAAAAGAATTCTGAATTGTGTCCAAACTATTATTCCTGCAGTTTATTAAATCACAATCAGTACAAATAGACCCGGAACAACCCTCCGTTGAATTTTTGGGTTTGCCAACCCCCTTGGATTGAACACTCAACACCGGTAAAATAACATATTTAATATAAATAGTATAATAAAATTTAAAGAAAAGAAAGCATCCAGCAAATCTCATCATACGGCAAATATATATTCATACAATCTCATCCTAAATAAAATAAAAAAAATATATCCAGCAACTAGCTATACTACTGCGGATCTGCAGGAGGCTGACCACCGGTGCGCATGAAGGATAAGAACAGCTCATACTGCTCACGATGGAGAAGGCAGTGATGTTGGTGGACTCTGTGTCGATGTAGGCACACCAGAAGGCCGTTCCCGCTCCAAGTCTACGAGTCACTGGTTGTAAGAATCCATGGTAGATAGCAGTCTCGTACTGCTATGAACCATTGAATCCTGCATCATCGTCAGCCTCTCGTCCATCGATAGCTGTGATGCCTGCAGCTCTATGATGTTGCGGTCTGTCGTGGCTCTAATATCATTTATCAAATTCTGGAGCTCCGTGATGCTGCAGTCGAGCATATCGAATCGTGCGATGAGCGTCGGATCGTCCGCCTACGGCTGGGACTGGGGCTGTTCCTCCATCCTTCGCAGCAACTCATCACGGAGAGACGCAATCTGACGGTCAATGGCCTCCTGGACTCTGGCCGACGACTGCGAGGGCTGTGTGGAATACCCAGCTGTCGGGGAGGCCCTAGATGACTGCGTCACAACCAGGGCACCATAGGATCCCGTACCGTAGTACGTACCCCTCTGGAGACCACCAGCTGTGGTCACCCACAGGTCATCCGCCGACGGAGCTGGAGCGGGCTGCGAGGAAGTACCAGCCTCTCCAGGTATAGGTGCACTAGCAGTCGCCCGCTCACACTGTCTAAGATACTCGACCTAGAAAGGTTTAAAAACTCGATAATTGCCTAAGTTATATTAAAATTAACACAAAGTAAAGTAATACTTACATAGGTATGCGAGGCCCTCTCATCAATGAGATTTCCGTCCTTGTGATGGGTGGCCAAGAAGACGGTCACCATGTTTGCGTCCTCACCCCTCTATACCTGTTAAAAATATATTATTTAGTACTAAACTTAAATATTTTTTTCTACTATCATTTTATGGTACTTACATTAAAATAATATCTTTTAAAAGAAAAAATATACCAAATGACAGAAATGTTCCGTCATCGAAATCGAGCCACCACACCACTTGGCAGCATTCTGTCTAGCCGCCTTGGCCTTCTCAGACCTTTCCTTGTAGCTCGGATCGTTGAATCTAGCCCTCATCGTAGTCCACTGCTCAGGCGTGATCCAATCTTGGATAGGTTTTCCAGCATGATCATGAGCCCTCTGGTCATCTAGAGCATCTCGGATAAGCTTGGCAGCAACGGTAGGAAAGAGCCGCTCGATCAACTCGGTCCGGTACGGAGGATAGAAATACATTTGCTACAATAAATAATTTAGTATGTGAGCATCACGGATAAGTTATATAATATGCATAAATTAGAGGATTTATTTAATATACTTTTACCTGGAAGTGCGCAAACCAGAATGCCTTGCTCTCCTCCGGAGCCTCAGAGTAGTTGATCCAAGGGCCACCGTAGTTGTTCCTCAGAAATTGGCCCAGACGTCTCTGAACGGACGATGAACGATATCTATATACAAATAATTATTTTGATCGAAAAATTTAATATACGATGAATAAAGAAATACACGATATATATTATGCTAAACCATCTAATTGACTTACTTTGTACCGTCGGCCCAAATCTCTGTCCTCGTCTCCTCCGGAGGTGCGCATGAGGATGCTGGGACAACTGGGGCACGACCTCCTCGACATGCTCATCTGTCCCCATGGTTCCGTCAGCAGAAGGAACGCTGGACGAGGGAGTACTATCACTCCTAGAACTACTCGTCCCAACAGTTGGAGATGTGATTGATCGATATACTGGAGTATTGGGCGACGACGATCCAGAACCAACAATAGGCAGTACCGGAGGAGCACTCTGTCTACCTTGGGACCTGCCGAATCCTCTGCGTCATCCTGTCATACCTGATAACAACATGTTTTGATGGAAAATGTTGTTTTGATGTTTGATTGCACTTTTTTCCATAGAAAATTAACATTTTCTATTAGAAAACCTAAATTTTCCAAGCAACTTCTAATGAATAATAAAAATAAAAAAGTCCAAAATAAGCCCCAAATTCAAGAATTGTAACAAAATTAACCAAATCAAGATCAAATCAATCTTTTAAATGCTAGTAAAGTTAAGACAATATTGAAATACTAATAAAGTCGAGATCAAACTAAAAAAAATCCAACAAATCCATCATTCTAAAATACAAAAAAAAATATCGATTATATATCAACATCAAGTTTAGACTAAATATTCAAAAAGAACGATTCATCTTGCCCCAATTTCTGTCGCAAGTCTGATCACAGTATGATGATAATGTGTAGTAGCTAATAAATTCAATTGCAAACTTCTAGAACAAATACGCATTAGATATTAGCATCAAAATTAGATAGCCACTCCCTAAATTCGATATACAGTTATTCGATTACTTTTACCATAAAATCTTAAATTACATGCATAATTATCATCGCTCAGTTAACATATTTAGAGGAGCTCCTTTCCCCGGGTCAGTGTTTACAGTTGGCTGCTCCATAGTAGTAGTCTATTGTAAACTCCATCAGAACCTTCCTATACATCTAGATACTAAAATTAACAAATGTCAAACATGGATAAGAATTTCAAACTTAGAAGTGCATGATAGAAACAACTGTAGGAACAATTTACATTAGATACTAAGGAGATTAAGCATAAAAACAACAAATTATACATATGCACAGGAAGGCACTATTTACATTCCATGCAACCAGATGATTCCCACTATACTACAAAAAAAAAAGGAAAAAAAACCACAAATTTGAATTCTATGATAATCTACTGATACCATATTAACTTTAAATTCTATGATAATCTACTGATACAAAGTTATAACAATAGGTTGGCGGTTAGGTTATAGTTACTATTACAGATGTACTATAAGAATTTAAATAGAAAAACAAAGATCATCATTGTCATAAAAAACAAGACTTCAAGATGAGGTATATACACAAAAGCTTCAGGTAAAGTATATACACAAGATTAGATATTTTTAGAACTATTTTATATTTGCTCTACTCTTGCATATATGAATGGGATAGACAAAAATGTAAGAAACCCCCAGTAGAGCTGGTGTGGTTGGTTTCAGGTCAGCAACTTCACACTTGGATTTGTCCTCCACCTCAAAAGCAACACATACATGAACTAAAAAAAATAGTTTCTACTACTTGATGGTATGATAGTTTTGCTTGGGTCTGTAACACAAACATCAACAAAAGTTTTGATATCCAGACATGTTCTCTTCGATGAACAGTCCTTTCCTTTTGCTGAAGTTCCACATACAGCCTCACTAAAAAATTCATCAACAAACTCATCCACTCTCGTTCCATCCTTACATTGTTCTGATCCACAAGCACATACCCAGTCCTTTCCACAAACAACTACTCCAACAAATCTCCTGCCTACTTTGGTTCCACCATATTCCACTCATCCTCTTACACCTACTTAGGGTTAGTGTGTGTCCATGTGCGTGTGTGCGTGTGTATTAGAGTTAGGGTTAGGGTTAGTGTGTGTCAGTTCGTGTCGTATCGTGTCATGTTGTGTCATATCATTTTAGAGAGAAAGAGAGAGAGAGACAGAGAAAGGAGATAAAGAGAGGAGCTCATCGAGGAGGGCAGTCAGAGGAAGGACGCCGGAGGGAGAAGGGGAGCCGGAGGAAGGAGGAGCTGACGGCGGAGGGGGGAGGACGCGACCGGTGGGGGGTCGCCGGGAGGGATGAGGGGATGCCGGAGGGAGGAGGGGAGCCAAAGGGGGGGACGCGGCCGGAGGGGGGTCGCAGGAAGGAGTAAGGGAGCCGGAGGAAGGAGGAGCGCCGGAAGAGGTTTCAAATTTGGGAGAGGGAGAGAGAGAGATCGAAGGAAATGGGGGGAACACCAGCCCTAAATGAAATATTTAGCAACGTTTTTAGCGACGCCAATAATGACGTCGCTAATTAACGACGTCCTTAACGTCGCTAATGACGTCGCTAATTAGCGACATCCTTAACGTCGCTAATGACGTCGCTAAAAGTCTAATAAAAAATACGTCACTAAATTAGTCGCTAAACGTCGCTAAATAAAACATATTAGCGACGTTTAGCGACCTTAATTGAACTTATGGCGACTAATCTTTTAAAAACTGAATAAAAGTCGTTAAACATCGCTAAATATCGCTAATTAGTGACGTTTAGTGACATTTTTACATGGAGTCGCTAAAAAACGTCGCTGATCCCGCTTATTCTAGTAGTGATATGCTCTCGACCTGTATGGGCCACCACTAAAAAATATGTCACGCCCTAGTCCCAAAATACGTAGGACTAGAAACACGTAAGCATGCCAGCCGCATGTATATGGCAACTCCAATATATGTAAACAATAACACATGCGTACGCTGTATTATGAACAATAATTCACAAGTGGTAAAAACTATCACAAGTCACAGGGTATAGTCTAAATCTCATCCACATAAAACATAAATAAATAAATAACCAATATCTATATAACTAGATCTCAATATAAAGTATCTAAGGATGACAGTCGGATGGAAACAAATCCACTGCCAAACTAGAATATAAAAGCAAACACAATAAGTACAACAACTAACAATCACTGAGACTGAAAGAGAAGACCTCCTCGAAATATAAGTAACCAGTCCGGATCTGCACTTCTGCGAATACTCATGAACATCTATACCTGGAAAGGGACCATGTCCTCAGAGGGACATAACAAGATACATAGAAGCATGCCAATAAAGTACTGAAATAAACATCCAATAAGTCGCCTAACCGTCTAAGTGAATGCAGTTTAAGAACAACTTTCCCAACGCATGGTCTATCAGGCTAAAATAGGATTGACATGATTCTCTTGGAGATTCAGGAGCCTAAAAAGTATATCATCTTTTGAACGGCAGAGGCCTCATGATAATATATAATATATAGTGGTCATCATGATCGTGCATCTCCGACGGAGCGTACGGGTTACACAAGAAAAGTGTAACAGAGCCCACATGCCTTATTGTTCTCCCTACCCCATGCTCTAAGCATGTCACATCTATGACACGATAATACCTCTAATAACTGCCAGGTCTATTAGCATACAAAGTTTCTAACAACAGTTATCCCTAACGCACGACCCATACATACAGGAGGCCAACCCAGTATGCGAGTCCGTGTCCTACAAGAGACTCACACTCGTGTAACAGCTATATCCCGGCCAATAAAACCTAATGATGCTTCATGATAATGGAGGGTCTCATAAACAAGGTCAATGTATATACATAATAAAAATAGATCACGACATCACCGTCGTTGCACCCAAGTTTCCTTCGATGCGCAATTAATATAGCTGTTTAAAATATATGAACTAAATGACAGAAATAAAATGTATGCACCATATGGAATATAAATTATAGTATAATGTCAAGGTATACTTGCCTGGCAAGGAAGCTGCGTAGTACCAATAACCTGCTTCAGAAGTCGCGCAAAACAATCCAATAGTCCTATATACATATAATATAACACAATACACATCAGTCATTACACTAGCACATACACAACTATAATATACTGGACTCAGAGGTTACGCTAGGGGTGACACTGGTCAACTAATACGGTCAATTGTGTGTCTAATTTTGTGGGTGTCCTATCTTAAATGCTGTTACAAAAATCAGACAATCGACTAACACTTGTCTAACTAGTATGTCGGTGTACACAAGGTAGACAATTCTCTAATATTCAGGTCACAAAGTCAAGGTAATTATGCGGGCAAAATCCACGATGTCCTAGGGTCGTACAACAAGTAAACACATATATAGTCGTAATTATTATTTAGCATTTACTTAATTATATAATACATATATATGTATATGTATATATATATATATATATGTATATATATATATATATATATATATATATATATATATATACCAAATTGAATAATATACGCATACTCGTACATATATGTATACGAGTTGGATTCACCGACTCAGGGTCTGATGTCAACTAACACTGGTAAAACAATACTAATGTCCTACTGGCATACACACAAGCACACATAAAAGGAGAAGAGGGACAGGTTCGAACCTCGGGGTGCACGCACGGGGACGACGATGACGACGAGGGTGATGATGATTGAGGTTATGATGAGATGATGATGATTAGATGATGATGATGAGATGAGATGAGATGATGAGATGATAATGGTGATATTGATGAGGATGTTAATGGTGCTGTTGATGGTGATGGTGCTCCGGGGATGGCCGAAGAGTAGCTCAGGCAAGGAGGGATGCTCGAGAACGGTGGAGAACTCAGGCGAGGATGGCCGGAGGTGATGAAGACAAGGTCGGTCTCAGGCGATGGAGAAGGATGTCGGGTGATGGGAGGAGTGGTTAGGAGAGTCGTGAGGTGGTGCTGCTGTCGATTTAGTAGCGGAGAGTGGTGGTTGCATAGGCAGGGCTGCTGACGGGGAGATGGGAGAGGCCGGGAAGAGAAGGAAGAAGAAGAGGGTGGTGGAGACGTGGTATTCCGGTGGAAGTCAACGGACATGGGGTGGAGGGAAGAGGAGTCTGGGAATGGTGGAGATTGGTGGCTCATGGTGGTGCAGGTCGGGTTGGCAGTGGCTTATCGGCGGTTCAGTCAAGTGCGAGAAGATCGGCTGTGGGGGATGGTCAGGGAAGTCGAGGACGAGGCGGTCGTTCAGCGGGTGGCCGTGGGTCGACGAGGCTGATGGGTCGTAGTGGTGGAGGAACAGTGTTAATGGCGGAGGTCGAGGTCATGTGACTGTTCGTCGAGGGAAAGGCAGAGGAAGATGGAGAGATCAGGGAGAAGGATCCGGCGGGAAGGAGTCAGGCGAGGGGATCGGCTTCAGCGGTGTCCGGCATTCAGTCGTGCTCCAGCGGGCTCTGGCGAGTTCAGGGTGACCGGACTCCGGCGGTTGGCTCCGGCGGTTGGCCGGGGAAGGGGTGTACAGGATGGATGGGGATGATGATGGTATTTAGTTGAAATAGACAAAGGAAAAGAAAAGGAATAAAAATTGTATTTATATGTAGAAAGGTAGGGTTTGATGTTAACCTAGGGGATTGGGCTTGGTCAAGATCTTGGGATTGGGCCTTGGCTTGACATGGGGATGTTTGGAGGGCTAGGATTTGTATTATTTGAAATGTAAGGCTAGGAATAAATAGGGGGTGATGGTGATTTTTACACACTACAAAAATCATAAAAAAATTTATATGACCAAATAATGAAGAAAAAATGGGTTTCTTTATGTGTTGTATCTAATGGCGTGGACACCTTAATATATTTTTGCATAAAAGCGCCCAACAATTAGAAAATTGCACAAAGATAAAAATTAGATAAAATTAATTAAAATTAATGCAAATGGTGTTCTAAAATTAATTAGAAGTATATGAGGCTAAAATTAGGTGAGACACAAGTATCATGGACATAGAAGACTCAGGATAGAATATTATCATAATTTGGGTTGCACAAAACGGGTCAAGATTGTGTCTCCAATTTCGATTGGAAAGCACAAGGATACAAAGTCGTATTTATTTAGAATTAAATATAAACGTCTGCGGCGAATATTGTGCGACTAAAATGTAGCACAAGAGAGCATAATTATAAGTTACATAAAGGTCAGGATAGAAGGCAGGCATATCTAGGATAATGATTTGAAATTTGTAGGAAGGCAATGGCTAGTGAGGTGCTCCAATTATCGAAGCAACGGTAAGGTACACTAAGTGATATAAATATTGTAAAATTAAATAAAATGCCGTATTCTATTTCTAATTGGATTCAACTAGCCATAGTTTCACTATCTAAGCCAAGTAGGCCTAATTTTGGATGAGGGGGTTTATATTCGGGCAATGACTATTGAAATACGCTATTCTTTTGTCTCTATTCAGGTGAAGTCCCATCAGGTATGTAAAATCCTATAACACCCCCGCCAAGGAGTTGAGTCTATCAAAAGTCGTAGTGAGAAACACCAGCAGGTCATCCACATATATCAGGTGCGAGATATACGGTTGAACCCTCTTGTATAAAGGAATAATCTATCTAAGGTAAACCGCCAAATCCATGAGACACGTGAAGTACTCTATCACCAAGGTAAAGAGGTACGTGGAGAGAGGATCGCCTTGTCGGAACCCACGGTTGCTCCGTATAAACCCATACGACTGTCCTTTGATCAGAATCAGGAATATTGCCGTCAAGATACACTCTCGCACCATGTCTACCCATCTCTGGTCAAATCCTATGGAAAGCATAATATGGCACACAAACTCCCTATTTATCGTGTGATATTCTTTCCTCAGATCTAGCTTGACGCAGGCTTTCTTGGAGCCAACCTTATTAAAGCCTCTAATAATCTCATGGGCAATCAAGTTGTTGTCCATAATAGATCTCCTTTTAATGAATGTCGCCTGATTATGGGAGACCAATTCCTGCATAACACCCTCCATCCGATGACACATAAGGTGAGTAATCAATTTATATAGATAATTACAACAAGCAATTGGACGGAAATCAGACAGTACAATAGCACCCTCCTTCTTCGGAATAAGAGTCAAGAATGTATGATTTAGCTCTTCCAATATTCGACTATGTACAAAAAATTCTTGTACCATCTCTAACACCTACTCCTTAAGGAGAACCCAATGGACCTTGAAGAACTTGCTACCAAATCCATTCGGACCCGAAGCTTTATTAGGATCCACATTAAGCATTATTGCATCCAATTCCTCCTTTCTAACCGGAGCTAACAGGTCCTCGTTACCAGTGCCCATGACAAATTTTTTGCAGACAACAGTAGGAAAAGAATCCCTTTAATCACTTTGATTATGTAAGTCAGTGTAATACCTGGTTGCGTCCTTTGTAACTCGCTTTGTGACATAGCTTCCTTGCCATTCGGACCTATCAGTTTATTGATATAGTTACGATGTTGTCTCATCCGGACCACGTCGTAAAAGAATTTGGTGCATTGGTACCCCTCCCTTAGCTAAGCGAATTTGGCCCACTGGGCGAGCTCTATCTCCTCCTGCAAGCGCAGCTGGCCAACCTCCTGAATAAGTACTTTTTCTTCTTCCACCAAGTCCCTGTTGAGCAGATCCCCCTGAAGCACAGCTTGTACTTCCCTCATCTTCCATTCCTCCACCTCTACTCACTACCAAAATATGATAAAATAGCGACGTCAAAGTAAAATGTCGCTAATATTAAAGATTTCAGCGACTCAAAATACTAACGTCGCTATAAGTCGTTATTTGGTGACATATAGCGACGTTTAGCGGATATAATTCAGTTTTTTAAAAGAATAGTCACTATAAGTTATCTAAGGTCGCTAAACGTCGCCGAGTTTTATAATTTAGCGATATTTAGCAACATATTTAGCGATATTTATATTTTAAATATTTAGCGATGTGTTTAGCGGTGTCTACAATGTCGCAAAATATTTTTATTAGCGATGTCATAATTTGACGTCTCTAAACATCGCTAAAATTTTAATATAGGTTTTCCGATTACCCCACTTCTGTCGAAATCTCCCAAAATTTCAAAACCCGCCCCCTCTTCCCCCCCTCTCCGGCGACCGGCGCCCTCCGCAACGACCTACTCCAGCATCCCCCTCCACCTCCTCTAGGTAAACCCTAACTCTTTCTCTCTCTCTCTCTCTCTTTCTATCTCTATCTCTCGCAGGACATGGCATGACACTGACACAGACATGACACACACATGTGACAGACACTGACAAAGACACGACACACACACATGACAGACACGACACACACATGACAGACACGACACACACATGTGACAGACACGACACACACATGACAGACATGACACACACATGTGACAGACACGTGTTCTGTGTTCTTGCTGACTGCTAGTGCAAGCCTTGGCTTGCTGTACTGTGCTAAAACTGCACTGGGACTACTCATTGCTGTGTGTAAAACCCTAATTCTGAAAATCCTATTATTATTAATTAATTATTTAATTTATAATAGTTATGAGCTAAATATAGGAAATATATTTTTATTTTGAGGTGTTTGTGTATTTAGGAGATTTATGGAGCCATTATAAATTTTTCCTAATTTATTACATGTAGGAGACCCTTTGGACTGTTGCTAGTTTAATGGTATGCACAAATATAATTTCTATTGGATCTCAATCCGAAATCCAAACCCTATTCTAACCCAAACCCTCTATCCTAAACCCACTACCCGTTTAGCCCCTACCCGGACCCGTTAGGAAAAGAAAAATATCAACAACAACAACAGCAAAAACCAACTTTTCTTTCTCCCCCTCCGCGCGTGTGAGCCGACTCATTCCGCCGCCTCTTTATATCTATTATATTACTAAACTCTCCCTAAACCGAAAACCAAAACAAAAGAAAGAAAGAAACAGCAGTAGTAGTGATTTTTGAAACCACTAAAATAACCCCCACAGAACCGACCTCTTTTCCTATATATATTCCATGCAGTACACCCCAAACCCTAACCCCAATTCTTCCACCAAAATTAACACCATTTTGGACGCTTGCACTATACAGATTTCTTACCAGGCAAGTATACCTTGCCATTGTACTAATATTTACATTCCATATGATGCATACATAATTTATTTCTGCTTATTTAGTTCATTTATTTTAATTGCTATATAAATTATACGTCCAAGGAAACTTGGATGCAACGACGGTGTCGTCGTATTCTATTTTTATTTATGTATATGCATTGGACCTACTTTATGAGACCACCCCATTATCATGAGGCATTTTATGTTTCATTGGCCATGACACTATTCTTACACGACTGTGAGTCACATGTAGGATACAGACTTGAATATTCGGCTGGCCACTGGTACGTATAGGTCGTACGACGGATAGGGATAACTGCCGATAGAAACTTTGTATGCTAGTAGACATGGCAGTTATTTAGAGGTTTTATCGTGTCATGGATGTGACATGCTTAGAGCATGGGGTGGAGAGAACAATAAGTAAGGCGTTTGGGCACCTTTGTACTTTTCTCCTGTGCGCCCGGATTCTCCGTCGGAGAGACGGGTGGTGATGACCACTATATATTAAATTATCAGGCGGCGTCTGCCGTTCAAAAGACGATATGCTTTGTAGGCCCCTGGATCTCCAAGAGAACCATGCCAATCCCATTTTTGGCCAGATAGCCCACGTGTTGGAAAGTTGTTCTCAAATTGCATTCACCTAGACAGTTAGACGACCCATTGGATGTTTATTTTTTAGTACTTATTGGCATGTTATTATATATCTTGTTATTTCCCTCTGAGGACCTGGTCCCTTTCCAGATATGGACGAACAGGAGTATCCGCAGGAGTACGAACCTGGACCTAACGCTACTTACCAGACTGAGGAGGTCTTACCTTCGGAGTATCTGTGAATTTATTACCTCTGTTTAGAGATCCTTGTTGCTACTTCAGTATAGTCATTTTGTAGTGGATTTGTTTCCATCCGACTATCAGACGTGATACTCATCTTTGATATTCAGTTATTATTCAGCTCTTTATTCCTACTTATTATTTGTACTGTGGATGAGATATAGATTGTTTGTGACTTATTGTGACAGTATATTACCACTGGTGGATTAGATATTCATGTACAACGTACGTGTGTATATAGTTTCCATATATTGGAGTTCATATACATACGGCTGGGCGTGTTATGTATTCCTAGTCCTACGTATTTTGGGACTGGGATATGACATATTTTTGGTGGTGGCCCATACAGGTCAAGAATATATTGTCTCGGTTACGTAACTGTACCGAACATGCCTGCGTATAGGAGTAGAGTATAAGGATCTCATCCACGCTTGACTAAAATCTCATTCTTCCTTTCAACCATCTTATGTTTGGATAAACAAAGATTTATGCCAAAAACCCTTTACCCTGTGACCAGGGATCTCTATTTATAGAGATCAACCAAATAACTGTCTCGTTGGCATAAAAACCAAATGATTGTGGTTGGCGTAAAAGCCAAATGACTGTCTAGTTGGCGTAAAAACCAAAAGAATGTCTTGTTGGCGTAAAAGGCCAAACCATGAAGAAGATTGCCTATTTTACGCTGAGATTATGAAAACTGCTACCCACGTTCAATCTGCATATGACACGTATCCCTTTATAAGATTATGGCATACAAGCCACGTAGGTAACTGCCCCTGCGTAAACTTGATGATTCATGAATAATAGACAACCATCGTTAAATAGCCTGATTGACGTAAAATATAAGGATGGTGATGTGAGTGTATTTGTCACAGTCTTAGCTTTCCCAGTCAAGAACAAATCGCATGCATTAAATGCAGAGATATGCCTCGATCTCTGTACAAAAATAGCTTTTGACGTGGTGTCTGATTTTGTCTTGTCGTGAGCGTAAAAACTCATTTCTGTCAATGAAGAATAGGCAGCGTATTCAGAAGACTCTACTTTCTTCCTTTTGAATGTGTAAAATGACTTGTATCAAAAACATGTCACTAAATGACAACCTGGGTCTCTGTGCAAAATTATCATCACAGCCGTCCTCTCGATCATCGTGCAGTACTTTTGTCAGATGTCAGGTTCACTGATTTTTCTGACAAATTCATCCGAGAAATACGAAGAGTTTCTCGTACAACTTTACGCTGCATTAAAAACAAACATATTTCAGACTTTACGCAGGAAGAAAAACAATCTTTACGTGGCAACCTTTTACGCAGACTTTACACAGGAAACCCTTATGCAGATTTTACGCAGGCAGACTTTTACTCAGACTTTACGCAGGCAGAATTTTACGCAGACTTTATGCGGCAACCTTTTACGCAGACTTTACGCAGGAAACCCTTACGCAGATTTTATGCAGGCAGACTTTTACGCAGACTTTACACAGGCAGACTTTTACGCAGACTTTACGCGGCAACCTTTTATGTAGACTTTACACAGGATACCTTTTACGCAGACTTTTACCCAGACAACTTTGAAGCCCTACTTTATGCCAATAGTATTGAATCTCTATTTTACGCGGACAGCTCTGAAGCCATATTTTATGCCGACAGTTTTGAATCTCTGTTTTACGCAGTCAGCTCTAAAGCTCTACTTTACGCCAATCTTCTTTGAATCTCTTCTTTACACAGACAACTCTGAAGCCCTACTTTACGCCTAAACCTTGAAGCCCTATTTTATACAGGGAGGGACTTCATTTTTGTTGGGGGTTTTAGACTGTAAAATACGCGGACAAATCTCCAGCATATTTCATGCTTCTACATTCTATCTAATGCTTGCATCCTGTTTGATTTCTGTGCTTCTTCTAATCATTGCGTACATCACCTGCAAAGAGATGGATATGCAGAATGGATATACTGTCGCCAATGATGACACAACT
The DNA here is from genome assembly GCA_036927795.1 of Iris macrosiphon. NCBI lineage: Eukaryota > Viridiplantae > Streptophyta > Magnoliopsida > Asparagales > Iridaceae > Iris > Iris macrosiphon. The sequence continues at coordinate 300,430,312 of JAYESA010000005.1, forward strand.
CCTGGAGTCAATGGTCAGACTCAATGAGGGACCTCAACAATTACTAGACTTTCGGGGCCAGATGGACAGATTCACAATCCAGCTCCATCTGATCTTCCTGTTTCACCTAATGAGAACCTTCCAGCTTTATCGATACCGCAGGATGGCCAGGCACAGCTGTTCCAATTCTTTTAGATGATAATGTAGGAACAACGACAATAGGCCGCCATACTAGCTGCAGAGCAGAGGCAGCAAGCAGCAGAACAGAGACAAGAGTTCCTAGCAGCACTGGAAAGGATGGCTGCAAAGACTACTGTACCAGCTCAAGCACTAGTTCCAGTACCTCGAGCTAGAGTTGGTTCAGTAAAGGACTTTATACAGATGGATCCGAGACCGTACAAAGGCATTGAGAGCCCAGAGGAAACTACCAACTGGATCACTCACACTCGGAAGTTAATAGAGGCATCGCAGCTACCTACAGACCTATGGATGACAGGTGTAAGGATACTTCTAGATGGTAATGCTCATCACTGGTGGGAAACCATGGAGCACCAATTAGGTACATACCAGACTTGGGAGCAATTCTTGGAGTACTTTGAAAGGAAGTACTTCCCGGACACCGTCAGAGATACATTGTACGATCAGTTTCTCCACCTGGAGCAGGGAAACAGAACAATGGACGAGTATGATACCGAGTTTAGTTGCCTTAGTAAATATGGCACTGCGCTGATACCAGATGACTTGGCCAAGGCTAAGAGGTTTCATCGCGGACTGACTCAGGAGCTCAAACACTACACTAGCTCACAGTCCCGAATCTCTTATGCCGAATTACTGACAGAAGCCAGATTGCAAGAAACCATCAACAAAGGAAAGGGAGGTCAACTGAGGACACAACAAGGACCAGTATGGACACAATAAGGAGGACCTATCAGACGTCCTTTTTTACAGTAATAATAATATCAACACAGAGCCGGGCCGTACAAGATTCCAAAGAAGCCCCAATGTAATTATTGTGGAAAATGCGAGCACATCTCAATAGACCGTCAGACCCGTTTAGGATAGTGTATGAGATGTAGTTCCGGACAACACCTGGTAAGAGACTGCCCAATACAGCAGACACTTCCATTGCCAGTACAGAGACTAATGCTTCTAGCACCGAAGCCAGCTCAACATATGACTAGATCAGGAGCACCTCGACCTCCAGCAATAGAAGGATTGTAAGCCCACTGATTTTCAGTAATTATTAAATTGGATTTTCTGGATTTTTCAGGAATTTTCTGATGATCAAAACCTAGGTGTTTGGTAATTAAATAATTTTTAATTGCGGTTAATTCATATTAAAATATTATAGAAATAATATTTTAGGGTGTAAAATAGAAAACCGGACATGGGGTAATTTTCCGGGAATTTATTGGACTCCGGAAACCCGTTTAAAGCCCTGAAAACCGAAGTACATTTAAACCGAATTTAACCCGTACCAAAGCCCGACATTCCCATGAGAGCCGAAGCCAAGCCCAAGGAGCGTTGACCCAGCCTAAAACCTAGGACAAACCCTAGTCCAATTCCTGTATGTATAAATACGTGATTCCCTAGGTTTTTCTCCACAAAAAGAAAACAAAAAAAAAGAATTACTAAAAATCCCAAATCCCTAATTCCAAATCCTAAACCTAACCCTAACCCTAACCCTGGCCGCTCCCTCCACCGACCAAGGCCACCCCCGCCGGAGCCGATCACTCCAGCCTGAACCCTAATCCCATCTCATCTTCTCCCCGCTCACAGCCGACCGAGCCCTAGCCTACTCCCCTCGTCGTCGAATTCTCCCCCAATCTCCCAGCCGTCGACCACCACCCTCCGGTCCCCGCTCGACGGAACCCTAACCACCCTCACAATCTTCCTTCGCTCAGAGCCCCGCCTCGTCGTGCCCAGACCCTTCTCCCCCTTTCTTCCCGTCGTCTCCACCCCTTCCCCCATACTCGCCGGAGCAGACCACCGACCTGCTGCTGAACCGCCTGATCCCAGCCGCTCATCGCCTGGAGTCGTCCCCCGACCAGTCGACCTCGATCCGCCACCTTCCTGCATCTCTCCGCCCATCGTCGCCTGGAGCACCACCACCAACCCCTCAGCAGTAGCCCCCTCAACAGCACCCTCAACTCCTCGACATCTTCCTCTCCCACGTCGACCTCGCCCACCAGTGCACACGACTCCGGCGCTGCATCTCTCTCTCCCCTCGTCGTCCTCCTTCCGAGCAGCCACTCCCTGGTCGCCCCGAGCACAGCCACCCTTCGACGAGTCTCCGAAGCCCCAAACCCTAACCCTAACGCAGGACGGACACAGTGGACACGGACGCAGGACACGGAGTTGACGCTCGGACGCGTGAAAACTCAGATTCACGGAGCCCTGTTCAGGTGCCGATTTCTCTCAACTCGCAACTCCGTTTTCGATTCCGTCAGTTTCTACGCGTAGACTGTATAACCCTCTCGGTGCCAGTGCAACCCGCTCGGTGCATCGCGTCCTCTGGTGATCGCACACCGCGATCCAAAAATAGGAAAAATGATGCCCCGTTTTACCCCGGAACTGAGTGCGCCCCGCCAAACGGGACGACTTGGTCGCACGCGGTCTTTACCGAACCGTGCGCGACGTTGATAAGGTCGTGTGAGATTTCGCAAAAGTCGATTCGGATGTGCGTGCACACCAGAATCAACGCGTATTCGCGGACACCGTCCCGTATCCGTCTGTTCTGGAACACGTCGTAACTTTGTGTACACACGTCGGATCGAAACGAAACTTGTGCCATCGGACTCGTAGCAATACGCTGGTCCTGTGACCCAAGTTTGGTTCAATTCTGAGAATGTTGACAAAATCGCGTATCGTGGGCCCTACAGGCTCCACTTGACGGGCGATTTTGTGATCGGCCCATCGAAATCCAATTCTAGAAGTTCCGTTGGGTTCGTATCATCGTTTCTGACTTGTAGATACTGAGTTTAAGAAATTTGGAGACCTTTGACCCTGACACGCTTTTCGGTGCAAAGTGGCCCACATGTGGACCTCGTTCTGGCCCAGAAATGTCATTTTTGCCCTTGTGTCCAAATTGGACTCAAGGACAGACGTTTTTAGCTATTTGATATTTTCTGAATCTAATGGTGATGTTTATTGCAGCAACCGGAGTAGTACCTGCAGATCCCGCTGCTACCAGAGCTACAGTTGGAGCTAGGACCCCAGGCAAGTGTACCTTGCCAAACTTTGCAGTCTTTATATATATTTTTCCTTACTTTATTATATTTCTGTGCATGCTCAACCTAGGACCGTGTGACGTACTTAGCGTCCGATTATCAGTCGGGTGCCAACACTGTACGCAGTGTTGGGTACTGTCATTTAGAGATGGACTTTCGTGACACTTGTTATTCTCGTACTTGTCTTATCAAGTACCATACGACCCAGGACACTTGACACTGTTCATGAGACAGGATATTCCCGAGATATTCGTGGTGATTCTGTATAGGATACAGGACTTGACAGAGATACTATATTCATAGATACATATGACTTATTACGTTAGATATGATTGTGCGTGACATGGACATGGTACATCGTGGACATGAGACGTGTGATTACATGGGGTGGGAAGAGACACACAAACTACAGGATGATCATATATATATAAAACCCCTATTATTATGAGGCAAAAGACTCTCGAGCAGAGCTTGGCCCATTACGTGTTATTACTGCTACCGGCTCCCCGACACAGAGCTTGTAGCCGCTCAGCCTGAGTACTAGTGATGCTCTCACTTGCATTTTCACATAGATGGTTATATAGCTTACCCTATTTATTGTATTTTCTGCTGCACTGCATTTATTTTGGCTTGTATTTTCTGTACCTTGTTGTCCCCTGAGGACCTAGATCCGGACTTTGTCCCCAGGACTAGCAGAGGAGATCCACCTAGAGTTATACAGTACAGGAGCATTATCAGGAGCAGAAGCAGGAACAGGAGCAGATACAGGAGCTGTACCGACATCTGAGGACGAGGTCATACAAGAGGACTTCTCCTGAGTATTGGCGTGAGATATTCATTTATTTCTGTTTCTAGTTATTTTCTTTCCAGTCTATTTTATTGATGTATCAGGCTTATTCTCGGATTGTTCTCCGAGACACCATTATTGAGATATGCTAGTTTATTTCTATTTGCATTTATTCTGGCATTTGATCTGTGATTATCTGTTGTGGATGAGATTAGCATAGACTGTGACTTATATCAATGGACCTACTTATTGTTACATTACAGCTTAAGCATGCCCTGATGGATCCATTAAATTGGGTTTGTCCATCAGTGTGTGCTGCTGGCCATTGCCACGCGTCCGGTCCCTCGATATTTTAGGACTGGAGTGTGACAAAGATTTTAGCGAGGACCACCACTACCTGTATAGGAGGATCAATTCGCGAGGGCCAGACAGGGACAACCCCAGAAGAACGGACAAGCTTTTGCAATGGAAGTGGATGACATAGATCAGGAGATTGATGTCATAGCAGGTATCACTCTTGCTTTTACTTTTCCTGCTGTGACATTGTTTGATACAGGAGCCACCCACTCATTCATATCATCTAGTTTTATTGCCAAACACAATATTGCCTCTACACCCTTACCCAGTTGTATTAGAATTCTCACCGGAGGAGGAGTTGTACCTGTTAGTCGAATTTGTAGATCGTGTCCTATAGTGATACGTGGCAGAGAGATGAACGCCCGACTCTTAGTCCTTCCTATGCCATCTTTTGATATTGTGCTTGGAATGGACAGGCTGAGCAAGTATCATGCTTTCTTCAATTATTTTGGAGGAAGCATTCTTTTTAAAATATCAGGCCAGCCTGAACTTGAGTTTGTACGAGGATCCACAGAAATCCTTGATGGTATGCAGCTCACAATGGACGATGTCGTCTATCATCCCATTATTTCAGAATTCTAAGACATCTTTCCAAAGGAATTGCCAGGCCTACCCCCAGACAAAGACGTAGAGTTTTTGATTGAATTAACACCTGGAGCAGCACCCATAGCATCACAAGTTTATAGACTGGCGAAGAAGGAGATTGATGAACTGAAGACACAGTTGAAAGAACTAGAAGAGAAAGGTTTCATTCGACCAAGTGCATCACCCTGGGGAGCACCAGTATTGTTTGTACCAAAGAAGGATGGGTCAGTGCGTATGCGTATTGACTATAGAGCCTTAAATGCAGTAATAGTGAAGAATAAATATCCATTGCCATGCATTGATGACCTATTTGATCAGCTTAGTGGAGCCAAGATATTCTCAAAGATAGATTTGAGATCGAGATATCACTAGGTGAAGGTACGGAAGGAGGACATCCCGAAGACCGCAATCCGGACAAGATATGGGTACTATGAGTTTTTGGTCATGCCATTTGGATTAACCAATGCTCCAGCTATCTTTATGGACTTAATGAATCGAGTCTTCCATCAGTATTTAGACCAGTTCGTGGTCATCTTCATAGATGATATACTTGTCTATTCAAAGAGCCACGAGAAGCACGAGAAGCACCTGCGGATTATTCTGGAGACCTTGAGAAGAGAGCAGTTATATGCAAAGCTTAGTAAATATGAGTTCTTCTTGGATAAAGTCTCATTTCTTGGATATGTTGTTACAGGGATGGTATTTCTGTTGATTTAGAAAAGATCTTGGCAGTCGAGACATGGCCTGTTCCTAAATCAGTAGCGTAGGTGAGAAGTTTCCTTGAACTTGCGGGATATTACCGATGGTTCATGAAGAACTTCTCAAGGATAGCAACACCTATGACTCAGTTGACTTACAAAGATCAAGAGTTCATATGGACCAACGAGTGTCAAGCCGCTTTCGAGGAGTTGAAGAAGCAACTGACTACAGCACCAGTATTGACTATCCCATCAGGATCAGGAGGCTACGTAATCTACAGTGACACATCAGGGAAAGGCTTGGGATGCATATTGATGCAGCATGGCAAGGTGATTGCATATGCATCTAGACAATTATGAGTACATGAGAAGAATTATCCAACTCATGACTTGAAACTTGCAACCGTTGTATTTGCTCTGAAGCTATGGAGACATTACTTATATGGAGAAAGAGTGGAGATCTATACAGACCACAAAAGCCTCAAGTATGTATTAACGTAGAAGGAGTTAAATATGAGGCAACGTCGATGGCTCGAGTTGATGAAAGATTTCGAGATAGAGTTACAATATCACCCAGGAAAGGCTAACGTTGTAGCAGATGCGTTAAGCCGGAAACCAGTAGCTTTTTTCTTGACAGCACAGAGGAAATTATTGGAGGACTTGCAAGAACTTGGCATCGAAGTGATATTACCCAGAGCAGATGGGACACTAGCCAACTTACAAGTACAATCATCATTAGTAGAGAGGATTAAGGCAGCTTTGCCTACAGACGCCAGATTCAGGAGACTGAAAGAAAGGACAGAGGCCGGAGAGTAGACATGATTGTGCATTCATGAGGATGGAACATTATGATGTGGTAATCGTCTTTATGTTCCAAATGGAGAGATTCGACAGGAGTTGATGACAGAAGCTCATAGTTCAAAATATTCTATTCATCCTGGAGGCACCAAGATGTATCGTGATTTACGACAGCACTTTTGGTGGCATGGGATAAAAAGAGAGATATCTCGCTTTGTAGCTAAATGTTTGGTATGTCAGCAAGTAAAGGAGGAGCACCAGAGAACAGCAGGATTATTGCAACCACTCTCGATTCTAGAGTGAAAGTGGGAGCACATCACTATGGACTTCGGCACGGGTTTTCCCAAGAGTCCAAGTGGTAGAGATACAGTTTGGGTAATAGTGGACCGACTCACCAAGTCAGCCCATTTCTTGCCTTTTAGAGTTGGCCAGTCTATAGAAACTTTGGCTGACTTATATATAAGGCAGATCGTGAGATTGCATGACATACCAGTCAGTATTGTATCACACAGGGATTCATGCTTTACATCGTACTTTTGGAGAATCATGCAAGAGAGTCTTGGAACTCGTCTAAAGTTTAGTACATCTTACCACCCGCAGACAGATGGACAGTCAGAGCGTACTATTTAGACATTAGAGAATATGTTGAGATCTTGTATGTTAGACTTTGGAGGATCATGGGAGGACCACCTACATCTTGTGGAGTTTTTTTACAACAATAGCTATCAGGCGAGCATCCAGATGGCTCCGTTTGAAGCATTGTATGGAAGGAAGTGTAGGTCTCCTGTGTGTTGGAGTGACGTTGTCACCACCCCATTTCCAGAGCCGGATATTTTTTTATTTATTTTTAATTTAGTTAATTGTGTATTATTTATATTTAATTGTATTTATATTTAATTATTGATTGTATTATATTTTTATTGTTTGTTTTAGGATTTTGGCTAGCCTGGACCCATGTCAGACCCTAGTGGACCCATGTCCGACCCAGCCCACACCCTTGTGAGAATTATTTTGGGTCTTAGAATATTTATTTTATTTTTAGGAGGTTAGTTGGAGAGATTTGGAGTTAATTTGAGTGCTTTTGGAACCCAAAACCCAAAACCGAGTTACGGGAGGGCATTTTGGTCATTTGGACTTAGTGGAACCCCTTTATTAGCATGGCCGGCCCTATTTCCTACCCACATCCGACCAAACACAGCAGCTTCTCCCCTTCTTTTGCTTCACTCCTTCTTCTTCTTCACTTCTTCTTCTTCTCCACTACTTCTTCTTCTTCATTTCTTCTTCACAAGTAAGTTTCTCCATTTTTTCTCCTTCCCTCTTCCATTTCTTTCATTTGTTTGAACCCTAACCCTACATTCTTCCCCAACCTAGGTGGGTAGAGCCTAGATTTGGAGTTGGAGCTAGATTTGGGAGCTTGGAAGCTTGATTTGGAGGATTGGAGCATTTTGGAGATTTTGGCTTGGGATTCCAACTCCCAAGAGGTAAACCCTAATTTTCCCCTTGTAATTACTCTTTTATAGTGTAATTAATATTTTAGAACCTTCCTAGACCCTTAGGCTACCCGTGGGAGGAAGTTGGAACTAGTTTGGTTGGGTTTAGAGACTTTAACATTATGTTTTGTGTCAATTTCGGGTGAAATCCGAATTTGGCCCAATTTTGGGTGATGCCCTAGGTTAGATGGACCTAGGTAGACGTTGTCGGGAGTCATGAGGGTGAGTGCGTGTCTCCGTTCGGACACGGGAAGTCGTGTCACGGAGAAACGGGAGTTTCGGGCAAAATTAGGGCTTTTCATCGTCGCCGATTCTAACTGCGTGTGCGTTTCCGCCACGGGCCTAGAATCGACGCGGGAGCGCATTTTCTAGGATCTAGACATCGTTTAGGACGCGTGGGTAAATTTTGGGCCGATTTCGAGTTCGTTTGGTGTGCGTTTCAGGAGGTTTTCCGAGCCGCGCACCACGTGTTCGTCGAAATGACCGAACGGCCATTTCGACTTGGTTTCCTCGTTTCGGGCTTGTGCGCGCGTTGGGTTAGTATCGGAGAGTGTGTGCTAGAGTTTTCGAGTTATATTTTATATATTTATAGGCGTTGGTGAGTGTCGGGGTCGTTGGGCGTGCGTAGGTGGGGCGTTGTGAGCGTTGTGTGCATTGTTGTGGTGGTGTTGTGTTTGTGTATATATGTCTCTATATATATATTTATTTGTGTGTGTGTTCCTATATATATATATATATTTCTATTTATATAGATATGTGTGGTTATGTGTTTGTGAGTGTGTTAGTGAGTGCTTGTGTGAGTGTGTGCTAGTGTGTAGGTGAGTGTGTGTGAGTGTGAGTGAGTGCCTATATATATATATATATATATATGAGTGTAGATATATATGTGTGTATATATATATAGATGTGTGTTTATATATGTATAGATATATGTGTGTGCTTATGTGTGTGTGTTGATAGTGTTGTGAGTGTGTGTGTGTATTAGTGTGCTAGTGTGTGTGTTAGAGTGTGTAGATGAGTGTGAATATATATATAGATATCTAGTTATATATATATAGATGTATATATATGTATATGTATATATGTATATGTATATAGGAGTGTGTGTGTGTGTTTGAGAGAGGGGGGGTGCCTGGGACTGGAACCAGCAGCTGCAGCAGCAGAAATAGGCGCAGCAGCGGCAGTATTCAGCAGTAGCAGCAGCTCGCTCGAGCGAGGCAGCGCCGCGGCAGCAGCTCGCTCGAGCGAGGCAGCGCCGCGACAGCAGCAGAAGCATCAGCAGCAGGCTGCAGCAGAGCGCGCGGGCGCAGCAGCGCCGCGGCAGCAGCGGCAGCGCGCCGCGGCAGCAGCTCGCTGCAGCGCGGCCTGCAGCAGCAGCAGCAGCAGCAGTTCCAGCGCCGCGGCAGCAGCTCGCTCGAGCGAGGCAGCGCCGCGGCAGCAGCAAGAGCATGAGCAGCAGCTGTAGCAAGTAGAAAATGCAGCAGCAACAGCAGTTTAAGGTAGCAGCAGCAGCAAGTTAAGGCAAGGGCAGCAGCAAATACGAGGGAGAGGGAGAGATATATACATAGATATATATAGGTAGTTAGATTATTAGATAGATAGATGGTTAAATAGATAGGTAAATAGTTTGATGGATAGATAAGGTGAATGGATAGATAACTAGATCTATAGTTAGATGGGTATATAGATTGTTAGATAGATAGACACATAGATAGATGCATAGATAAATAAATAGATAGATAGATATATGGATAGGTAGATATATGAATAGCTAGGTTGATAGATAGATATAAAAATAGATAGATTAATACATAGATGGTTAGATAGATACATAGGTAACTAGATACCTAGGTAGTTAGAGATAAATAGATAGATGCTATATAGATATTAGATGGATAGGTAAATAGTTTAATAGTTAGATACATAAATAAATAGCTAGTTAGATAGTTAGATAGATAACTAGATAGGTTGATACTAGATAGGTAGATGGATAGGTAGAGGGATAGCTAGATATATAGATCTATATATATAGATATATACATAGCTAGATAGATAGTTAGATATCTAGGTATAGATATATATATTTGAGGGTAAGGTAAGGTAAGGTAAGGTAAGGTAAGGTATTTGGTATAGATATATAGGTATATGCCTATATGTATTAGATATCTATATTTTAGCCTAGATTATAGCTAGATATATAGGTTTATGCATAGTAAGTTAGCTAGAGGGGTAGTCGGGCTGAGTTTAGAGCGGTATCTCAATACCTTGAGATACTGAGGTATCTCAATACCTTAAGATAACCAAGGTATTGGGTTTCGAGCGGGATTTTTGAGCAATAGCGTAGGAATAGTATTTGAGTGATTTTTATATGCTTATGTGTATATATTTACGCGTGCTAGTATAGGTTTTAGAGGGTATAGGCGGGGTATATAGCGTAGGTTGAGGTATCGGATACCGAGGGTATCCCGGTATCTCAAGGAGGCGAGTTTGTGAGTTTTCTAGCCTAATGACCTCGGTTTGACCTAGAATTTCAGGAGCACCCTAGTTTGACCCAGACTTGACCGTAGTTGACTCGGTTGACCGCCAAAGTCAACTTTTGACCTAGTTTTGATCCAGAGTTGACTTTTTGGACCTAGAGTTGACTTTTTGATCCAGATTTTACCGGTTTGATCCGTTTGACCTAGAACGACCCTAGAAGCCTATTTTTAATTATTTTATATCTGTTTAACTTATTAGAAACCCTGTTTAACCTTGCTTTTCGCATTAGGTCCTTGCGACACCGGTTCGGATCGCCAGTTGCTCAGGACGTCAGGCGAGTACATTCTCTGATAGTTTTCATTATTTGATGATTATTATGATTCAGCTTCTAGTATAGTATCATCTGATTATTCTGGCACAACACGGGACACTGATTGATATTTCTGGATTTATTTACTTGCGACACGTATATTTCATGTTTCTGGCCTCTATTCTGGAATCACTACTGGCATCACCTACAGGCATCATTCATGTTCAGGCTGGACTCATCTTGATTTGCATGTCGGGTCTTGGATCCACTTGTATTAGTCGGGGCGGGGAAATACTCGAGTAGACATGTAAACATTCCTATCTGGCATCATCAGGAATCACTCCCTCTGGTCTAATCTGGAATGATAGCAGCCGCGCACCCAGTGCGCGGTGAGCCGTACTTACCCCTAGCCGTTTACATGTCGAAACAAGTATTTCAAAGACACCGAGTTCATTCTTTATAGTCTGGACTCTCATGCATTTCTTGACTTGTCTCACTTACATGTTTCTGGACTTGACTCACTACATGTTTTTCATGCTGGACTCACTACACGTTCATGTGCACGGACTTGATCTTAGCTTAGATTCTTGTATCTTACAGTTACTATCTTGTTTCTGATATTCCTGCATCTTTACCTTTATGTGCTGGACTCACTACACGTTCATGTGCACGGACTTGATCTTAGCTTAGATTCTTGTATCTTACAGTTACTATCTTGTTTCTGATATTCCTGCATCTTTACCTTTATGCACCAGTGACTTATATATTTCTTGTTTCATACTTGCTTCATTCTTCTTGCTACTTGCTATAACTGTTTTATAGTTTTTATCATTTAAATGGAACTGCTGTTAGAGATGTACTTGCTCCAGTCCTGACTGGACATATTTTTCAGAGTATCCGGAGGATTGGTATCCGACGTTTTATGGACCTGAGCCTGTCGATGGTGCAGACAGGGACCCTCTAGTTTAGGGGTGATTTCCGGGTTGGTAGCCGGGATCACTGGGACCTTGTTGTTGTTTTTATTAGCTTTTAGCACCGGATTTGTCTCCGGTTTTAGATTGAGACCTTGTTTGTATATTATTTTGGATATTGTTGTATTATTATTTGATGTTGTGGTTGTTGTAGTAGTTGTTGTTAGTTAGACTTTATAGTTGTTAGATCTCTGTGTTATCTTATCGTGCTTAGATTCGTGATTGAGTACTTGATTATCATTATGATATTTGCTCCTCCGTTTGGAGTTGAGATCTTGACAGGTTTATATTTTGATTGTGTGGTTGCCCTCCTTTTGGAGAGGTTATGCCCAATTTTTGTGTAAGATTATTATCTAGATAGTTGACCTAGACAGCGTTCTACCGCCGATGCTGCGGCGTAGGCTGGACGTACCCACGACTCATGCCCGATTTTCCGGGTGCGGGTCGTGACAGACGTAGGCGAACGTCAGATTCTAGAAACAGAGTTAGTGGTCAATACCGTTGAGACAGTTAAGAAGATACAAGGACACTTGCGAGCAGCGCAAGATAAGCAGAAATAATGGACAGACCTTCATCGTCGTCCCTTAGAGTTTAAAGAGGGCGATCATGTCTTCTTGAGGATATCACCTACCAGAGGCACCATTCGATTCGGAGGGCGCGGCAAGTTGAGTCCAAGGTATATTGGACCATTTGACGTGGTAGAGAAAGTGGGAGAAGTGGCATATCGACTTGCGCTACCACCTTTACTTGAGGGGGTACATGACGTATTCCATGTGTCACAGCTCAAGCGATATGTGGCAGACAGCAGTCATATTCTCGACCATTCGGAGATCACCATTGGGCCGAGCTTGTCATATCAAGAGCAACCCGTGGGAATCCTTGATCATCGAGAGAAAGTATTGAGGAACCAGTCTATTCTCTTGGTCCACATGGCATGGAAGCATGGCGCGCCAGGAGAATCTACTTGGGAGCGCAAGGATGACATGCGCAAATATTTTTCGAACCTATTCGCAGACCAAGGTATAAATTTACTCTGTTAATTCATATCTTATACCATCCTTGACTTTATATCGTGGCTTAGTTTTAATTTTGAGGACAAAATTTTTATAAGTTGGATAGAATATAAAACCCCTAATTCTGAAAACCCTATTATTATTAATTAATTATTTAATTTATAATAGTTATGAGCTAAATAGAGGAAATAGATTTTTATTTTGAGGTGTTTGTGCATTTAGGGGATTTATGGAGCCATTATAAAATTTTCCTAATTTATTACATGTCGGAGACCCTTTGGACTGTTGCTAGTTTAATGGTATGCACAAATATAATTCTTATTGGATCTCAATCCGAAATCCAAACCCTATTCTAACCCAAACCCTCTATCCTAAACCCACTACCCGTTTAGCCCCTACCCGGAACCGTTAGGAGAAGAAAAATATCAACAACAACAACAGCAAAACCAACTTTTCTTTCTCCCCCTCCACGCGTGTTAGCCGACTCATTCCACCGCCTCTTTATCTCTATTATATTACTAAACTCTCCCTAAACCGAAAACCAAAACGAAAGAAAGAAAGAAACAGCAGCAGTAGTGGTTTTTGAAACCACTAAAATAACCCCTACGGAACCGACCTCTTTCCCTATATATATCCCATGTTGTACACCCTAAACCCTAACCCTAATTCTTCCACCAAGCTTAACACCATTTTGGACGCTTGCACTATATAGATTTCTTACCAGGTAAGTATACCTTGCCATTGTACTAATATTTACATTCCATATGATGTATACATAATTTATTTCTTCTTATTTAGTTCATTTATTTTAACTGCTATATAAATTGTGCGTCCAAGGAAACTTGGGTGCAACGACGGTGTCGTCGTATTCTATTTTTATTTATGTATATGCATTGGACCTACTTTATGAGACCACCCCATTATCATGAGGCATTTTATGTTTTATTGGCCATGACACTATTCTTACACGACTGTGAGTCACATGTAGGATACGGACTTGCGTATTAGGCTGGCCACTGGTACGTATAGGTCGTGCAACGGATAGGGATAACTGCTGATAGAAACTTTGTATGCTAGTAGACATGGCAGTTATTTAGAGGTTTTATCATGTTATGGATGTGATATGCTTAGAGCATGGGGTGGAAAGAACAATAAGTAAGGCGTTTGGGCTCTTTTGTACTTTTCTTCTGTGCGCCCGGATTCTCCGTCGGAGAGACGGGTGGTGATGACCACTATATATTATATTATCAGGCGGCCTCTGCCGTTCAAAAGACGACATGCTTTGTAGGCCCCTGGATCTTCAAGAGAACTATGCCAATCCTATTTTTGGCCAGATAGCCCACGTGTTGGAAAGTTATTCTCAAATTGCATTTACCTAGACGGTTAGGCTACCCATTGGATATTTATTTTTTAGTACTTATTGGCATATTATTATGTATCTTGTTACGTCCCTCTGAGGACCTGGTCCCTTTCCAGATATAGACGAACATGAGTATCCACAGGAGTACGAACCTGGACCTGACGCTACTTACCAGACTGAGGAGGTCTTACCTTCGGAGTATCTGTGAATTTATTACCGCTGTTTAGAGATCCTTGTTGATACTTTAGTATAGTCATTTTCTATGGATTTGTTTTCATCTGACTATCAGACTTGATACTCATCTTAGATATTCAGTTATTATTCAGCTCTTTATTCCTACTTATTATTTGTACTGTGGATGAGATATAGATTATGTGTGACTTATTGTGACAGTATATTACCACTAGTGGATTGGATATTCATGTACAACGTACGTGTGTATATGGTTTCTATATATTAGAGTTCATATACATACGGCTGGGCGTGTTACGTATTTCTAGTCATATGTATTTTGGGACTGGGGCGTGACACTGTGCCCTGCTTGCATCTCAGTGCATTGATGCACTACAAACTGCACTTGTTGCTGCTTTTGATCTTCTTTGATGTTGATTGCTCTCACTTGCCACCTCTTTGCTGAGTATACTGCTCTGTGGCCGATGCTTCTTGCTACACGGCTGTTGATTGCTCTCATTTATATAACTTCCTAGGTCAGTAGCCAGCTAATTAGTGCTTTGTACTATTCTTATATTAGGTGATCATGGTCCTATATGGCACACAAATATGTAACATCAACATCTAGGCTTGGAAATCAATATTTACCACTATTGTTCAAAACTTAACCTTATAAATTACAAGAGAAACAGATCAATACCTTACTAAAGTTACACATATGTGACACAACACACTTGCTCGGCCATGTCCTACACTTGTACTTTATGCGGTTCATAAAATATTCACTAGTTGAAGAGGATAATATAAGATCTCAATATACTTGCGCAATTTTGTATTTGTTAAGTTACTTAATACCTAGGTCAAACTTAACCACATAAATATTCATTTTAGATATACGAATAGTTACAAAGATGCAAATATATGGGCCTGATCTCATACCTAGGTCAAACTCCATGTCTGTCTCAAACTGTGACATAGATTTTGTCCACTAATCATATGTTTAATGTGTACGTTTGTAGTTTGTATATCACAAAATTACTACTGAGGGAGCTAGTTGAGCAAGAAGGTATGGGAGTCTAGTTTAGTTTTCTTAGTGTAGTTTAATTTATTTGATTCTCGTTTTTTGGTTTATCGATTTTGATTTCTCAGTCGTTATCAGGAAAACAAATTGTGTCATGTCTTAATTGTAGTTTTCTCATGGTTGATATGTCATGTCGAAAACATCAAACTTGTATCAGACATATCCCGTACAATCTTAAAAATACTAGGACACCAACAAAATAGGTTCCTGTGTTGTATCAGTCTCAGTGATACATAGATTAGTATCCGTAAATAATCTGCTGACTACTTTCATGTATAATTGAGTACTAGTTCTAATAGAGAGTTGACATAAGATTGGCCCAAGCAATCACATAAAAATGTGCTAAATGTTGTTGAAACAAATGATTATAAGTTTATGGACAATTAAGTATCAAACGATAGAAAACTTTATAACATATAATAGTAATAACTGATTCTTTATGTGTGCCATAAAGAAGATAGAATATCACAGTACAAAACAGTATCTAGAATATATTTCACAAGTAGAAACAAGTACTGATAAGTATATATGCACACTGAAAACTGTGAACTACTGTCCCTAGTAACCTGAGCTCACTTAATCACTCAAACAACCATACTTGAAGGTAGCTGTGAGTATTAATACATGTACTGTATTTAACAATGAGTATATATACTAGGACTAGGAGTATAGTGCATGTACTGTATTTAACGATGGGTATATACTTGAAGGTAATTGTATATTCATTTTTGTTGCAGAAGTATCTAGAAATGGATACGAATTACTATATGCGTCATCATTCGTGGATGTACAACCGTCATCCTGATGACATATGCGGTGTGCAGAATAAATTTATTGAGGGTGTATAACAGTTCCTGCAGTTTGCCAAGGCGTTCCCTCAGTACATAGATGGTACCAAAATTAAGTATCCGTGTGTGAGATATCATAACTTGAAATATCATCCAGAAGTGGAAGTCACATATCATTTGTACTCGAAGGGTTTCACATCGAATTACTATCAGTGGACCGTGCACGGAGAACTTGTGTCTTTGGCATCGGAGACGGAGCCTTAAGTGGAGACGTATAAGGAAGTCCACGACCACGCTGCTTACGAGATGGGTGGGTGAACTTGGTTTTTGATGCGGCAGGGCCTAGTTTTAATCCGGACAATCATGATGCAGCCGAGGAGGCATCGAATACCGATGCTGCGAAGTTCATAGAGTTGCTGGAGAATACAATGACTCAATTATATCCTGGTTGTGAAGATCATTCACCGTTGGAGGTTATTACAAGATTATTGAGCATAAAGTCCAATTTTAACATATTACAAGAATGCTATAATCGACTGATGGATTTGATTATAGATATCTTACCAAAGGCTGCAAAGTTGCCTAAAGACTTCTACCGATCTAAGAGGATGGTGAGATCGCTCTGGATGGAATATAAGAAAATTGATGCATGTCGCAATGGGTGCATGTTGTACTAAAAAGACGACAAGGATAAAGATGCGTGCATATTCTGTAGTGCTGATCGCTACAAGGCTACTGGAAGAGAAAAGTTTGTCGGTGCAAAGAAGCCTACCGATTCGATGCACTACTTGTCTTTGACGCCGCGGTTGCAGATGATGTTTACGGTGAATGAGACTGCAGAAAATATGAGTTGGCACAGGCAGAAACAGATCGAAGGAGTATTGGATTATTCATCCAATGGAGAAGCATGGAAGAACTTTGATCGAGAGTATCTAGATTTTGCTTCGGATTCGCGTAATGTCAGATTGGGGCTCTCCACCGACGGTTTTACCCCCATTCGGACTTTCGGGCCCCCAGTATTCGTGTTGGCCTGTGATCATCACTCCGTATAATCTACCACCTTGGATGTGCATGAAGACTCCGTATATGTTCCTAACCGTTATTATCCCGGGTCCGAACAATCCGAAGAGGAACATCGATGTATATTTACAGTCTTTGATTGATGAGTTGAATCAGTTGTGGAAAGTAGGTGCCAACATGTACGATTTTTTCAGAAAACAAAATTTTCAGATGAGGGCAGCACTTATGTGGACCATCAACAAATTTCCAGCATATGGAATATTATCGGGATGGAGCACTCATGGTCGTCTCTCATGTCCGTATTGCATGGACCGTACTAAGGCTTTCTATTTGAAACATGGAGGCAAATCGTGCTTCTTCGATTATCATCGATAATTTCTGTCGAAGGATCATCCGTACCGAAGGAACATGAATGCTTTTTGTACGGGCGTTGTGGAGAAGGCCAATCTACCACCAAGGTGGCCTGGATATACGATATGGGAAGAGGTAAAAGATTTACCAAGTGCTATCGAAGAGCCGGCTAAGGGGTACAAGTGTGACAGATTTGGCCGCACCCATAACTGGACGAAGAGGAGTATATTCTGGGATTTGTCATATTGGAGCACCAATCTGATCAGACATAACCTTGATGTCATACATATCGAGAAGAATATGTTTGATAAAATAATTAATACTGTAATAGAGGTAAAGGGGAAGACGAAAGATAATCTGAAGGCCAGGTTAGACTTAGAAGAAATATGTAGACGTCCTGCGTTACATTTGATAGAGAAGGAAAATAAAAAGTTAAAGCAGCCTAAGTCAGTTTTCTCACTGGAGAAGGAGGATAAAGGCAGACTTTATAGGTGAATTCAGGGTCTAAAGTTTCCAGACGGATACGTGTCAAACTTGAGAAGATACGTCGACCTCAAGGAGAATAAACTGACGGGTATAAAGAGCCAGGATTGTCACATATTCATGGAGAGATTAATTCTGATTATATTTCAGGAGTTCTTACAGCAGGTCATTTGCGATCCATTGACAGAGCTTAGCATATTCTTCAAAGATCTTTGTTCTACTAAGTTGCTCGTCGATCGTCTAAAAAAGCAAGAGAAGGACATTGCGATAACACTATATAAGCTCGAGAAGGTATTTCCTCCTGGATTCTTCGACTCTATGGAGCATTTGCCAATTCATCTTTCCTATAAGGCACGTATTGGTGGTCCTGTCGGTTATCGGTGGATGTACCCCTTCGAGCGATATCTGAATCACCTAAAGAGAAAGGTAAAAAATAAGGCATGGGTTGAGGGCTCTACTTGTGAAGCTTATATTCTCGAGGAGATTATAAACTTTTGCTTGACGTATTTTGAACCTCATGTTGCTACTAATAGAACGAGAGCTCCAAGAAACGACGACAGATATCAGGAATCTCATTGATGAGAGGGCCTATATGTAAGTTGTGTTTATAAAGGTTTGTCAATAAAATTTAATTATATTCTTTTAATAATTTGACTATATTTATTTAACCTAAAAATCTAACATTAACTTTAATATTGTTACCTATGATATCAAAAAACCTTAACTCTAAACCTAACCTACGATATATAAACTTAACTGTAAACCTAACCTTAGTAGTAGTCAATAAAAATATTAATCCTAACCTTCGACATCTAAAACTATTTACAAAAATAAATATAGGAGACTTATTAGAAGTTGGAGGGTGGGGTTGAGAGCAGTACGCTGACTGAGAGAAACGATCGATGGATACAAGGTGTCGGAAGAGGGAAATACGGCAGCATGTACGGGACTGGATCATTGGCATCCCACCTGTAGGTTCTTTCCATGGATCCTCCGACGGCACCTCCAGCTCCATCATAGCCCATTCTCCTGGTGCTATAAGTTTGGAGCAGATCATGGAGACTCTGTTAGAGGTACAGAGGCAGGTTAGACAGCTGACAGAGTCTCGTGGTCCTGCAACTCCTGCAGCTCCTACAGCTCCTGCTACTCTAGTTCCTCCTGAGGATCTACAGCAGATCATCGATGCGGTTATGTCGAAGTACATGGCTACTCGACAGCCGACGTCGCCTATGCCTCCACCATTGACTTAATGTGTATTTTTGTTTTCTTGATAATTTGACAGTTTGTTGGATGTATTTGTGTATAACTATATATGTTCAGATTATGCTAGTGTATGATAACTTATGGCTATGCACTTATATTTAAGTTCTATTGTATTTGATGTATCTCATTGTATTTCATATGTTTGTATGTATTTGTGTATAACTGATTTGATTTTGTATAATGTTACAGGAGCATAAAGTAAGTGATTCAATTTTATAAAAAAAATATTTATGTTTAGCGACGGAATAACGATGGATTAGCGATGAAAAACTAAAAATTCCAGGTCAGAAATGGATCTGCGATGCTTTAGCGACGGATTAACGACGAAAAATCTGTCGCTAAATATGTCTGGTGCCAAAAAATATAGAATTATTGGTATCAGACATAGTCGCTATATCCGTCGCTATGTCCGTCATCTTTAGCGACGGATTAGCGACGTAAATTCCATAGGTGAGCTTCTAAAAAATTTGGTAAAAATGGACTCACGCTTTTCTTCGCCAATCCGTTGCTAATCCGTCACCAAATAAAGAGACGTAAATATTTTGTCACTAATCCGTCGCTATAATTCCGTCGTTAAGTTCATATCAAATCCGTTGCCATATCGACGGATTAGTGACAAAAATATGGCAGCGACACTTTTATTAGTAATGACACATTTTCGTCACTAATCCATCGCTATATTAAAATAGCGAAGAAAATAGGCATTTTAGCGACGAAAAATTTCTTTGCTAAAACTCTGTATTTTTGTAGTGAGCAACCCATGCTCATATAAAGCGTGCAAAGTGGCACTTTGATGGCGGACTTTACACTTCGTATCAGACATGAGTTAAAGTTTTCGCACGGGCTATCATACGGAACAGAGCGGGCGCTAACTATGGCACAATGTAGTTTTTTGTGGAGTAGTTTGTAGCACAAAAATGGACACAGACTGTGCACTTTTTGCACAATTATTGTTTGTATATTCTGCTGGGTGGTTGTTTGTGTAGTGTCCCGCTTCGCGTTGGCACTATGTACAAGAGATATCGCTTGGCAGGCTCGAGCAGGAGTCTTCTCGAAGAGTTCGTCGATCGAAACATGAGACGACTGATCTTGGTGGGTGGACAAAACTTTATTCTCTCATTCTTACACGACTTAATAATGAATCTAAGTTTTTGTAATGGTTGTTTGCTAAGTAGTTAATGTTCACATGAATGATAGAATGAGAAACTACATGCTTAACTAGAGAACTTGTTTGCTTTTCAATAAAAGAACCTTGTTATGCTAATAAAAAGAGAGAGATTGCTTGCATGTTACCTTATCATTTCTGCATAGATAGAACTATATGTGTAGTGTCCCGTTCCCCCTGTTCAAGGAGCACGGCTAAGAAATACTTGGTATTGTTCGATTGGGACAAATTGAATCAAGATCCTTTTCTCGTTATGGATTGGTTTCTTTGGAATCAAGTTCCATATTCAACGGATCGTGCCTCAAGGAAGGACTCGGCGGCAGAGTCGAAAGAGGCCTATCCGTTGCACTGGTTGTCTTGCCCGTTTTTGATGCCCTTGGTTGCTTTGTTATTTTTTTTTGAATTGCGTTTTCTTGAACAATTTTGATGGATTTTATTGCCTTTGTTCTTTGGATTTCATATTTCGTATTGAATACTTGGAGACTAAAGCAGAAGATATTGACCATCTGTTGGTGCGTGTAGGTGATCGTATAGGCGACGCGCAAGCGGAGTCTTAAAGATCTTCCCTCTCTCCCGATTCACCAACTTGTAAGTGGCTTTACTCCTGAATTTGTGCCTTTCTTCTAAGTCTTCATTCCTAATAAATTGATTCGTTTGTGCATTCCAATCAACGATACCAAAAGAATAAATTGAGTCAAGATAAAAGAAGAAGTAGACTTGACACACTTATAATGTTTGTCACATAAAATTCTACCATGGCCACATTATTGCATGCTTGTCCGCTATACATGTAGCTATTTTATGTTCAGTTGTAGTTAGAACTTATTCATCTATAACTGTTCAATGGGTAGTACAAAACTTGTGAATTGATCATATCAGCTAGTAGACTATGCCATCGCACTGTGCTAAAGTAATTCTATTCATGTTGATGTCTTGAAATGCTTGGTATGTTAACTTAGTGTTTAGATCGTCAATGGTCATGGTCAAGTTATGCACAAGGGATATGGTTCCTGTGAATGGTTGCCGGGGTACCGGGGTTGATTCGTCCTGGGAGAAACAACAGTATAGTCATGCTAGCAACTCAGCACGGGTGAGGAAGGAGCTTGTAGCGAGGCTCGCTAACTGCAGTGAAAGCATCGCCATTTACCCAGGCTATAGTCCATGACGGCTAGTCAAGACAATGATCCTTATGTATATTTAAACTGTACAGACTAACTATGTCTTTATGGCAAAGAACTTTATGGTAAGTTTTGTACAGGTGGTTCAGACAGTACAGGTAAAGTCACTGAACGGTGATACATTTTGTTATATCATTCCATTCTATCGTATATAATAAATTAAACTTAGGCAAGATAGAAAGATCACATAATAATAATGTTGCATGTTCACATGAATACGATGTCAATTTTGGTATGTTGGGTTAGCTCGGCCTTACCGGTACTTTTTGAAGTACTGACCCTCGTTGCAGTAGGTTCCCCTAGCCGATGCGACATGGCGAGGAGCTGAAGCTTTTCCCCAACCTTTCCCTGATCAGGTGCATTTGTGTTATGACTTTTGGAGCCCAAGTACATAATCAAGAAATGAGCTCACACTTACCTTTTGAAGCTCATAGGCAATAGTGCTAACTCGCACCTAAGGTTGTTTGCACTTTTGAAATATTAGTAAGGGATGTAATGTATGGATCGACTATCTCATTTTATGTCCAAGTTGTAAGCCTGTGTGGCATCTTAGTTACTTTTGGGTCAAGCGTATGTAATCAGATGTTCATTATCAATAAAGAGGACTTTTCTATATCTCATTGTGCGATATATTATTTGTGTACTCTGTTGCATGTGTTCTGAAGTATATCATTATGCCTAGGCCATGTGCACGCGCGCCTTACGTGTGCAAGGCATCATGCCCGGTGGAAGATTATCGATTTAGCAGAAATCGGGGCATGACATATTGGTATCAGAGCATGGCTTCAAATCCTTTGACCTTCATGTCAGAAGAGTTTTCTTAAAATGACCCAGTCCCTCCCTGTTGAAATCTTGAATTTGCTTGGCCAAAATGAGATGTGTTCCATACAGTGAGTCCATAATATATTTTAAGACTGATGCAAGTTATTTTTTTTAAAGGAACAACCTCAGAGCCGGATGCACAAGCGCAGATAGTGGCGCAGGTACAAGGGAGCGGTTCCTGCACTTCGGGCAGCTCAAAAAGTCCAGCAGCTGCGCCCTCTGTCGATCCGTTTGAACGGATGATGCTTTGATGAAAACGTAACAGAGGTAGGTAGAACTACATCAAAGCTAATTCGAGTCTTGGATTGAGGCTTAATTTTAGGCGCAACGGACTCAGGCCGAGGCACAGTAGAAGCAAATGGATACCTTACAAACGATTGTGACGACGGTCGTCGCCAACAACCATTCTGCATCAACGGCTGCCGCGACAGTGCCAGTTGTAGCTGAGACCGCGTGACTTCAGGGCTCTTAGGAACCTCCTCCTTTAGACGAAAATGGTTTCATTCTACAAATTTTAGAGTTTAAGAAGATGTGGCATGCTACATTCAAAGGGACCGAGGATACCTCTGTGGCGTTAGATTGGCTGGTTGAGTTGGAAGACCACTTTGAATTATTTCGCATCGATAAAACTAAGAGAGTTGCTTGCGTTCAGCTTCAGTTCAGCTTAAACGTACATGATTGGTGGGATGTGCATAAACAAGCTATATTGAGTGAAGATGACAAAACGACTATCTCTTGGTCTGTGTTTCGTAAAGCCTTCGAAGAGGAGTATCTTTCACCCGCCTTCCGTCGTGAGAAGAAAGATGAGTTTACACATCTGCAACAAGAAAATATGACAGTGCGACAGTACGCCACAAAATTCAACAGGCTAACAAAATTTGCTAAGTCTCATCTCTGTGACGCCGAGAGTCAAGCTCGATAATTTGAATTGGGACTGCGACCTTCTATTCGTGCCCTCATCGTCGTCCCCTAGTACGGTAACATGAGAGAGTCTCTAAACCATGCCCTCTCCCTAGAGTAGCTGTACCCCCCAGTTAGCACCGGCGTTGTGCAAAATTTTAATCACAAGCGCCCTAGCAACACATGTGGTAATATTTCGCATAAGCGCCACAATAACGGCGGCCCTCAGGACCAAGATCCAGGGAAGAACCAGGGGCAACCTTGTGCCTACTGCCATATGCCAGAATACCATGTCAACGACTGCCGTATTCAAAAAAGGGATGTTTCGTTTGTGATAAGTTTGGCTACGTAGCTCGTGATTGTCGAGATTACTCCAACGATCCTCCTCCGTGCCATCCACTGCAACAACATCTTCAATCTCAAAATCAGGATTAAGTACCTCGAGCGAACCAGACGACACCATAGAACGCTCAGGGTCGGGTCTATGCTCTGACTCAGGAAGAGACGTTCGCATCGAACACGATAGTGTCGAGTATATTACTTTTCAATAATGTACCTGCTCGAGTATTGTTTGATTCTGGTGCCACACATAGTTTCATTGTGACAAATTTTGCCGCTGAGAAAATATTTCCTATGACACCGCTAGGCCTAAACCTTAGCGTCAGTACTCCATCGGGCGTAGATTTGTCGGCTTAGTTAGTTTGTCGTGAAGGTAACATTTACATCGGAGAAAGAAAACTAACCCTTGATGCGATAGTCTTAGACATCAGGGACTACGACATCATTATGGAGATGGATTGGCTCAGTGCTTGCTCGGCTACCATTGATTATGCAAAAAAGAAAGTTGTGTTTCGTCTACCTGGCAAGATCGAATTTTGCTATTCGTGCAGTCCACTGTCGAGAGCGCCGAATGCTTGCATGGTGATCTCTGCAATGTCTGCTCAACAAATAATACATTCCGGCTGTGATGAGTACTTGGCGTCCGTTCGAGACACGCAGCGAGATTGCATAAACGTATAGTCTATTTCTATTATGGCGGATTTCCCTGATGTGTTTCCCGACGAGTTGCCCGACAGGCCGCCCGACCGAGATATAAAGTTCACTATTGATACGTTTCTATAGACTCGGCCAATTTCTAAAGCTCCATATCGAATGGCCCCGACAGAACTAAAGGAGTTAATGGTTCAGTTGCAAGAATTACTAGAC
The DNA here is from genome assembly GCA_036927795.1 of Iris macrosiphon. Taxonomy (NCBI): domain Eukaryota; kingdom Viridiplantae; phylum Streptophyta; class Magnoliopsida; order Asparagales; family Iridaceae; genus Iris; species Iris macrosiphon. The sequence continues at coordinate 300,454,796 of JAYESA010000005.1, forward strand.
CATGGGTATATTCGTCATAGCGTGTATCCGTGGGGTGTGCCTATATTGTTTGTAAAGAAAAAGGATGGCTCGTTGTGGCTCTGCATCGACTATCATGAATTGAATAAGGTCACTGTTCGAAACAAGTACCCCATTTCGAGGATCGATGACCTCTTTGATCAACTACAAGGTATGACGGTATTCTCCAAAATTAATCTTCTCTCGGGTTACCATCAGCTCAAGATCAAACTGGGCGACGTGCCAAAGTTAGCCTTTTGCACTCGCTACGGCCACTATAATTTCTTAGTAATGCCATTTGGATTTACCAATACCCCTGTCGCCTTTATGGACTTAATGAATTGTGTGTTCCGGCCATATCTTGACAAGTTTATAGTAGTTTTCATTGATGAAATCTTGGTATACTCGAAGAATAAGGAGGAACAAGCAGAGCAATTATGGACCGTGATACAGACTCTTCGGGACAACAAACTATACGCAAAACTGAGTAAGTACGAATTCTGGCTGAGTAGTGTATCTTTCCTCGGGCACATATTTTTGTGGGAGGCATTTCAGTCGATACAAAGAAAGTAGAAGCCATCGTCGAGTGGAAGCAACCTGCATCCGTCGTTGAGATTTAAAGCTTCCTCGGGCTAGCGGGCTACTACAGGAGTTTCATGAAAGACTTTTCCAAGTTAGCATTATTTCTGACTCACCTCACACCGAAGGCAGTCACATTTGAGTATTTTGCCGACTGCGAAGCCTCGTTTGAAGAGTTAAAGTGATGCCTCACTCTCTGCCCTACTACTTGCACTACCAGACGAGATCTCGAGATTCTAAATATTCAGCCATGCGTCATGACAGGGCTTAGGGTGTGTGCTCATGTAGCAGGATAGGATGATAGCCTACGCATCCTGACAACTAAAAAAGTACAAGAAAAATTATCCTACGCAAGACCTGGAACTAGCGGCAATTGTGTTCGCATTGAAATTATGGCGACACTATCTCTATGGAGTGGCTTGCCGAATTTACACTGATCATAAAATCTTGAAGTACTTATTCACCCAAATGGACCTTAACCTACGACAGCGGTGTTGGCTAGAATTAATCAAATATTATGACTTGATGATCGACTACAAACCTGGCAAAGAAAATATTACAGCGGATGTGTTGAGTCGAGTATTTGTAGGATCCCTGTCTGTTGATCACAGGTTACAAAGGAACTGAAAGGAAATGGCCATTGAACTCCGAATTCGATATCGTGGTGTGAGAGTTTCTCAGATGCGATTCGTACCCAACCTGTTAGAGAGAGTCACCTCTACTCAGAGGGACGACCCATTCCTAAGGAAAATATGTGAGCAAATTCTAGCGAAAAAGATGAAGGACTTTGCAGTAGATGAGAATGGGGTGTTACAAGTTAAGAGAAGGCTATGCGTCCCCAATAACACAAAACTCAGAAAAGAGATCCTTCCGGAAGCTTACTATGCAGACTATATAGTCCATCCCGGGAGCACGAAGATGTATAAAGACCTTCGCACTATTTTTTGTGGCACGGCATGAAGAGAGATGTGACGCTCTTCATATCGTAATACATAACCTGTCAGAGGGTCAAAGCAGAACTTTGGAGACTGGACGGAGAGATACAGAATCTTGCTATCCCAGAATGGAAGTGGGAGCACATAAGCATGGGCTTCATTGTTGGCATGCCAAAGACGCGATGGAGGAAAGATGCAGTCTGGGTCATCATCGACCAGTTAACCAAGTCAGCGCACTTTATTGCTATTAAAGTTACTTGGAGCATCGATCGCCTCATTCAGACCTACCTTAATCAGATAGTCCAGGTGCACGGAGTGCTAGTTTCTATAGTGTTTGATCGGGACGGACGATTCCTATCATATTTCTGGGAGAGCCCTCAGTCAGCGATGGGGACCAAGTTGAGTTCCGCTCAGCCTACCATCCTCAAACCGATGGCCAAACAGAGCGGGTGAATCATGTACTCGAAGATATGTTGCATCTCTATGTAATTGATTCAAAGCCAAGTTGGGACGTCCACCTACCGTTGACCAAATTTGCATATAACAACAGTTATCAGTCCAGAATCCAAATGGCTCCTTACGAGGCTCTGTATGGGAGGAAGTGTAGGTCACCGATCTGCTGGGATAAAGTTAGGGAGCATCAAATCATTGGGCCAGAACTAGTTGAACAAATAGTCCAAAATATTTTGTTGATCCGAGAGCGACTAAAAGTAGCATAAAGCCGACATAAGAGCTATGCCGACATTCGTCGTCGACCTCTTGAGTTCTTCGAAGGTGACAATGTGTTTTTGAAGGTCTCGCCCATGCGGAGAGTTATGAGATTCAGAGTAAAGGGGAAGTTAAGTCCGAGATTCGTTGGTCCGTTCGAAGTCCTTAAACGAGTTACTTCAGTTGCCTATCAAATTGTATTACCAATAGCCCTATCAGATGTGCACGATATTTTCTATGTATCACAACTTAGGATGTACGTGCATGTCCTGAATCACGTGGTAGATTTTGGTCAGCTGGATCTGCAAATAGACTTGTCATATGTCAAAGAACCCGTTCAGATCTTAGATCGAAAAGAGAAGCAGTTACGGAATCGTGCAGTCTCGCTTGTGCGTATTCTTTGGCGAAACCACTCGGTCGAAGAATCGACCCGGGAACTCGAATCAGACATGAAGGAAAAGTTTCCTTCATTATTTCTTAGGGGTAGGTCATATTCCTAAGTTTTGAGGATAAAACGTTTTGTTGGTTGGTTAAGATGTAGTGTCCTATCCTACCTGTTCGGTGAGCGCGGTTAAGAAATACTTGGTATGGTTCAATCGAGACAGATTGAATCAAAATCATTTTCTCGTTATGGATTGGTTTCTTTGGAACCAGGTTCCACATTCAACGGATCATGCCTCAAGGAAAGATTCGACGGCAGAGTCGAGAGGGGCCTTTTTGTTGCGCTAGTTTCCTTGCCTATTTTTTATGCCGCTTGGTTGCTTTCTTGTTGGTTTTGTGACTTGCGTATTCTTCAACGGTTTTGATGGATTTTATTGTCTTCGTTCTTTGGATTTCGTATTTCGTATTGAATCTTTGGAGACAGAAGCAGGAGATATTGACCATCCGTTGGTGCGTGCAGGTGATCGTGTAGGCGACGCGCAAGTGGAGTCTTAAAGATCTTCCCTCTCTCTCCCGATTCAGCAACTTATGAGTGGCCTTACTCCCAAATTTGTGCCCTTCTTCCAAGTCTTTATTCCTAATAAATTGACTCATTTATGCATTCCGATCAACGATACCAAAAGAATAAATTGAGTCAAGATAAAAGAAAAAGTAGACTAGAAACACTTATAATGCTTGCCACATAAAATTCTACCATGGTCACATTATTGCATTCTCAATGCCCTGCCTCATAACTTTTGACTGGCAATGCTGTGCCTCCATCGTCTGCTAAAAAAGTGCAAACATCTGCGTCTGATCGTCTGTGGGTGGTGAAGATAGAAAATTCTCTGAGACTGTCGGCGCTGCCCTCTGTACCGGAGGTGGAGCACCCCCGAAAGCTGCTAAAAAAATACCCACCTGGATGGGTGAAGCGGACCTCTGAACTGAAGCTACTGGAACAGTGTCTGCTGGTGCTGCTCTCAAAGGCGACGAAGTGACCGACCTCGCTGACACTGCGCCTGAGCGCTGGGAACGCATCTTTGGCGGTATCCTGAAGATAAATCAAAAATAAAGGAATCAATATTGAGCAAAATACGATATCATCAAAGAAGAACATAATTATTCAAAGTAAAGCAACCATTCAGATAGATAAGAATAGCAAAGAAAAGAATTTAGAAGTGTTTCCTAGTTGTGATTGAGTATACTCTCAGCCTATATCATATATTCTATCCCAGGACCGCAGTAGTACAACTATGTCGTTGCACCACCATGACTTCGCACTAATTGCCAAGTCTGACCTGCATGGGCCACCACAGAAACGTGTCACGATCCACACCCAGAATGAGAGCACGAATATATGGGTATGTCCAGCCTACGTTATAGCATCGACGGTAGAACGCTGTCTAGGTCACTAACTATCAATCTCATACAGTACATAATGAACCTGTCATAATATCTCAACTCAAAAAAGAAGGGCAATGAATATAATGGTAATACTAACTACTCAAACACAATCTAAAGAATGATAAGATATCAAAGAGATCTATCAAACAACAAAGTCTAAACATCATCAAATTCTAAATACAACAACAATATCCAAATCTCAAATACAATGACAAAGTCTCCAATATAACAATATCCAAGTCTCAATTTAACGATACATAGTTCTAAAATGAATCTAACACCTTACCATAAGAGTATCCAAATCTCCTAGGAATTACTCTTCAGTATCAGGGCCCATGGTAGCTATTCCCTCATCTGTCCCATATTACGTGGGATACCAGTCCTCATCTAAAGAGTCATCTGAAAAATATATCCAATCAGGATGGTGCGAAGTGCACCTCTGCTAGCAATTCTAATTAATTGACAAAGACTATAAAGCTGTTATAGTAAGTAATACATGATGAATCAAGGAAAAAAAATGAATCAGAGAATAAAATACGATCACAATTAATTTACGAATAAGACAAGATAAGTATGGTGAATCAAGAAAGTATGATAAATAAAGACTGTAATAAATAAGAACTAATCTGAGATAGATATTGTGTGTGTCCAGCAGGTATCATGTGAATCCGACAAGAAATCACAAGACTAGTGTGTTTTAAAATACCGCTTTCTACATGTAAATGACTAGGGGTAAGTACGACTCACCGTATGTGGCTACTATCATTCCAAATTAGACCAGATGAGGTAATTTTGGATTTTGGAAATGTTTACATGTCTACTCGAGTATTTTTTTGCCCCGACTAGTATAAATGAATCCAATCCCGACACGCAAATCAAATATGATTCCAGCAAGATAAAATAAGTGATGCCAGTAGGTGAGTCCAGAAGTAGAGGCCAGACAAGTATAATATACGTATCGCGGAGAGTGAATCCAGATAATACTAATTCGTGTATCCAAAGTATCGAGGAATCAGGTAAACGAATAATATAACAAGAATCTTAGAAATTATCAAATAACGAAAATTAACAGATAATATACTCGTTTGTGGTCCAGAGCAATGTATATCAAACAGTGTCCATCTCAGTGTCTCAAGGACCTAAATATGAAACTCCATGTCAAAATAGTATTTTGGAATCAAAATAAACTAATTTGTTCATATCTAGGTTAACTAGATCAAACTAAGTCAAACCTTGCTATTATTAGACTATACTATCTAATACTAGTTATACTAACTAACTAACACTAGGCTATACTAGGTAATACTAGGCCAATACCTTGTTACTATAGGTTTTCTAGGATATAACAAGGTCAATTAGTCAATAATAGACTTATACTAGTTATTACCTAGCTCATACCAATTAGGGCTAAGGCATTCTAGCTATATTAGTTATTACCTATCTAATACTATACTATATTAGGTAATATTAGTATATAACTCATACACATGGTTATCGAGTCAATACCTTAACTATACACTTACCTTATTGTTAAGTTATAACCTTAGCCCCCAATACGTAGCTAATATTTATTTACCTTGGTATCACTCAACCCTATCCTTATCTCTACCTTACTGCTCCTAGCACTAACATCCCTGATACACACTAGTACACAGATGTAAGACAATCCTAACACACACCACTAATAATGGATTTTATGACAATACCAAGTTGTACTCAGGGTGCACAATGCAGACCTACACTAGTTTTCTAATACTCACTAATACTCAGGCACCCTCCTTTAGCTTCTTACCAATTCACCCCTACTCAAAACGCACACAAGCATGTATGCCATCCTTATTTACGCACTGTGTTCTGCATTAGTAGACCCTAAACCAGATTTCCCCTTCCCCCTTCCTCCCATACTACACACCATACCATACTATACAAACACTTTCAATTAGCACTCTTGCACTGATCTTGCAAATAAAACATTTGCTCATTGTACTGAAGTATCAAACTCCCTTACCAATTTAACACTCTCAGGTATCCAACCAACTGCTACACACTAGCACAAAAATTGCAGTGCACACGATCCCTGCACCTTGTAGCCCCCAACAAGCCCTATCTAGCACTGTTGTGGGCACCTACCTGTTGTGCATAAGTCTGCACCTCAAATTGTTGTCTGTATATCACCCCTCTTCAATAACAAACTCCTCCAATATCCTGATACCCATTGCCCGACTCCAACAACTTCTATAATCCTCTACTGTACTGCTACCATTACACTCACGTACACTTCCACCCTTACTACCTCTGGCCTGTACAATATACTCTTGTATCATAGATACACTGATACACTAACTCATAGTGGCACTAATATTGCACCCTTCACTCTAATACACTTAGACAAATATACCCTTAGCCCCAACTAATGCACACCTTAACTAATCCTCAAACACTCATCTAATCTCTACACACACACACTCTTACATATTATGTGTACAGACCTATACAGGTCCTAATCCTAATACCAAGCCTCTCACACCTACACACATGGGTGCATTGATAGACCTCTCAAGTGCCCAAGCCTGTGCAGCATCAGGAAAGAACACCCAAGCCTTCACCTGCCTATTCTAATTTGTCACTACTAACACCACATCACAAAATGGTATACACCTGTCACACACATGCCAGTTTTCTTACCCTTGCTAAAACACATACCCTATACACACTCAAACACAGATCCTCACCTCACTTTACATTGCACCTGAGCATCACTGCCCTCAATACACTACAAGTACTTCCCTCACACTGATACCCTCTCCCTCAATTTGCATTCAGCATTGCCTGCCCTTCTCTACTTGACTGAATACTCTAACCCCTCTATTACTTCGAACCTCTACCCTAAATTAACTGATACTCTTTGGGATCAGTTCTGATGTTTAACCTTAACTCGTTGATTCATTTCAAGTCACTTGCATTCTCTTTACAATTACCTGAATATAAGATTTGGCCATCCCCCACTTCACCTGAACATCACTGTCTCTGAACCATCATACACATAATACTATAACTACACTTGCACACATCTGATACCCCTCTTATTCTCTTATCCTCTGATACCCTAATGACACAGTCACTCAAGTCCCCACTTGCACACAACTCATAAACAACACGACAACTACAATGACACCAACATGCAAACGTACCTACAGCCATATAAATACTGATACAACACAACTACTAATGCTGGTGTTGCTCATAATGCTACTACTACTGCTACTGCTATTGCTACTGTGCAATACCAAATCCCCATTTTTCCTTACAATTTTAGGAACCCAAGCCTCAACTAAATACTATTTTCAGTTCACTTAGATAACCTAACCAGACCATACCCAAGTACTAAGTGCCCCTTGCACTGCACTAAAGTGCACTGCCTGCTCAGAGTATTAACTCGAGCTAATATTCACTACTACTGTTGTTGATGCTTCAATGCTTGCATTCCTCTCGAGCACCCCCTCCCTCACACTCACTAACAAATGCACAACACTACCTACTGTGTTTGCTATGCACTGAATACCACAACACACCTCTGCTGATACTCTCTTACGTTATGCACACATACTACACAGTCCATAAGCACAATTATATATACTCTCACCCTCATATATATATATATATATATATATATATATATATATATATATATATATATATATATATATATATATATATATATATATATATACATACACACATAAATACTTATATTTATACATACTAACTATCATGAGTATATACATACATATACATATACATATGAATATTAGGTACAAAAACTGAGTATTAGAGCTAGAATAGATAAATAGGCATTCTAACAAATACATGGGGTGCCAAATTCATGGTTTCTTCCAAAATGAGCACAAAATCATCATTTCACAAGAAGAAAATTATAGATCTAGCAAAATGAGGGCTTCTAGCACCTAGTTCTAGCTATAGAAAGCAAATTTCACCTATGGGAGGGTTCTTATAGGTCCAATGAGTGTTCTTAACCATAAATAGAGTAGAAAATAGAAAGTTACCTAGGTTTTGAGTGACCTCCTTGAAGAACTCCGAATTTGGACACGATCCTCAATACTTGGACTCCTCTCCATATTTTTTCTAGCAATGATAAGTTCCTTAGTCTCCTTGAGAAATGAAATAAGAGGGATGAGATTTGAAATAGATTGATTAGGGTTCCCTTCTCAATTTGGGGATAAACTAAGTAGGAAAGCAAATGGAGGCTATTATGAATAATGAAGGCTTATATGGACTTCCTCTTAGGATTAGGGTTAGGTTGAAGAATATTTGAATTGACTCAAAGGCCCCTCTCTATTTTTCATAAATAGAATCTAATAATTCTTAGGAGGAAATATTCTATTCTTGAGTCTAAATAGATCTAATGGTCCTAATCTAGTCATGACTAACTAGTGGTTCAACTTAACTAGTCTAAATTAAATAAATACCCCATGTCACATATTATACACACACAAAATTATATTATAGTAAATTACCAAAATACCCTTGTCCTAAAAATGAGGTGGTTACACTTGCGACAATTTGCGACGGAAAGATTTCGTCGCTAAAAATTAGCTTTTCGTCGCTAAGTGACTCTAAAAGTCTCTATAATGTTGACATGTCAATTTCTACCATGTCAGCATTTTTGTCGCAGAACGTCGCTGATTAAGTAGCTATTGTAGTGACGTTTGGCGACACTTTAGGATGTCACCGATGTACCAACGTCGAGACACTGGATCTCGAAACTATGACGATGTCATCACGTCGCAAATATACATCGCTATAGCGACGAATGGCAACATTTTTGTTGTCAGCGACCATGGAATATGCGACAACACATAAATGTCGTTAATTATGTCGCTAATTATTAGCGACATTTTTTGGTTAATTAGCGACATATTTTGACATTGCTAAAATGTATTATTTTGGTAGTGTAATATTTTTATCTCATGCTTACTTAGTATTGGTTTTAGTGAATGTTGCTTCTATTCATTGATTTTATACTCACCAGTACTTTCCCAAAGTGCTGACCCCTCTCCAGTTTCCTTGTTCGTAGGTACTAGATCGTCCGAGGAAGAGATAGCCGAGTCTCGTCTCCAGGACCCGGAAATCTAGAGTCGATGCCTTGAGCTTTATCGAGATATTTTGAGTTGCTTTTGTATAGTGGGACATTGTGGTAGCCCATGCAGGTCGAGAGCATATTATCTCGGTTACGTTACTGTACCGAGCAAGCCTGCGCATAGGATTAGAATATAGGATCTCATCCACTTATTTAATCACCTCTCTTGATTTCGTTCCGCATTCTTATTTGATTGCTTACATTGTATCTTGCTTGATCCCTTCTCAACGTCAATCTTCTCTTTTCTTTCGTGCTTGATAGGGGTTAGGAATTTGCCTTGTACCAGGTATATACACTCTAGTATTCAATAACACTATTATTTAAATATTTGTAAGTTTGGTAGTATGCCTCATAACCTAGTATCACATAGTCCTTCTGACCAATTAATGAAATATAAATGAATAACACCAACTATAGGCTTGTATAAGAAGATAGTGTTTATCTAGACTATAGAACTTTAGTGTTTATCTAGACTGTAGAACTTAGAGGCCCATACACCAATTTGGTTGACTTTAGACTTAGACAAGAAATTATTATGACAACTGTAGAGGCACAACACCGATCTTCTTGATGAACTTAAATTATTATGTACCTTCCTCCATCATAATCAAGTGTACTTATATTTTTTTTGTACTACCTCGACTTATGCTGCTATTATAGCCTAGTTTTGTAAGCTTATTCTTTTATTGAGTGTGTTCATGACATATGTATTATTGGGGGCCCACACTAATACATTGTCTAAATCAGAATTGGTGTATTATGGTCTGATCAACCGTAGTGCGCTTGGTTCGCTCTTTGTATCACTACTTTATGTGGATTGAGATATAGTTGACTCAACTTGTTAGACGAATATACTTGCCCTCTAGACTGGTCAGAGCATATCGTGTCAGGTACATGACTATTCTGATGTGAATATGCGAATAGAAATTTACCCAAAATAAGATTTTAATCCACAACTGTCTTATAAACTTCCTTTTGAATTCTCTAATCCCTTTGAATTCCGTACTCGTATTCTATCACCTCCTCCTTGAACTCTTTATTATTGTTTTCCGTCTTCCCCTATTTCAAAAAGATGAACGTTCGTGCTTAGTATAAGTTTGATATACGGAAAGTACTAGATATACCCCATAGGCCGAGCACTCATGATGACAAATAAGAGAGCGCAGGCACATGAAGTCATAGATACATGTACGACCTTTAGTTATGTTTATCATTGCATACTCATGACCCCCTTTATGACATAGGATCTTAGATGTATAAATAGACGTAGAATTATATATAAGGTAGTTTAGCAGATATGAGGATGTATTGATATTCTATCCAGATGGCATACACGCAATGCTAATAGATGTCACATGTAGCAGTAGTAGTATCTTTTCCTATTACCATCTCGCCCTCTTGGGTGGCTCATCTTCTCTTCTCTATCCATTCCGTATCTCGTGCTTAACTCTTCCTATCATAGTCATATCCTTTCGTGCCATTAGGAATTATTTAAATTACTTCAACCTCACCCTTGTATTGTTAGTTAAAACATAAATGGTTTAGTAAATGATTAATAACTAAATGATGAGTACATAATGATAAACCTTATGTATATGCACTATAGCAATATCTGTATTCTCTTATTATTTTAAAAATTATGTATATCATCCCTTAGTCTAATAGAAATTAGTTGGATTGTTGAATTAGTTTATACTTCTAATAGTTTTATAAGTTAGTCAAGACTTTAATTGTTGCCCAAAAACTTAGAAAAAGCTTAGGAAAGAGTTGAAAACACTTGTTACAAACTGACAACTATGACAATTCGCTGGCAAAGTAGCGACAACTGCAGCTAGACCTTTATAGTAGAGTAGTCGAAGTATTTGTAGACATACTGGTCAGGTGGCATAGTAGTATTAGACTACGATGCTTGACGGTTACAAAGAAAATTATGGTTATGAGATTCCAGACAGGTATTCCAAGATTTTTGACCCAATAAATATATTCGTCCTACATCCTAGACAATAGCCTCAAAAGAACTTGACTACTAGTAGAATTCATGTAAGTTGGGTAGTGTAGATAAGTTAGAAATAGAATAGTATATGGACAATAAATGAGGAAGTGTTAGAATGATAGACCATGACTTTTAGAAAGTACCGCTAGATAGCAATGTAGTGTAATAGCTATAGTGATTATTATGAATATGGGATAGTGTAAATTTCGAGGACGAAATTTTTGTAAGTTGGGTAGATGTAAAACCCATATTTTTTTTAATATTAATTAATTAATTAATTATTTATATTATTTTTTAGTTATTTATATAATATATACCTAGTGATTTAAATACTTAGATAAATATTCATTTAGAGTTATTGCACAAAATCTATTATTTTTATTTTAGGAATATTGTGGAAGGGTGATAGAATATTTTTTAGAATTTATTTTGGGTACAAATATATTTCATATACCATAAATATATATGTAAATAATATATAGTCAAAATAATAATAATAATAATAATAATAATAATAATAATAATAATAATAATAATAATTAGTGTAATAGTATTAATAATAAATAAAGTAGTAATAATGAGAAATAGAAAGGAAAAGAAAAAGAAAAGAAAAATAATAAGAAATAGAAAAGAAAAGGAAAAAGAAAAAGAAAATAATAATAGATCCTAAAGCTGATCTCCCCCCCCCCCCCGCTGTACAGACCCGGCCCAGGCTCACCCGCGATCCATATTCCCCGCCCCCTCTCTCTTGCTCTCCCTCTATATATAACTCCTACACCCTAACCCTAACTTGCCGCTCACCCCCCACGACCAGCGCCGTGTCACCACCGGAGCCGTCGTCGCGACTACTGCAGCAGCCATCGCCGGCGATCGCCGCACACTTGCGAGTCACCCGCGCACGCGGCAGCAGTAGAACACTATGACCAACCCCTGTTTGCGCGTAGATTCCCGCCTCCTCGCTCAACCAAATTCAACCCTGTCTTCGGTATGTTCATGACCTATCCCTCTTTCAACTATGTATATTAGTTTCCTTCGATCAGCGCGTAAACCTAGGCAAAAACAGAGACCAAGTTGGAGAAAAACTATAACTTTAATTTCAGAAAAACTGTCTCAACCACCGCTATTTAAAGACTCGTATCTCCCACCACAGAGATCCAAACTTAGAAATTCCTTTTGCTATGTGAAGACCACCTAACCAAGATTATTTTTTGTCAATTATAATATTTTATTTGGTGTTATATGCAGAATTAAATTAGGTTGAAAATTCGAAAAAACTTATTTTTAAAATAACAAAAATTTATGATACGGAGCGCGTCCCACCAAATGGTACCACCCTGTCGCATACCAATTGAACCAAAAGACGTGCATGGTATATCCAGACGTGCGAACTTTCGTGAAAATTGATTTGGACGCGTGTGCGCGTCGGAATCAACCCGTATCCGTAAAAAGTCCCCGTATCGTGACTTTTGCAAAACCCTGCACCATTTAGTGTACGCTGGTCCGAATGCGACAAAACTTGCGCCATTGGACTCGTAGTATCATGCTAGTCCTGTGACCCAAGTTTTATACGATTCTGAGATAGTTGACTAAGCCTTCTATTTGTGGGCCCCTCGGTTGACTTTTTGGGCGAATTTGTGTACGACTTATCGGAATCTAAAATTGGACGTACCGTTGAGTTCGTATTAACATTTAGAATTGTTTTGACCTATAATTTATCCCTTTTAGAGACCTTTACCCCTGACACGCTTTTCGGTACAAAGTGGGCCACATGTGGACCCTGCTTTGACCTGAAATTATTGTTTTGCTCTTGTGTCCAAATTGGACGAAAGAGTAGTATTTTCTAACTATCTCGCTTATTTTGGGAACATTGGTGATTATTATTTCAGCATCCGGAGACGTTCATTCTGAGGCCGTAGCTTCTGATCCTGTATGCTTGACTCCTGGACGTTACACTTTGCAGCTTCCTTGCCATGCAGGATACCTTGCCAAATTGTTTACAGTATTTTGCATGCTTATTATATTTCTGTATATTCATTGCATGTATAGTTTCTTTCAGTCATTACTATATATTATATATGTTGACACACACTTGACACCTAGTATCATGAGAGAACAATCAGTAGGCGTATGGGCTATAACCACTCTGGTAAACCGTAGTATCTAGCTCGCACTATGGTAGTATGTCGCGCTGGTCGCTACCCCCGCGATATATCAATTTCTGCAGTCACGCTGGTCGTTAACCCCACGGAATGTCAATTTCTGATGTCCCCTGACGTGTGTGTGAGTTGTGAGATTTAGATCGAGTAGCCTACCCATGCCCATACGTTGAAAAGTTGTCCTCATTATGCATTCATATAGATTGTCTTGTACAACGTACTTACATATTTTCTACCTATTATGCATGTTTACTGTATTCAAATTGGCATGCTTCTATGTATCTTATTACGTTCCTCTGAGGACCTGGTCCCTTTCCAGGTGTAGATGTTCATGACTATTTGCAGGAGCACGGATTAGGACTTACTACTTATCTCTTCCGAGGAGGTCTTACCTTCTGACTATCCTTGATTAGCTCTAGCGATGGATCGCTTTGCTGATATCTTTATATCATCACCTTATTTTATATTGGAGGTTTTATACTCCTCTCTCATTTTAGTATTGATATAGTCATTAGTAGTTGATTTGTCTCCACCCGACCATCATTTTGGATTGTTTAGACTCATTATTCTAGTTTAGTTATTTCTTTTCTATGACTTGTTGTGTGGATGAGATTAGTATTTCTGTGACTTGTGACAATATTTATACCACATGTGAGTTGATATTCATATTACAACATACGTATGTATTATGATATCCATATATTGGAGTTGCCATATACATACGGCTAGCATTCTTACTTGTTCCTAGTCCTACGTATTTTGGGACTGGGACGTGACAGACATAATATATGGAATGATGTCATTCTATTCAGAGAGCCTCGTGCCTTGAGCCTTGCCTCGTATACTCAGATAGAATGTTGTTTGTAACTCTGCTCCTCTGTTGCAAACTCGATCGGTTCGATGATAACCAAGATGACCATCGTTGTTGCCTTGTGCGAACGCAACTCCAGGCTCGTACGACATCATGTCCCGAGGGGAACGATCGTCCCGTGGGAGCACTGGCGTGGTGATCTCACGCCTAGTGGGGCGATCGGGACCGAGGGAGATAGGGACATGACAAAAGTGGTATCAGAGCAACTCGATCCTCTAGCCTTACTCCTTTCGTTGCAGTTCATTGATGACGATTCCTTGCCTATTAATATTGTTGTTGAGTTGAGCGTTTCATATAATAAGTCCATAAATATTCTCAAAGATGTGTGCAAAAGTTTTCTGGATTATTTTATTGCTTGAGAGTTTTGATTTATGATTTCTGATGGCTAGAGTTTTATTGAGTTCTTGATTGCTAGTGTTTTTGATTGAGAATGGTAAGTATGAGGACTACCGCTGCTCTAGATATCAAAAGTTTCTTCTTGAGTTTCGAGGATAATTTTTTTCTTAGTGGGTAAGTATGTAGTGTGGTGCCCCGTTCCCCCTATTCGGGGAGCGCGGCTAAGAAATACTAGACGGTATCGTTCGATCGGGATAGATTGAATCAAGAACTCATCCTCGTTATGGATTTGTCTCTTCGGAATCGATTCCCATATTCAGTGGACCGTGCCCAAGGATCGACTTAGCGGCAGAGTCAGGAGGGACCTCTCCGCTGCATTCTTTTGTTGCCTAGTTTTCGCTGTCGCTTGTTGCTTTCGTGCCTTGAGTTGGTTTTCGGATTTGCTTGGGTTTTCTTGAACGGTTTCGATGGATTTCATTGCTTTCGTTCTTAGGACTGCACTTCAATTCCGATAACGGAAAGAGAGGAAGAAGTACTGATCAGCTGTTCGTGTCAATACAGGTGATCCGGCAGTAGGCGTCACTCGAGCGGACTCCTAAAGCACTTCTTTTCTTTTTTCTTCCAACTACTAAAGTGAGTGGCTACCAACCCGATTAGCTAGCCCTTCTCGCTAGTCTTCACATCTAAATCTTGTGTTCTTGCTTGCCCTAATCAAACGATACCAAGTAAATAACTAAAAGATATCAAGATAATAAGGGAATAGACTTGGGAAATATTGCTTGTCAAATGAAACTTGTGAACGGTTACTTACTTATATGCTTGCTCGTTTGGAATGTTCATCATATGCATAAATATAAGTTAGATTGTATATTTCTTCTTAAAACTATGCTATGTATAGAACTCATCTTTAATGCAATAACTCAACAGGAAGACTATGCAAAAGTAGATCTTGCCCTGTTATTGCCCTGTGCCTGATATTGCCTCAATTGCTATCTTAGTGTACTGCGTTGATCACGGACAACTTGTGCACAAGGTCTTAGTTCCTGCGGACGGTCGCTGGGGCACTGGCACCGATCCGATCCGGATCGAATGGCTTGTGGCGCCTCCTGTTCTCTGTGCCGTACGTCATTCCGTCCCGAGACTAGCCCGTCCATTATGGCAACGTGCCAGTGATCCCCTCGTATATTTAAACCTGTTGCAACTAACTTGTGTCTTCTTGGCAGGGAAGGCATGGTAAGTAATGTGCAGGTGATTCAGACGGGCAGGTAAATGTCACCGAGCGGTGGCAGGTTATTTCAGTGATTTTTATATCTATTTCTTGCTGTAAAATGAACTAAGGCAAGATAGAAACCCATGAAATATGCATGCTTCATTAAAACAAAGTGTTGATTGGTATAGTTGGGTTAGCTTGCCTTCACCAGTACGTTTCGATGTACTGACCCTCATTGAAACAGGTTCCCCGCGTTATGGAGAGCCGAGCGAGGAGCAGGAGACAAACACCCAATCCAGTCCAAGCTGTAGGCACGCCTCGACCGTGCCAATCTTTTGAAGAAGCATTTTGAAGAAGTATTTTGAAGAAGCTAGCCACCAAGTAAACATGCAACTTCGTGGCAAAGCAGTCGTTCCGACACAAGGTCTTATATTTTGAGTTTAGTAAGGATGTAATGTACAGGACTGCTATCTCATTTTGTGTCAACACTTTTGTAAGCCCATAGAGGCAATCCTTATGATTCAGTTCAAAGAGTTTGTAATAGATGTTCATATTATCAATAAAAGAAAACTTTTCCATGTTTCAATGTATGTTTCAATTATCTGCGTACTCTGAATATGTGCTCGCTATGCAAAACAAAATACTTAGCCTTGTGCAGTGCGCAACCTAGGCCCATATGGCGGTCACGCCCGCGGGACGACTATCGATTCCACGGGATCGGGGCGTGACATGTTGGTATCAGAGCGCAGCTTCAAAGTTCCTTTGACTCTTGAACTGGAAAAGTTTCTTTAACGATAAATCCCTGTGCGAACTCCTGAACTCGTTAAGACCAAAATGAGATACGTTCATGCAATAAGTCCATAATACATTATGATCCTGATGTAATTTACCTTCTTTCTAAGGAACGGCGCAAGCGCAATCATCAGCGCTACCGCCAGGCGAGACAAGGACTTAGGAGAGCAGTTCCGGAACTTGAGGAAGCTCTCAGAGCCAACGGGGCATGTCTCGAGCAGATTCGCTTCAGCAGGTGATACAAATGTTAATGGAACAACGACAGAGGGATGATGCCCGCCAAGCCAAGTTCGAGAGCAATCTTGAGGCCCGACTCTCAGTCCAACAAAAGCAGGTAGATACCCTGCAGCAGCTTGTTCAGACCCTGGCCTCCAACCATTTCGCTGCAACGACAGCTACCCCGGTGGAGCAGCCAGCACTTGAAGTCGAGACACCGCTAGTGCCAAGGACGAGGGAAGTGACTGCCTTCCCCTTTGGTAACTTCATGAAGGTCTGCAACACGCCGTTTAATGGGACTGAGGATCCGATCGTGGCCCTAGATTGGCTCGCCGAGCTTGAAGATCATTTTTCTCTCCTAGAAGTGCCGGAAGACAAGCGCGTCACCTGTGCCCAATTACTGCTCCGCCTCAATGCGCACGACTGGTGGGACGTGCATCGACGATCTCTTCAACTTGGCCATGGAGAGGAGGCGATCGCGTGGATGACTTTTCGTACCACGTTTGAGGAGGAGTTTATTCCCCCACCTGTACGCCGTCAGCGAGAAAACGAGTTTGTCCAGCTATGGCAGGGCAGCATGACGGTGAAGCAATACTCGGCAGAATTCAACAAACTGGCCAAATTTGCTATCGCTTATCTACCGGATGCAGTGAGTCGTGCCAGACGATTCGAAGGAGGGCTACGTCCTGGCATCCACGGGCACGTAGTCGTTCCGCAGTATCAGACGATGCGGGAAGTATTAAACCACGCCCTTTCGCTCGAACCGCAGTATCCTCACGTTGCCGCCGGCGCTGTGCAAACTTCCAATCACAAACGCCAAGGCAACGATAGAGGAAACAATGCTGCAAAGCATCAAAATAACGGCGGTCGTCAGCGAGAAAACTAGGGGCAGCGTTGCACCTACTGCAACAGAAGAGGGCACACCGAGAATGTCTGTCGCAAACGGCTCGGCACTTGCCTCAGATGCGGTGATCCTGGCCATCAGATTAGCAACTGTCCGCTTCGTCCACCGCAACAACCAGATCAGACTACGGCAAACCAAGCCAACCGAGCTGCGCCTCAGCCAGGGCATAATCAAGCTCAAGGCCGAGTCTACACCATGACACGGGAAGAAGCTCTAGCTTCGGATACCGTCATATCAGGTACCTTACTTTTTAATAATATACCTGCTCGCGTTCTATTTGATTCAGGTGCAACCCATAGCTTTATTTCTACAAACTTTGCCATGGAGAACAATATAAAAATGACTCTGTTGCATTTAGATCTAAGTGTTAGCACCCCATCTGGTACGAAAATACCTGTCTGTTCAGCATGCCTAGGCGGTTATATCTGTATTGGGGAGAGAAAGCTGTCACTTGATGTTTTAGTTCTTGATGTGCGGGACTACGATATCATTTTAGGAATGGATTGGCTCAGCGCGTGCTCGACAACTATAGAGTGTGCACAGAAGCGAGTCGTCTTTCACCTGCCTGGAGAAGCCGAGTTCTGTTACACGAGTAGTCCGACAACTGACGCGACTGGGTCCTGTATGGTGATTTCGACAAAATCTGCTCGGCAAATGCTCTACACAGGTTGCGAGGGATTCTTAGCGTCGGTTCGGGACACACGGCAGGACTACGCAAACGTCGAGTCTACTTCCGTTGAGGCAGAGTTCCCCGATGTGTTTCCGAGCGAACTACCCGGCATGCCGCCAGACCGAGAGATTGAATTCACTATCGACACATTTCCAAATACACAGCCGATCTCCAAGCCTCCGTACAGAATGGCTCCTGCAGAGCTGAATGAATTAAAGTGCCAACTTCAAGAATTACTTGATCGCGGGTTCATCCGTCCGAGCGTGTCTCCTTGGGGCGCTCCTGTGCTCTTTATGAAGAAGAAGGACGGAACTCTACGCCTCTGCATTGACTAGAGAGAATTGAACAAGGTCACAATCAGAAACAAATATCCTCTGCCACGGATAGATGACTTGTTCGATCAGTTACAAGGGGCAACCGTGTTTTCTAAGATCGATCTTCGCTCGGGTTACCACCAGCTGAAGATTAAACCAGAAGACGTACCCAAGACGGCTTTCCAAACCCGCTACGGCCACTACGAGTTTGCAGTGATGCCGTTTGGACTGATGAATGCGCCTGCTGCATTCATGGATATGATGAATCGAGTATTTAGGCCCTTCATCGATAAATTCGTGGTGGTGTTTATCGATGACATCTTAGTGTACTCGAAGACTAGGGATGAGCACGCAGGACACCTACGGATGGTGCTGCAAACCCTTCGAGAATACAAGTTGTATGCCAAATTAAGCAAATCAGAATTTTGGCTAGACAGTACCTCCTTTTTGGGGCATATTATCTCTTCGGAAGGCATCTCAGTTGATCCGAAGAAGATAGAAGCAATTACACAGTGGAAACGTCCGGAGTCAGCTAGCGATATCCGAAGTTTCCTTGGTCTGGCAGGGTACTACCGCAGATTTATACAAAATTTTGCTAGAATTGCTTCGCCCTTGACTCAGTTGACATGAAAGGGTGCGAAGTTTACTTGGACGGAGGACTGTGAAGCTTCGTTTACGGAGTTAAAGCAGCGCCTCGTCTCTACCCCAATTCTCACTCTGCCGAACGGAACGGATGACTTTAAAATATATAGTGATGCCTCAGGAAAGGGACTAGGATGTGTCCTGATGCAGCGTGATAAAATGATAGCCTATGCGTCTAGGCAGCTAAAGCCTCACGAGCAGAACTACCCAACGCATGATCTCGAACTTGCTGCGGTAGTGTTTGCATGGAAGCTGTGGCGTCACTATCTTTATGGCGTGCCGTGTGAAATTTATACGGACCATAAGAGCTTGAAATATTTATACACTCAAAAGGATTTGAATCTTCGGCAGCGGCGATGGCTTGAACTCCTAAGCGACTTCGATCTCACGATCAGATACACGCCTGGAAAGGGAAACGTAGTAGCTGACGCATTGAGTCGAGTGTTTGTAGGGAGTTTGGTTATTGATGATAGGCTGCGCCGAGATCTTGAATCACTGGGCATCACACTAAAAATAAGGTATAAAAAGTGGGCGCAAGTAGCTCAACTGCGCCTCGAACCCGATTTGTTACATAAAGTGAAGGCCGCTCAGAAGGACGACCCATACCTGCAAAAGATTCATGCCCTTATCTCAGCAGGGAAGGCGTCCGACTTTGCGGTAAGCATGGATAGGATGCTTCAAGTAAAGGGAAGACTGTGCATTCCGAACGACGCGGCCCTCAGACAAGAGATACTCACTGAAGCTCACTATGCTAGTTATACTTCTCCTCCGGTTAGCACTAAGATGTATCGGGATCTTCGCACGATGTTTTGGTGGCACGGCTTGAAACGAGATGTGGTGCAGTTTGTGTCGCATTGCATGGCTTGTCAACGAGTGAAGGCCGAACACCAGAAACCAGGCGGAGAGCTTCAGAACCTTGCTATTCCGGAGTGGAAATGGGATGATATAACGATAGATTTTATTGTTGGCCTGCTGAGGACGCAACGAGGACATGATGCAGTCTGGGTTATCGTCGATCGACTCACCAAGTCAGCTCACTTTCTGCCTATCAAATCTACTTGGAGTGCCGACCGCCTGGCTCAGATATATCTCAACGAAATCGTTCGACTCCATGGCGTGCCCGTATCTATAGTCTCTGATAGAGATGGTCGATTTATATCACGTTTCTGGGGAAGCCTGCAGTCAGCAATGGGGACGAAGTTGAAGTTCAGCTCCGCCTACCATCCGCAGACCGACGGCCAAACTGAACGCGTCAACCAGATCCTCGAAGACATGCTGCGACTCTATGCCTTGGACACGAAGACTAGTTGGGACCTTCATCTACCTCTAGCCGAATTTGCTTACAACAATAGTGTCACGCCCCAGTCCCAAAGATACGTAGGACTAGGACACGTAAGCATGCCAGCCGCATGGATATGGCAACTCCAATATAGGGAAACCAAATCCATACGTACGCTGTAATATGAATATAAAATCCACAAGTGGTATAAAATGTAATACAAGTCACAGGGTAAAATCTAAATCTCATCCACCAAAATCATATAGAAATAAATAACCAGTATCTATGAAACTAGATCTCAATAAGAAGGATCTAAAGATAATAGTTTGATGGAAACAAATCCACTACCAACTCGAATGGAAAAGTAAATACAATATAAGTACAACTCACTCAAACAATATAAGTACCCGCTACCAATCACGGCTCGAAGGGAAGACATCCACGAAGCATCTATATCCTTCCAAATCTGTGCTCCTGCAAATACTCAAGAACAGGTACACCTGGCAGCGGACCAGGTCCTCAAAGGAACATAACAAGTATACTTAAACACATGCCAATAAAGTACTGAAATAAATATCCAATGGGTCGCCTAACCGTCTAAAGTGAATGCAGTTAAGAACAACTTTCTAACAAGTGGGCTATCTGGCCATAAATGGGATTGGCATAGTTCTCTTGGAGATCAAGGGGCCTACAAAGGTACGGCGTCTTTCGAACACCGGAGGCCCGCCATGATAATATATAGGGGTCATCATGACCGCGTATCTCCGGCGGAGCGTACGGGTTACACAAGGAAAGTGCAAAGGAGCCCAAATGCCTTACTTGTTGTTCTCCCCACCCAATGCTCTAAGCATGTCACATCCATGACACGATTTGGTCCATAGCCTATCCTTAGTACCCTAGCCCAATCCTGCAACCAAACAAGGACAAGGATGGGACCACCGTACTACAATAGACTATGTCCATAGACCTCTAATAACTGCTAAGTCTTCTAGCATGCAAAGTTTCTAACAGCAGTTATTCCTAACGCACGTCCCACACGTACCGATGATCAGTCAATACGTGCGTCCGTGATCTATATGAGACTCACAACTCGTGTAAAAATATGTGTCACAGTCAACTGAAACCTAATGATGCTACATGATAATGGGGTAGTCTCATAAACAAGGTCAATGCAATACATAAATAAAAACATATCGCGACATCACCGTCGCGCGCATTTTATATAACAGTTAAAATATATGAACTAAAGACAAAAAATAAAGATGCATGCAATATATGGAATATAAATAACAGTACAATGGCAAGGTATACTTGCCTGGCAAGAAGCTGCAAAATGTCACGTCCAGATGTCCAATACACAGGACCAGAAGCTATGGCTTCAGAATAAATGTCTCCGGATGCTGAAATAAATATCACCAACATTTCTAGAATAAGAAAAATAGCTAGAAAGTACATCCCTTTCGTCCAATTTGGACACAGGGGCAAAACGGTAATTTCGTGTAAAAGTGGGGTCCACGTGTGGCCCACTTTGCACCAAAAAGCGTGCCAAGGGTAACAGTCTCTAAATGGGACAAACTATAGGTCAAACAAATCTAGATGTCAATACGAACCCAACGGTATGTCCAAATGTTGATTCCGATGAGCCGAACACTATTTTGTCCAAAAAGTCAACTATGGGCCCGCCAATTGGCGATCTGGTCAACCGTCTCAGAAATGCGTGAAAATTGGGTCACAGGACCAGCGCGTTACCACGAGTCCAGCGGCATAAGTTTCGTCGCAATCTGACAAGCGTGAACAAAATACGCGCGAGTTCCACAAAAGTTGCGACACGAAATGTGTCCGCGGATACGGCCTGATTCCGGCGCGCACACGCGTCCGAATCAGTCCCCACGAATTTTCACGTGTCCGGTTATGCTGCGTGCACCATTCGGTACACTTGGCACACGGCGGGATGGTCCCGTTAGGCGGGACGCGCTCCGTTTTCCAACTTTTGGAAAACCGAAAAAAGTGGGTGGACGCAGTTTTGTGACGAATTTAACTATGTCCACAGCGACTAACAGCATAGGGTTATTTAACAGAAAATAAACTAGGTCAGGTATTCTACAGGTATCAAAAAGAATCACCGAATTCGGATCTCTGTGGTGGGAGATACGAACTCGGCAATACGGGTGGTCATTCTAGAATTCTGCGATTCCAGAATTCTGTCTGTCCGTCCACTTTGGACGCTATTTTTCACCTAGGGGCACACTTTTTCCGAGGTTGGCTATAAAATAAATATTGGAGAGGGTTAAGGGATGATCATACCTATGAAAACGGAACAGTGTTTGGTCAAGCGAGTCGACGGCAAATTACGCCGGAGCGAAGGTGCCTCGAGTGGGAGACTGCAGTTCGCGAGGTCGGCGTCGACGGGATGGTTGGATGGCTTGGTGGGGCTCTCTGGCTGCGGTGATGGCTCTAGATGGGAAAAGGAGGTCTGGAAATTAGGTTAGGGTTTTATGAGAGCTAACTATATATATATATATGTATATATAATTAGGAGAGAGAGAGGGATATGGATGGATCGGGTTGGAGTAAGCCGCTGAAGGGTCGGTCGGGTATACTTGCTAAGATGCTGTGGTCACCGCATGCAAATTTTCTTTGCTAGAGGCGTTTGACAGCAAGGGAAAAGCAAGTTGAATGGGAATAGTAGTATTCTAAGTTGCTGCTAAGAATTGCAAAGCTAAATAATTGCTAAAGTATAATTTGCTTTGCTAAGTAGTAGTAGCATTATTAATATATTATTATTATTAGTTACTTATTAAATAATTCTTTTTACTTTCTTTTCTTTTCCTTTATAATATATATATATACATATATATATATTTGTATATACATATATATATATATATATATATACTCGTAAGAAAATTTATAGATTAGGGTATTGCACATCGTTAGGCTAGCAACAACTCAAGGGGTCTCTTACATGGAATAAATTCCGAAAAATTTCTGATGGTCGCATAAGTCATCTAAGTGTCCGAATACCTAAAATAAAAATTAATAAAAATCTATTTCTCCTATTTAGCACATAATACTATAATTTAATTAATAAATAATAAATAAAAAGGTATATATGATTTTCTAGGTAGGGGGTTTTACATTCTACCCAACTTATAAAAATTTTGTCCTCGAAATTAAAATTAAGCCACGATAGAATGCCAAGAATGGTATAAGATTTGCATCGTTTAAAATGCAAGGCTAGGTTTAAAGGGGTGGGCGATGTTGCACGTTGCACATCCCGAAAAAAAAATCATGGAAAAATCCATATGAGCGAAAAATAGGTTTCTTCATGTGTCATGTCCAATGGTGTGGACACATAAATGCTCTTTTGCATAAAAGCGTCCAACAATTAGAAAATTGCACAAAGATGAGAATTGGATGATGGGCATGTCTAGGATAAGGGTGTGAAATTTGTAGGAGGGCAGTGACTAGAAAAGTGTTCCAATTATCGAAGCAATGGTAAGGCGAGCCAAGGGATACCATGTTGTAAAACTAAATAAAAATGTCATGTTCTATTTCTAAGTGGATTCGTGCTAGCCTCAGTCTCACTACCTAAGCCAAGTAGGTCAAATTTTGGGTGAGGGGTTCACAAATCAGCCAACATAAGACAATGTCGTCCTCAAAATTGAAATAAGGCAGAATCTGTTAATCCTTCATGTACAATAAGGCAAGTCAGTCGCAATCTTCTTGCGATAACTAAAATCCTAATCATATCCATTGCAATCACTTCTAGGTTAAGATGACCACTGCTCCAATCAAAATTTAACCTATGGTTATCTCTTCTCCCTTGGTTCGAATTTATCCATATTAAATCCACATAACATCTTCAAGATTTAAATAAGCATGTAAATTTTACCTCACGATCTCTCACTATCGTAATCTCCTCTAGAAGTAATTCGAGTCCAATTTTATTCCCATTTCCACTTATAAATTTTTTGTATGCTTCAACCTTTTTAAATTCCATTCACATCCTCAATATTTCAAATAGGTAGTCCAACCATCAAATTTTAATTCTTAATTTAAATCATCAAATTGAAAAAATAATTTAAATGCAGTCCACCAATGTTCAAGTCTGAAATTATATATTTATCCTTCAAATTCAAATCGATGATTTTACCTTCAATACTCAAAAAAATTTAAATCATGTACTTTGAGGCATAAATATTGAGTCCTTGATATCAAGGATTTAAAATTTATCGATCCTCATCATCTTAGTCATTCTTCTAAATTCTCAAAATTAAAATGGTTAGAACCTCTCCCAATTTAATCTTACTCGATCACAATCTAAAAGAAATTCCTCTCGAGTTGACAATGCACTACTACCCAACTAAAAATTTACCCCTCTATCACATAAGGCTATATACCTTAAGAAAATATTCCTTAATTTAATTACTTATGTCATTCAATCCTCGAACTTTAATGCCGACTATATCACATATGATATGTCCTTAATTACGAAGGATGATCCTCAAGTATGTAATCGGCCTATGGGGTATATCTAGTACTCTCTGTGTATCAATTCATACCAAGCACGAGGTTTCGTCCTTCCGAAATAAAGGAAGACGGAGATCAATAATAAAGAGTTCAAGGGAGGTAATAGAATAGGAGTATCGGGATCAAGGCGTTTAAAGAATTCAAATGAGAATCGTCAAGCAGTTGTGGATTGAAATCCTATTCTGGTAATCCTTTGTTCGCATGCTCGTATTAGTACAGTTATGTAACCGACACGATATGTCAGACATGTCCAGGGCAAGTATATTCGTCTACTAATCACTACATATCTCAATCCACGTAAAGTAGCGTTACGAAGGGCGAATCAAGCTCACTAAGGTTGGCCAGACCTTAACACACTGATTCTGAAATGTATTAGTGTGTCGACCCACTAATACATATGTCATGAACAAGCTTGATGAGGAATAAGCTTGCAAAAACTAGGCTATAAAATAGCAGCATAAGTCAAGGTAGTACAGCAATATAAGTACGCTAGATGATGATGAAAGGAGGTACAAATTAATTCAGGTTTACAAAAAAAAAAAAAAAACAGAATAAGCAATAATCACAAAGATTCTACAATCTCTACGGTTATCATACAACCTCCTTGTCTAAGTCGCTAGTCAACCAAATAGGGCATGGGCCTCTAAATTCCACCGTCTGAATAAACACTGTCGTTTAGTGCTAGCATAAAATTAATGTCATTTAGTTACACTACCTCGATGGGTCAAGTGGACTATGTGATACTAGGTTGTGAGGCATACTACCCAACTTATAATAATTAAACTAATACTGTGACAGTCTTAAGAGGGTCCTACAAAATAATCTTGCACATGTAAATAAAACAAAAACTCTTTATTAGGGTATATGAGGAAAAATCTTGGTATTGATTAGGGTATCCTTTTTATGTAGGTAATGGTCATCCTAAGTCTTAGTCATAGCACTTACAAGCAAGTGTCAATGGTAAGGATAGAAGAGTTACTGGCCGTTAAAGGGGAGGGGTCTAACGTGTATCGAGGTGAGGGTACAAATTACGTGGTCTACAACTAGGGTAATCATCACAATCTAATTGAACAATTTAACTATCAGGTTCTAACTACAAGGCACACAATTCAAAATTCAAAATTCAAGATTACAACTATCACTTTAGCAAACCATATATCCTATCATAGAATACAATTGCTTGGTCTAAAATCAGAAGCATCAGATTGGCATGAATTGAAAGATGGAGAAAAGAAGATCATAATTTAGTCGTCGCGCGAGTGGTGAGCGCTAGGGTTTCAGAGAAACAAGATGTGAAATTTAAAATAGGGCCTATAGATAGCATCATGGTTTCTAAAGGGAAGTGGTACGCTAGCTACTATGTTTGAGGTATGATTAGGGAAATATTCTATGCATTGCTCTTGGCTTTCTAGGGTACTTGTCTACTAATAATAAGACAATGACATAAGTTTTATAGTTCTCTAATACTATCCAGTTATGAAGGTTAGGTTCAGTCCTAATGTTCAATATTGGTTCTCCATTGGTTCCTCAATACTAGGGTCAAACATTATGGTAAAACTTCTAACTATCTCTAGTAGTGTCTATACTACTCAAGTCTTCTTAATACATCAAGGGGTAATGGTATACCAATCTAAAGATGAGGAGTTCTAGGGTTCACTAGATATTCTAAACTTAGTGGTGTGTCTATATCCTCGTTGTATTCTTAATAGGTGTGCTACCATAATCATCATCCTAATAATAGGGGTTCCTATATTCTAGCAGAAGGCTATTCTCAAAGAACTATTAGGGAAGTACATGAATCAAGCAGGATGCAATTATTCGAATAGAATAGAGAGGAGGAAGATGAATCATAGTCAATTGTGGATGAGATCCTATACTCTAGTCCTAGGTGCAGGCTTGTTCGGTACAGTAACGTAACCGAGACAATATGCTCTTGACCTGCATGGGCCACCACAAAACATGTCATGCCCCAGTCCCAAAGATACATAGGACTAGGACATATAAGCATGCCAGCCGCATGGATATGGCAACTCCAATATAGGGAAACCAAATCCATACGTACGCTGTAATATAAATATAAAATCCACAAGTGGTATAAAATGTAATACAAGTCACAGGGTAAAATCTAAATCTCATCCACCAAAATCATATAGAAATAAATAACCAGTATCTATGAAACTAGATCTCAATAAGAAGGATCTAAAGATAATAGTTGGATGGAAACAAATCCACTACCAACTCGAATGGAAAAGTAAATACAATATAAGTACAACTCACTCAAACAATATAAGTACCCGCTACCAATCACGGCTCGAAGGGAAGACATCCACGAAGCATCTATATCCTTCCAAATCTGTGCTCCTGCAAATACTCAAGAACAGGTACACCTGGCAGCGGACCAGGTCCTCAGAGGGACATAACAAGTATACTTAAACATATGCCAATAAAGTACTGAAATAAATATCCAATGGGTCGCCTAACCGTCTAAAGTGAATGCAGTTAAGAACAACTTTCTAACAAGTGGACTATCTGGCCATAAATGGGATTGGCATAGTTCTCTTGGAGATCCAGGGGCCTACAAAGGCACGGCGTCTTTCGAACACCGGAGGCCCGCCATGATAATATATAGGGGTCATCATGACCGCGTATCTCCGGCGGAGCGTACGGGTTACACAAGGAAAGTGCAAAGGAGCCCAAATGCCTTACTTGTTGTTCTCTCCACCCAATGCTCTAAGCATGTCACATCCATGACACGATTTGGTCCATAGCCTATCCTTAGTACCCTAGCCCAATCTTGCAACCAAACAAGGACAAGGATGGGACCACCGTACTACAATAGACTATGTCCATAGACCTCTAATAACTGCAAAGTCTTCTAGCATGCAAAGTTTCTAACAGCAGTTATTCCTAACGTACGTCCCACACGTACCGATGATCAGTCAATACGTGCGTCCGTGATCTATATGAGACTCACAACTCGTGTAAAAATATGTGTCACAGTCAACTGAAACCTAATGATGCTACATGATAATGGGGTAGTCTCATAAACAAGGTCAATGCAATACATAAATAAAAATATATTGCGACGTCACCGTCGCGCGCATTTTATATAACAGTTAAAATATATGAACTAAAGACAGAAAATAAAGATGCATGCAACATATGGAATATAAATAACAGTACAATGGCAAGGTATACTTGCCTGGCAAGAAGCTGCAAAATGTCACGTCCAGATGTCCAATACACAGGACCAGAAGCTATGGTCTCAGAACAAATATCTCCGGATGCTGAAATAAATATCACCAACATTTCTAGAATAAGCAAAATAGCTAGAAAGCACATCCCTTTCATCCAATTTGGACACAGGGGCAAAACGGTAATTTCGTATAAAAGTGGGGTCCACGTGTGGCCCACTTTGTACCGAAAAGCGTGCCAAGGGTAACAGTCTCTAAATGGAACAAACTATAGGTCAAACAAATTTAGATGTCAATACGAACCCAACGGTATGTCCAAATGTGGATTCCGATGAGCCGAACACTATTTTGTCCAAAAAGTCAACTGTGGGGCCGCCAATTGGCGATCTGGTCAACCGTCTCAGAAATACGTGAAAATTGGGTCACAGGACCAGCGCGTTACCACGAGTCCAGCGGCGCAAGTTTCGTCGCAATCTGACAAGCGTGCACAAAATACGCGCGAGTTCCACAAAAGTTGCGACACGAAATGTGTCCGCTGATACGGCCTGATTCCGGCGCGCACACGCGTCCGAATCAGTCTCCACGAATTTTCACGTGTCCGGTTATGCTGCGTGCACCATTCGGTATACTTGGCACACGGCGGGACGGTCCCGTTTGGCGGGGCGCGCTCCGTTTCCCAACTTTTGGAAAACTGGAAAAAGTGGGTGCGCACAGTTTTGTGACGAATTTAACTATGTCCACAGCGACTAATAGCATAGGGTTATTTAACAGAAAATAAACTAGGTCAGGTATTCTACAGGTATCAAAAAGAATCACCGAATTCGGATCTCTGTGGTGGGAGATACGAACTCGACAATACGGGTGGTCATTCTAGAATTCTGTGATTCCAGAATTCTGTCTGTCCGTCCACTTTGGACGCTGTTTTTCACCTAGGGGCACACGTTTTCCGAGGTTGGCTATAAAACAAATATTGGAGAGGGTAAAGGGATGATCATACTTATGAAAACGGAACAGCGTTTGGTCGAGCGAGTCGACGAGAAATTACGCCGGAGTAAAGGTGCCTCGAGTGGGAGACTGCAGTTCGCGAGGTCGGCGTCGACGGGATGGTTGGATGGCTTGGTGGGGCTCTCTGGCTGCGGTGACGGCTCTAGATGGGAAAAGGAGGTCTGGAAATTAGGTTAGGGTTTTATGAGAGCTAACTATATATATATATATATATGTATATATAATTAGGAGAGAGAGAGGGATATGGATGGATCGGGTTGGAGTAAGCCGCTGAAGGGTCGGTCGGGTATACTTGCTAAGATGCTGTGGTCACCGCATGCAAATTTTCTTTGCTAGAGGCGTTTGACAGCAAGGGAAAAGCAAGTTGAATGGGAATAGTAGTATTCTAAGTTGCTGCTAAGAATTGCAAAGCTAAATAGTTGCTAAAGTATAATTTGCTTTGCTAAGTAGTAGTAGCATTATTAATATATTATTATTATTAGTTACTTATTAAATAATTCTTTTTACTTTCTTTTCTTTTCCTTTATAATATATATATATATACATATATATATATTTGTATATACATATATATATATATACTCATAAGAAAATTTATAGATTAGGGTATTGCACATCGTTAGGCTAGCAACAGCTCAAGGGGTCTCCTACATGGAATAAATTCCGAAAAATTCCTGATGGTCGCATAAGTCATCTAAGTGTCCGAACACCTAAAATAAAAATTAATAAAAATCTATTTCTCCTATTTAGCACATAATACTACAATTTAATTAATAAATAATAAATAAAAAGGTATATATGATTTTCTAGGTAGGGGGTTTTACAAATAGCTATCAATCAAGCATTCAAATGGCGCCGTATGAGGCGTTATTCGGGCCGAAGTGTAGATCTCCTATCTGTTGGGACGAAGTTGGGGAGCGGCAAGTACTTGGCCCTGAGCTCGTGGAGCAGACCGTCCAGAAAGTTCGGCTGATTCGGGACAGATTAAAGATAGCTCAAAGTCGTCAGAAGAGCTATGCGGATGTTCATCGGAGACCGCTAGAGTTTCAAGTAGGCGATCGGGTATTCCTTAAGGTCTCGCCCATGCGAGGGGTCAGCAGGTTCGGAGCGAAGGGAAAGCTAAGTCCACGATTTGTCGGCCCGTTCGAAATACTAAAGCGGGTTGCCTCAGTTGCTTATCAGATTGCCCTACCACCATCCCTATCTGACGTACATGATATATTCCATGTTTCTCAACTTAGAAAATACGTGTACGATCCAAGCCACGTGGTAGACCTGGGACAACTGAACCTTTAGCCCGACTTGACGTATGTTGAACAACCGGTACAAATTTTGGATAGAAAAGAAAAGCTGCTTCGGACCCGTTCGGTTCCTCTAGTGCGCGTGCTTTGGCGGAATCACTATGTCGAAGAATCTACTTGGGAGCTCGAATCAGATATGAGGGAAAGGTTCCCCTCATTATTTCCTAGTGGTAGGTTCTATTCCTTAAGTTTCGGGACGAAACTTCCAATTAGTTGGGTAGGATGTGGTGCCCTGTTCCCCCTATTCGGGGAGCGCGGCTAAGAAATACTAGACGGTATCGTTCGATCGGGATAGATTGAATCAAGAACTCATCCTCGTTATGGATTTGTCTCTTCAGAATCGATTTCCATATTCAGTGGACCGTGCCCAAGGATCGACTTAGCGGCAGAGTCAGGAGGGACCTCTCCGCTGCATTCTTTTGTTGCCTAGTTTTCGCTGTCGCTTGTTGCTTTCGTGCCTTGAGTTGGTTTTCGGATTTGCTTGAGTTTTCTTGAACGGTTTCGATGGATTTCATTGCTTTCGTTCTTAGGACTGCACTTCAATTCCGATAACGGAAAGAGAGAAAGAAGTACTGATCAGCTGTTTGTGTCAATACAGGTGATCCGGCAGTAGGCGTCGCTCGAGCGGACTCCTAAAGCACTTCTTTCCTTTTTCCTTCCAACTACTAAAGTGAGTGGCTACCAACCTGATTAGCTAGCCCTTCTCGCTAGTCTTCACATCTAAATTTTGTGTTCGTGCTTACCCCGATCAAACGATACCAAGTAAATAACTAAAAGATATCAAGATAATAAGGGAATAGACTTGGGAAATATTGCTTGTCAAATAAAACTTGTGAACGGTTACTTACTTATATGCTTGCTCGTTTGGAATGTTCATCATATGCATAAATATAAGTTAGATTGTATATTTCTTCTTAAAACTATGCTATGTATAGAACTCATCTTCAATGCAATAACTCAACAGGAAGACTATGCAAAAATAGATCTTGCCCTGTTATTGTCCTGTGCCTGATATTGCCTCAATTGCTATCTTAGTGTACTGCGTTGATCACGGACAACTTGTGCACAAGGTCTTAGTTCCTGCGGACGGTCGCTGGGGCACTGGCACCGATCCGATCCGGACGAAACTCACGATAGTCGCCTGCTTCGGATCGAATGGCTTGTGGTGCCTCCTGTTCTCTGCGCCGCACGTCATTCCGTCCCGAGACTAGCCCGTCCATTATGGCAACGTGCCAGTGATCCCCTCGTATATTTAAACCTGTTGCAACTAACTTGTGTCTTCTTGGCAGGGAAGGCATGGTAAGTAATGTGCAGGTGGTTCAGACGGGCAGGTAAATGTCATCGAGCGGTGGCAGGTTATTTCAGTGATTTCTATATCTATTTCTTGCTGTAAAATGAACTAAGGCAAGATAGAAACCCACGAAATATGCATGCTTCATTAAAACAACGTGTTGATTGGTATAGTTGGGTTAGCTTGCCTTCACCAGTATGTTTCGATGTACTGACCCTCGTTGAAATAGGTTCCCCGCGTTAAGGAGAGCCGAGCGAGGAGCAGGAGACAAACACCCAATCCAGTCCAAGCTGTAGGCACGTCTCGACCGTGCCAACCTTTTAAAGAAGCATTTTGAAGAAGTATTTTGAAGAAGCTAGCCACCAAATAAACATGCAACTTCGTGGCAAAGCAGTCATTCCGACACAAGGTCTTATATTTTGAGTTTAGTAAGGATGTAATGTACATGACTGCTATCTCATTTTGTGTCAACACTTTTGTAAGCCCATAGAGGCAATCCTTATGACTCAGTTCAAGGAGTTTGTAATAGATGTTCATATTATCAATAAAAGAGAACTTTTCCATGTTTCAATGTATGTTTCAATTATCTGCGTACTCTGAATATGTGCTCGCTATGCAAAACAAAATACTTAGCCTTGTGCGGTGCGCAACCTAGGCCCGCACGACGATCACGCCGGGGGACGACTATCGATTCCACGGGATCGGGGCGTGACATGTAGTGCGCCGCTTCGCGTTGGCACTATGTACAAGAGATATCGCTTGGCTGGCTCGAGCGGGAGCCTTCTCGAAGTGTTCTCCGATTGAAACATGAGACGACTGATTGTGGTGAGTGGACAGAACTTCATTCTATGATTCTTGCATGACTTAATAATGAATCTGAGTTTATGTAATATTTTTTTGTTAAGTAGTTAATGTTCACATTAATGATAGAACGAGAACCTGCATGCTTAACTAGAGAACTTGTTTGCTTGTCAATAGAAGAACCTTGCCATGCTAATAAGAAGATAAAGAGATTGCTTACATGTTACCTTATCGTTTATGCATAGATAGAACTATATGAAATGCTTGAACTGTATTAGAGAGATGGCAGCTCGTCAGCACATAGTCTGCTTGTTCATGATCATATGAATCATAGAGTTTATATGATAGAGCTACATGCAATTACATCGGTCGGACAATGGCTATTAGTGAAGAGCTGAACTTTGGTCCCGACTGCTAATTTGAGTGTATTTTAGTGAAGAGCAACCATGAGTCACAGCTGCTATTAGCCATATAGAGTTAGGACACCTTGAGGCAAGAAGTCCTCGTTATCAGGTGGGTGTTCTGTCATTAGTTAGCTGGATTACCTCTACTAATCCTGAGTTTCTCAGGGACCATCATATAGATAGGTCATCTCTTTGGGATGATAAGATAGATAGTCCACTAGATACTGCATTATCCCTATAGTCTTTGTGTATAGCTCATTAGACACGCTAGCACACCCTGATAGTATAAGAATTGGCACTTCGTGCTTGAATTGCTTGTCTTGAATTGAACATGAAAAGTGGATTTCAAAGATATTTTAAAAATAAGTGTAACTTGACTCTGATCATGTACTGCATGTAACAAACCTAGCTAAAACTAGAAATATCACTAGTAATATAATATTTTTATCACATGCTTACTTAGTGTTGGTTTTAGTAAATGTTGCTTCTGTTCGTTGATTTTATACTCACCAGTACTTTCCCTAAAGTGCTGATCCCCCACCAGTTTGCTTGTTCGCAGGTACTGGATCATCCGAGGAAGCGATAGTCGAGCCTCATCCCCAGGACCCGAAAATATAGAGTCGATGCCTTAAGCTATATCGAGATATTTTGAGTTGCTTTTGTATAAAGGGACATAATGTATGAAATGATATTGTATTCAGAGAATCTCGTGCCTTGAGCCTTACCTCTTATACTTGGATGGAATATTGTTTGTAACTCTGTTCCTCCGTTGCAAACTCGATCGGTTCGATGATAACCAAGACGACTATCGTTGTTGCCGTGTACGAACGCAACTTCAGGCTCGCACGACATTACGTTCCGAGGGGAACGATCGTACAGCAAGAGCGTTGGCGTGGTAATCTCACGCCCAACGGGAATGTTCGGGACCGCGGGAGATTGGGGCGTGACCGTTTGAGTGATTTTTTTGTTCTTAACCAATCCTTATCTTTTTTGATTTTGAGATAGTGGTTAGTAATTTTCTTACCCGTGGGGATTATTGTCACGACCTGACTCCGTAGTGTCAATAATCCTCGTCCGGACGTGATGTCGTGCGAGTCTAAATTTTACTCGCACAAGGAAAGAAGATAAAACAACATGAATATCATCGTAATAACCAAGTTGGAACGAAAAAATATATAGTCACAAGGAAACACAATCAGATTATACGAAACTAAGCTTTATTGAATATTGCAGCGGTTACAAAGGCTCTCAATTGCCCGAATGAATATGCCAATTTGGCTTACAACACTCTTGATCTCTCTTGCTCACAAAGGATCTCACCGTTTCATACATCATGTCTTCTTATATCCTCAGTCGAACGTCTTGGGTACGTTCGAGCGATCTTTCGTACTGGGGGATTGGGTATCAGTACACATGCATCTTGTACTGGTGAGCAGGTTAACCCACTCGTGCATCTAAACCAACACTAAGTAATCATGTGAAAGCATACAGATTATTTGGTGTTCTTTCTATTTAGAATTAGATGAGTTTCAATTCATATCATGGCATGTTACTAAAGCAGAAAATCATGTTACACATGTAGGCATTGAATCACGAAAGCATGTAAGCATGTTATACTCGATTGCACATATAACTAAGCATGCTAGTAGTTTATACTTGAATCGCATAAGTAACATTAACCCATCGAACCGCGTTACTCATTTGTGGCTCTTACCATAGCCGATGCGTACACTATTGCTCGAGGCACGGCGGACACCAACCGTCTGCACAAACAAATATCCATAAATTAAAAATATTTTTTCTTCCCACATTGTGAGATAGATGATAGTCCTAATATACTGGTTCAAGTAAAGGAAGGAGTTATTTGTCATGGTGGGACTAACACGTCTTTTTCCTCTTTGCGTAAGCACATAACCAATGTGAACTGGTTAGTCAACCAAATTCATTAGTAACAACATCAGTTCATACAATATAACGAGTATATCAAAATAGAAATCCAACTATCCATAAAATTAATTAATTATCACTACATACTCCAACTACAATATATGTAATATTACAGTGCAACTAAGCATTAAACTAAATTACTGAAATGAATCACCCAAAAATCAAAATTCTTCAATATTGATATCTTTTTAATCTGGTAAAGCTGCTTTCAAATATGACAAGAGAAAAAGAAAATGATATATTAAATAAGATTATATGAGTTTTAAAGTATCTTTTATATATATATATATATATATATATATATATATATATATATATAAAAGGAAAGTTTTGTATGAATCATATTTGAACTCCTAATTTATTAATTATCCAAATTGAGGAAGAATATCATAAATACATAATTAGTTATTTGGAATTTAATCCAAAGTCTAGTTGGTGCTTGTCCAGTATTGTAAGTAGAATGTTCTAAACAAATATTATTTTCTATATATTCTAAATAAGAAAAAATTCCTTGCTTTTAAATTGTTTTACGTAGCTTTCTACTACCTGTTATGTGTGCAAGTAACTATTTGAAGGAGGCGTAATGAAGTTTTGGAATAGTTCTATATATCTTTGATGAGTTCTAATTATACATCAATTTATTCCTTGTTTTCTTTTTGTTTTTATTTTAAGTTAATAAGCAGTGTTTTCTTTTTGTTATACTTCACCATCCTTGTCCACCATTGTATTAATTTTCTTACATTGTACTATCGAAATTATAATACTTCCCATTAACCAAACTTGATCGAATGCAACATCTATATAAATGCACCAACGATCTTGAATGATCAATATAATGAAACAAAATTTGCCAACACATGCAATGGAGCCCTCCTCAAGAAAACTCAGCATTAGTACCATACTCTTCCTCCTCCTCCAATTCGTGGTCCTAAGAGCCAACACAATGGAGTTGGTCGACAACAACAGCAACAGAAAATTAGGTTTCAGCCTAGAGCTCGTTCACTGCGATTCCGTCGATTCCCCTCTCTATCCTGGAAACCTCACCTCTGCGGAAAGAATGCAGAGGGATGTCAGGTTGTCCGAGTCCCGAAGGCTCTGGCTCGAGTCGACGACGTCCGCAACCGTCGTCGTCGGACCGCAAGATCATTCGAATATACGACCAATCTTGACCAACGACGCGTCTATGTACACTGTGAAAGTGGGCATTGGCACAGATCCTCAAATAGAATCCCATCTTCTAGTCGACACAGGCAGCGGCCTAGTCTGGATTCAGAGCGAGCCGTGCAACACTTGCTTCGAGCACGACGGCCCCAGCTACAAGCCTACTCTATCCCGCTCCAGTCGAAGGCTCCCTACTAGCAATCCTATCTGCAAGCCACCGTTTTTTCAAAGGAGTCCCAGTGGGCAGTTGTGCACATACGAGTTCAAGTACGTACTGTCGGAAATTCTCGCATAAAGCTAGCATTAAATTTTAGAAATTTTAATTTCAAATGAAAAAAATAGCTTAGAAATATATGATATAATTATTTGATGCATGTCTCATATATAGGTACGGTAGCGATGGCAGACACACTAGAGGCGCTCTTCGATTAGAGAAGTTCTCATTTGAATCAAAGAGCGATCCCCGCTCGTTGGCCACGGTCGACAAAATTATCTTCGGCGCCTCCAACAACAACAGCAGAGACATGTTCCCGAACAACCGAAAACTACTCGGCATACTCGGGATGGACATGGCCGAGTTCTCGTTCCCGGTGCAGATGGCCAGACGCGACGACCGACTAGGCCGCTTCTCCTACTGCCTGGTCCCAGAGAACGGAGCCAGCAGCCACTTGCGGTTCGGTACCGACGTTATCATGGAAGGGGTCTACCAAAGAACGCAGTTCCTGAAGATCGATAGCCTGTACTACTACTACTACCTGAACTTGTTGGACGTCAGCGTCGACGGGGAGGCTCTCCACCTGCCGCCGGGAACTTTCCTCCCCGATCCCATCCGCCGCTCGGGTGGCGTCATAATCGACTCGGGCTCGCCGAAGACGTACTTCATCGAACGAGCTTACGATGCAGTCGTGGGAGCACTTGTTAGGTATTTCGAAGGTCGACTGGGGCTAAGGAGGGTTCCTACTCCGGACGGACGACAGCTTTGCTATGGCATGCCGGCCGATGGGAACTTGGATGATTTTCCTGAGATGGGCTTTCACTTTGAAGGTGGCGCCACTCTGCGTCCCGACGGGGACCAAGTGTTCAACGTCATTAGGGAGAAACGGCAGTTTTGCCTGTTCATGGCTCCTTCTGCTGTTATGACGATCATCGGCGCTCATGTGCAACGGAACGTACACTTCGTGTACGACGTTTTGGGGAAACAACTCCACTTTGCTTCCAAAGATTGTCGTGCAGTATGATCGTCGACGTTCTCCAGCTCCGGCCCCATCCCGGCCATGGAATGGAGTTCGTTCAGCAAATAGATGGGAGATGTTATCATCTTAATTATATATATTTTGTGTTTTATCCCGTCGATCATTTCTTGATCTCAAAATAATAATAATAATATAATATTAACAAGCAGTGCTATAGCTAGTAGTACTCGTCTTTATTGATCAAATGCTGAGAAAATGAAGAAGAATATTAGTCAACAAATTAGAATATGAGGTTTGTTAACATATGTCCCAAAATGAGCATTAGCCAATCTGAAGGACATTTTTGTTCTTTTGTTATAAATTTTAAAATAATAATTGTCCTCCTACACCATTTTAACAAAGTTAATTTCTGTGTATAAAAATCTCTTTTTTTTTTCTCTAAATTGTTTCTATTTTTGCCAAATTTTCTACCAGAGAATCTTGACCGTCCATATATATTATTATTATTATTTTTTTTTAATATATTTAGTTGGAATTTATTGTTTGTTCAATATATTTAGTTGAAACTTTTCACTGACAAAAATACTTGGACAATCTGAGGATAATAGTTTTGCTTTAGACTGAAGGCGAGTTCGAGTGAAGTCGATAATCGGCTCAGATGCACAAGCGAACGTCCATGTTGTGTTTGATGTCAGGAAAGGGTACGTCTACTTTGCTCATAGAAGAAACTGTGCCCAAGTCTAAGCACGTGGTAGTTTGTATGTGTATCAGCTCCAAAGATCATTCTCTTCTACTAATAAATAGCTAATAATAATGGTAACAGATGAAGTAAAGCAGTGGCGCAGCAAAAAAAAAAAAAAAATTATCTAGAAGACAAGTCATTTACTATTAAAAAAATAATTTAAATAAATATATTTATAATTCTAAAAATATTATATATTAATACCTAATGTCATAAACTATATTATTGGATTAATACGTTAGTAATATTATAAAATAACAACCCAAGTAATGGATTAATATGAATAGGAACATTACGATTTATTTATCAGTTTATGTTAAGTGATTCATTAATTGAATTGGCACCAAGTAAGAAATGTTTTGTCACTATAATCAATTATGATAAGAGTTCTAATGGGATTATTCATGTTAGATTCTGTCTTTGTTACATATCTCAAAGTCGCATATACCAATTTAAAATCTTATGATTCAAGACATACCACATGAGAATGTTTGTGTTATAAACACATCTCGAGTACCAGATGAATCAAAATTGAATTGGCTCAGATAAGATATGCAAAATGACATCCATTTCAATTACTTTTTTCGTAGAAATTATTATGTGACTAGATAAGTAAAATATATATGAATGACGATGACGAATTCTATTTGCATTTAGGTCCAATATGAATTTAAGTGATGAGCATGTTATGAAAGAAGTCTCATAGGAGCACGATTAACCTAACTGGACTACTACAACTAAAAAGTTGCAATTACTTGATATAAGATAACTTGACAATCTTGTCACGTTCCGATTTTGTCGAATCGATAAGTCATCACTGGAAGTGATATCGTACAAGTCTAAGTTGGGCTTGTACAAGATGTGCCCATGCGCATTTGAAACATAGTAGTTTTTTATAGAAGTTTGCAATGGATTAAAGAAAATAAATTGAATAACAACATGACACAAAAGAAATAACTTTTTATTGATAATTAGCGATACATACATAGGCCCTCAAACAGCTGAGTATAAAAGAGCGTCGAACTTGACTTAAAACTTGAAACAATAAAATAAGATACGTCGTTATATATATTATATTCCTTTACTAGACATAAAATATAAACACCTTCATCGGGAGTCATCAAAATGGAATTGGGAAGCTTCAAAATATGGTCGAGCTTCTAAGCAGTTGGACAAGCCTTCAGTTCCTCTGCACATATCCTTGGTTTCCGGCATCTGTCAAGACATGGGTCAGTAAATTTAAAATGCATTGGTGAGCGACGAATTAACCCAACTCACCAAAATCAACACAGTAATCATGTGATACTATATTATTAGTGATCTTTCTATCTTCCCTTAGGTCAATTAAAATTCATAAGACATCAATGTAACAACATAATACGTATCACCAAATAGCTAGTGATTATTACCCACTGTCAATTATCCTTCCCTGCAAATAAAACTTATCATATTTTTTGCTGCATAAGACATTATTAGCTGTGCAATTATATATATGAAGATCACTGACACCACAAGTCATCATGGACTATAGCTTAGTTAGACGATGATCCATTCAGTACGGCCGGTATTGCCATGCCCCAGTCCCAAAATATACGGGACTAAGCAACGTGGCAATGGCCAGATGCGCCTACCGTGGACTCTTGCCCAACGATAACCGTATAAGCTGTCTATAGTTGGGTTTTCTAGCATGCATATCCTATGGTTGGCCTATTACTGTATCTCAATCCACATGAGTAATGAAAGAAAGAAAGAACATATAATACTAAAGATGGCCACCCGATAGCATTTATGTTCGAATATGTCCGAGACACAAGAACATGGGCATATAAAAACTAGACTCACGGCTGCTCGAGTAGCACAAATCACTCCTTATGAACATATAGTAAAAGTAAATACGAAAGATAAAGATAAAGATAACGATACGATGTGAGAGTACCCACGGCTGCTCGGGTACTGGCGCCTCAACCTGACTCCTCAGTGGCATCGTAGCTGGATCAATCCTCTATCACTCACTTTCCTGTAACCTGGATACAAATCCAGCCCGTCAATTCGGGGAGTGCGAGGGTCCAAAGGAAGCTGCAATCATAATAGTACATCAAACATAATTATATACACAGGTATTTAACTTAGTCCATCATATTAATTATATTATAACAAGAGCAAGCTACAATAAGGTACTGTATGAAGTAAATACAATCTACTAAAGACATGAGTTAAGAGATTTGGTTGGAAATTCATACCTGTGTACGGATATTCCAGCATATGAGTTACAAAAATAATAATATATATACACAAAATGACGGTAGATAAGAGAACATCCATGTATCCCAATGAGACACCAAAGTACAGACATCAAAGATAATCTGGTTATCACAAAATAAAGAAATTAAGCTGTTCTAAAGGTGCAAGTCAAGCAAGTTGTTCCAAAACACAAGTCAACAAGCTATTTCAAGTCAAGTCAAGCAAGCTGTTCCAAATTAACTCAATAAGCTGTTCCAAATTTAAACTAAAAGTTTCCAAATTTTTTGGCAGAGTCTTCTTTGTATTTTCTATGATTCGCAAACTTGCAATCATACCACTTTACACAATATTTTATCCCATGTCCAATCCACGTCTACGGCGCAACCCGCCGGACTCACAAATATATCCACAAGATAACCATCAACGGTGCAACCCACCGGATACACAACAATATCTCAAATATCATCTATGACTATACAATAAAGGTATTAAAGCAAATAACAAAATCCTGTATGGATAGTCTATCTAACATGATTGTGCACTAGTAATACTAGAAAATAAATACTAGCTACGTCAATTCTAATCTACTGCCACCCTTATTTACATATGTTGCAAAAGTGTAGTTACGGAAACGGGATTACCCAAGTATTCAAGTTAACTAAGTATGTTTATACAGAATTTGTGGTCTAGGAAACACAAGTTATGCTAACCACTATAAATCAAATTCAATCAATTATCGTTAAATATATAACATTACTTAATCAGTTAACTTTAGATAAACTTACGGTTGGTATTAAATATACCATGATGAACGAAGCACTTAAAGTCATAGTTATGAGTTAACTTAGTTAATCGATCAAGTTAATTGGGTTCTTTAATCAGGTTAAAGGAAATTGAATTAAACTAAGTATGCAATCGATTCATGTTTGATTTACTAGTTATGGGTTGCGAGTGACCACTCGCCTGAGGGTGATGATACCAAATCTGTTCGCAGTCAAAATGCTCAAGTCCACTCTATGACGCACCTGTCCAATAGAGCTTCAACAATAACATTCAAAGAATAAGATAGTCAGTAACAGTTTTAAGATATATATAACAATTCCAAAACACAAACAGAGTAGGGAAAACTATTATGCCGATTCGACAAGTTTTGAATCCTGCGACAATGATGTCTCTAAGTGGATCCCAATGATCTGTGGGGAAGCTTCTACAAAGGGTTCTTCCTCACGGGTTGGGGGATATCTCGAGCATGGGAGGATGAAGGAGAACAAGAAGAGTAGCTGCAGCAATGCAAGCCACAGTAGCAACAAACAAGGCAGAAACATCAAGTCAAGGGATGAGGAGGGAAGAGGTGAGGGGGTCACGGAGGTGGTGGAGGTGGTTGTGGAGGTGGTCGGGGATGATGGTGATGGTCGGGTGGTGGTGTGTATTAGTGAAGAATGAGGAGAGAAAGTAAGGGAGAAGAAGGAGTTGATGAAGGGGAAGAGAAGAGCGGGTGATGGTGGTGGTCAGGCTGTTGTGGTGGTAGTGGTGAAGGTGATGGTGGTCGTGGTGAAGCTGGTAGTAGTCGTGAGGGTGATGGTGGAGGTGCCCATGAAGGTGATGGTGATGATGGTGGTATGAAGTGGTAGCATTGGTGATTGTGTTGATGTGGCCGTGCTCGACAATAATGAAGGAGGAGGGGAGGGGGTGATGGTGATGGTAATGGTGGTGGTCGTGGTGATTGAGGGTGGTGCGGTGGTGGAGCTACTGCTGTTGAAGGTGGTAGGGGAGGTGATGGCTCGGGTTGGAGGAGAAGGTGGTGAGGATGATGATGAAGAGGGTGCAATGGAGAAGAGTGGAAGGGTGGTCAGTTTGGAATGGTGGAGGAGATGTAGATGGTGTTGAAGAGAAAGAAAATTGAAGGAAGAAGAAGTCGGCCGTATGGATTTTGAGAGGGGAGGGGGAGGAATTAAAGGAAGAGGGAGGCTTCCTTAGGGTTAGGGCTAGCCTAGGGATGAGTGTGTGTACTTATGTAGGGGAAATATAAGGTCGTGATAGGGGAAGTTTGAATGAAGGGCTAGGATTAGATGTATGGTGAATAACACCATGAAATGGGAGAGAGGGTGAGATGTGACTGGTCACATGACAAAGGGAGTAGGTTTTCTTTATTTGATTTACACCAATAGAAGGTTGACACCTTGCATTACCTTTGCATTTGGGTACCTAAGAGTTTTGGGGATTTACAAATGAAGGAAAATAGGATTTGATGTGGAAAAAAGGGTGTTTGGTATTTTGTAGGATGGAGTGGGTGTTGGGTGATTTGTATGAGTCTCAAGATTTGATGTGAGTGTTTAATTGGGGTTAAGTTAAGTCAGTTAAACCAAATTAAATAAATATTGTGTCATATGTGTTCTTAAATCTATTAGAAGTGCATGAGATCTAAATTGGGGGTGACACAAGTATCATGGACGTAGGAGACTCGGAATAGATTATCATCAAATATTGGGTTGCATGAATTGGGTCAAGGTTGTGTCTCCAATTTTGATTGGAACGGGCATAGGTGCGAAGTTTGGGTTTAAAAAATAGATATTGTTGGACGAATATTATACGATTAAAATAAAGCACAAGAGAGTAGGTTTGCTAGTGGCAGAGATATTCGGTGCTAAGATTGGCTCGTCTAGGTCAAACGTAAAAATTTTGTTGGAAGGTAAAGACTAGGGTTGTGCTCCAAATATTGTAGCAACGTAATGTGCACCTAGTGTTACAAATATAAATAGGTTTTTATTAAACCCTATTTTCTAACCCTATTTGAATCCAAAATTAACCCTAATCTCTTGCTACACCAAATATACCTACAATTTAGTTAAGGGGGTTTACATCCTACCCACCATATAAGAATTTTGTCCTCAAAATTTTCAAAGGTAGGGGCGCAATATGGAAATAAACAAACCATCATTAAAGACAATACATTAAAATAAATCTTGCCAATCGAGTTAAGTGCGTGAGGATACCACCGGCGGTTATCGTCCATCTCGTATCATGGGTAGACTCATCAAAATAATAATGCTTCCAAGAATTTGAACTAGACAGATAGTCCGACTTTTTGACATATTCTCATGACGGCCCAAAAATTTAAGTTGCTCTGAATGATAGTCTGCACTCTTAAGCAATCTCACCAAAATTTGTCCAAGTCTCTAAGCTCCATTGTGATATTCGGTTGTGATGTTGCCACTCATTCTATCGAAGACCATTCTCTAACCCAAAGAGAAGACTTGTGCCCGAAGACGAGAGATGAAGAAGTAAAAAGGTAGAAGTATGCAACAAACAAGAAGAACTTTAATAAAACATGGAAGGACAATAGGTAAGGGATGGGAAGGCAAATGAACTTGACAAGAACCAATAACAAAATATGTTGACGCACCAAAAAGCCCGATATGAATATCAATCGTGCAAGAGTAAGAATCAAATAAAATTAAATCAATATTCACAAATATGGGGGAGTCTATTGCAATGATTACCTGCTCTTACTCCAAATATGTAGCCTTGGTCCTACTATTGGTAGTGCTGATTCGGCCAATGCTGCACGCTTCATTGAAACTGGTAAGCCCGAACCATGGGTTGTAAACCATCTGGTCCTCTGTCGGAGCTACAACTGCCCTGTCGTGTTTAGAACACTCTACTGCTCGTTGACCTGTTCCTCCATATATCAAATATTCGTTGTTCAATCGATAGAAATTCCTTTGATCATGTCCCTTCTTCCCATAATACTCGCATACCACTGGTACAATCTCTCGGTGCTGATATTGTTGTGTTTGATGATATTGGACACCCCAAAATACTGTTGATGTTGGCACTACTGGTAGCTTGCTAAATTTGCATTGTGCTGAATATGATCATCACCTCCACAAAGTAAGCACTGGTTCCTGACTTGCTGCAGAAAGTAAAATAGGCAGGAGCAATCTGCTGGGATTGCACTACTAGAAAAAGCGGGATTAGCGACGTATTTTAGCGACGTCAAAAGAAACGTCGCTAATAATATATAAATTAGCGACTCATTATAAACACGTCGCTAGACGTCGCTAAATGGCGACATTTAGCGACGTTTAGCGACTTTTAATACGATTTTAAAAGATAAGTCGCTATAAGTTCAATTAAGGTCGCTAAACGTCGCTAATATGTCTAATTTAGCGACGTTTAGCGACGTATATAGCGACATTTAAACTCAAAATATTTAGCAACGTGTTTAGCGACGTCCTTTACATCGCAAATATTTAATTTAGCGACATTTTTTATTGGACGTCGCTAAACGTCGCTAAAATTTGGTTAATTAGGGGTCGGTTTCATTTTTCCCCGTCAGTTGAAATTTCGATTCGAAAACAAATTCCCCCCCCAGCTCCGTCGACCGCGACTACTCCGGCAAGGTATACTCTCTCTCTCTCTCTCTCTCTCTCTCTCTCTCTCACAGGACACATGTGACATTGACACAAACACGACACACACACTGACACTGACATAGACACAGACACGGCACACACACACACTGACACAGACACTGATCTGGACCTAGGGTTAGGGTTAGGGTTAGGGTTAGGGT
Source organism: Iris macrosiphon (assembly GCA_036927795.1). NCBI lineage: Eukaryota > Viridiplantae > Streptophyta > Magnoliopsida > Asparagales > Iridaceae > Iris > Iris macrosiphon. Next base: position 300,499,769 of record JAYESA010000005.1, read on the forward strand.
TAGGGTTAGGTTTTTTGACATGGGGTTAGGGTTAGGGTTAGGGTTAGGTTTTTTGACATGGGGTTAGGGTTAGGGTTAGGGTTAGGTTTTTTGACAATGTTCATGCATGTGCGATCATGTAGAGATCAGATTTTAATTTCTTCTTTCAAGTATAAAATAAATAAATAATATGGATCGATGAATAAGAAAGAAAGAACATAAGTGTATTTATTTGCACTTTTGCAATATATATATATATATATATATATATATATATATATATATATATATATATATATATATATATATATATATATATATACATACATACATACATACATACTAATTGTTTGATTTTGTGGTTACTATTCATTGGTCCAATGGAGGAGGGGAAGAAATGATGGCTATTATTGAATCCATGTTCATATGTCATGACTACGTACATTGGGTGAACAAATTAGAACTAATTCCTGAATATTCGTACAACAACTGATCATGTGATCAAATTAATTAGAACGCCAATTATTCGACCAGGAAGTGTATGATCTAAGCAACCGTCCTTAATTGTGCCCCAAGAATTTTGAGCTCTAGCTACTTCCTCGTTCCACTCCCAATATATATAGGGGTTAATTGCCGAAAGCAAAGTACTGCGGAGTTATGTATCTCAGTTCCTCACCCTACTGCCAGTTTCAAGAAGTGCCTAATGGTCTAAATAATATGACTATAACAGTTGAATTAGCTAAACGAAACTTACAAATCAGCTTAAATAAATAAAGGATTAATTTCAACACTTATTGAAATCACTAGCTAGCAGTATGAAGAGCCTCTAATGGAGCAAAGATATCATCGCAGCATGCATCATTAAGGACATGCATCTCAAGAAACTTATTGGCTTCGGCTGGAGCCTACTACACTAAAATCCGGACACTGACACAGAAGTGGGTTAAGGTATAGTAGTAAAGTGGTATTAAGATATTATTTGGGTAATGTTATATATATATATATATATATATATATATATATATATATATATATATATATATATACTGCTTTTCCCATAACGGACACTGACACAGACACAGAAGTTAATTTTGCATGTAATGATTTATATGATACATACTGTCAATTTTGCAGAAGTATCTAGAAATGGATATGAATTACTATCTGCGTCATCGTTCGTGGATGTACAACCGTCATCCTGATGACATGTGCGGTGTGCGGGATAAATTCATTGAGGGTGTACAGCAGTTCCTGCAGTTCGCCAAGGCATTCCCTCAGTACATGGACGGTACCAAAATTAAGTGTCCATGTGTGAGATGTCGTAACAGGAAATATCATCCAGAAGTGGAAGTTACATATCATTTATACTCGAAGGGCTTTACGCCGAATTACTATCAGTGGACCGCGCACGGAGAACTTGTATCTCTAGCATCGGAGTCGGAGCCCTATGTGGAGCCGTATATGGATGTCCAAGACCACGATGCTTACGACGACGGGTTGGTGAACATGGTTTATGATGCGGCGGGGCCTAGTTTCAATCCTGACAATTATGATGCGGCAGGACCTAGTTTCAATCCAGACAATTATGATGCAGCAGAGGAGGCACCGAATGCCGATGCTGCAAAGTTTATGGAGTTGCTTGAGAATGCAAGGACTCCACTATATCCTGGTTGTGAGGACCATTCACCGTTGGAGGTGGTTACAAGATTATTGAGCATCAAGTCCGATTTTAACATGTCGCAAGAATGCTATAATCGACTGCTCGATTTGATTATAGAGATCTTGCCCGAGGGTGCAAAGTTGCCTAAAGACTTCTATCGATCTAAGAGGATGGTGAGATCGCTTTGGATGGGATACGAGAAAATCGATGCATGTCGCAACGGGTGCATGTTGTACTACAAAGACGACAAGGATGAAGATGCGTGTAGATTCTGTGGTGCTGATCGCTACAAGGCCACTGTTAGAGAAAAGTCTGTCGGTGCAAGGAAGCCTACCGATTCGATGCACTACTTGCCTTTGACGCCGCGGTTGCAGCGGTTGTTTATGGTTACGGAGACTGCAGAAAACATGAGTTGGCACAGGCGAAAACAGATCGAAGGAGTATTGGATCATCCATCCGATGGAGAAGCATGGAAGCACTTTGATCGGGAGTATCCACATTTTGCCGAGGAAGCGCGTAATGTCAGATTGGGGCTCTGCTCTGACGGTTTTACCCCATTCGGACTTTCGGGCTCCCAGTATTCGTGTTGGCCTGTGATCGTCACTCCGTACAATCTACCACCTTGGATGTGCATGAAGACTCCGTATATGTTCCTAACCGTTATTATCCCGGGTCCGAACAATCCGAAGAGGAACATCGATGTGTACTTACAGCCTTTGATAGATGAGTTGAATCAGCTATGGGAAGTAGGTGCCAACACGTACGATATTTCTAGAAAGCAGAATTTTCAGATGAGGGCAGCACTTATGTGGACCATCAACGACTTTCCGGCCTATGGAATGTTATCAGGATGGAGCACCCATGGTCGTCTCTCATGTCCGTATTGCATGGACCGTTCTCAGGCTTTCCGTTTGAAACACGGAGGCAAACCGTGCTTCTTCGATTGTCATCGACAATTTTTGCCGAAGGATCATCCGTACCGGAGGAATCGGAATGCTTTTCGTGCGGGAGTTGTGGAGAAGGCCAATCCACCTCCAAGGTGGCCCGGATAGTACTCCCTTGTCCAGCGTTCCTCCTGCTGACGGAACCATAGAGACTGATGAGCATGTAGAGGAGGTCGTGCCGACGTTGTCCCAGCATCAGCAAGATCCTCCATGCGCACCACCGGAGGAGACGAGGACAGAGATTTGGGCCGACGGTACAAAGTAAGTCAATTAGATGGTTTAGTATATATTTGTGTTTCTCTTTATTCATCGTATATTGACTTTTTCAGTAATCTAAATTATTATTTCTGTATAGATATCGTCCATCGTCGGTTCAGAGACGCCTGGGCCAATTTCTGAGGAACAACTACGGTGGCCCTTGGATCAACTACTCTGAGGCTCCGGAGGAGAGGAAGGCGTTCTGGTTTGCGCACTTCCAGGTAAAAGTATATTAAATAAATCCTCTAATTTATGCATATTCGTGATGCTAACTTAATGAATTATTTATTGTAGCAAACGTATTTTTATCCTCCGCACCGGGCCGAGTTGATCGAGCGGCTCTTTCCTACCGTTGCCGCCAAGCTTATCCGAGATGCTCTGGATGACCAGAAGGCTCGTGATCGTGCTGGAAAACCGATCCAAGGTTGGATCACGCCTGAGCAGTGGACTGCGATGAGGGCTAGATTCGACGATCCGAGCTACAAGGAAAGGTCTAAGAAGGCCAAGGCGGCTAGGCAGAATGCTGCCAAGTGGTGTGGTGGCTCGATTCCGATGACGGAACATTTCCGTCGTTTGGTATGTTTTTTCTTTTAAAATATATTATTTTAATATAAGTACCATAAAATGGTACTTGGAAAAAATATTTAAGTTTAGTAATAAAAAATATATTTTTAACAGGTACAGAGGGGTGAGGATGCAAACATGGTGACCGTCTTCTTGGCCACCCATCGCAAGGACAAAAATCTCATTGATGAGAGGGCCTCACAGACCTATGTAAGTATTACTTTACTTTGTGTTTATTTTAATATAACTTAGGCAATTATTGAGTTTCCAAACCTTTTCTAGGCCGAGTATCTTAGGCTTCGTGAGCGGGCGACTGCTAGTGCACCTACACCTGGAGAGGCTGGTGCTTCGTCGCAGCCCGGTCCATCTCCGTCGGCGGACGACCTGTGGGTGACCGCAGCTGGTGGTCTCCAGAGGGGTACGTACTACGGTACGGGCTCCTATGGCGCCCTGGTTGCGACGCAGTCATCTAGGGCCTCCCGACAGCTGTGCATTCCACACACCCCTCGCAGTCGCAGCCCTCGCAGTCGTCGGCCAGAGTCCAGGAGGCCGTCCAGGAGGCCGTTGACCGTCAGATTGCGTCTCTCCGTGACGACTTGCTGCGAAGTATGGAGGACCAGTCCCGGTCCCAGCCGCAGGCGGACGATCCGATGCTTATCGCACGATTGGATATGCTCGACCGCAACATGACAGAGCTACGAGAATTGATAAATGATATTAGAGCCTCCAATGATCGCAACATCATGGAGCTGCAGGCGTCACAGCTATCGATGGGCGAGAAGCTGACGAGGATGCATGCGTCACAGCTATCGATGGGCGAGAACCTGACGAGGATGCAGGATTCAATGGGTGATAGCAGTACGAGGCTGTTATCTACCCTGGATTCTTACAACCAGCGACTCGCAGACTTGGAGCGGGCACGGCCGCCACCGACGTCACTGCCTTCTCCATCGACATCGGTGTCGATTCCACGGGACAAGTATGAGGAGTTGTTATCCTTGAAGCGCGCCGCTGGTCAGCCTCCTGCAGATCCGTAGTAGTCTAGTTATTTTTATTATTATTTATGAATTATTGGTACTTCAATAATAGACATGATGTATGATGCTTCTTGTGGTCTTTAATTTTTTAGTTAATTTAATTGGATTATATAGTTATCCACATTTAATTGGATTGATACTTCTTGTGGTCTTTAATTTAATTGGATTATATAGTTAACTAGATTGAATCATGTTGGTGTGTATGATGAAGATGATGTAAAACTGCAGGGAATCACCAATGTTTGATTCTGGAAATTTTTTTTTTTTAAATTAGCGACGTTATTAGCGACGTGTAGCGACGCTTAGCGACGTTAATTTACGTTGCTAATTACGTCGCTACTCAGCGACGCTGAAAAACGTCGCTAAGTTCGTCGCTAATGACGTCGCTAAAGTCGTCGCTAAACGTCGCCAATTGCTGACATGGCAGTATAGCCAGGTCATTAAAGACGTCGGTGTAACGTCGCAAAAAACGTCGCTAATCAGCGACGTTTAGCGACTTTTATAAACGTCGCTATTTAGTGACTTGGCGTCGCAACACGTCGCTAAATTTAGCGACACATTAAAGTCGCTAAAAAACGTCGGCATAGCGACGTTTAGCGACGTTTTTGGTTTTAGCGACTTAGAGTTTTCCGACTGATTTAAAACGTCGCTAACTACGTCGCTAAACCTAATTAGCGACGATTTATTGTTATTTAGCGACGTTTTTAGACGTCGCTAATTTGGCTTTTTCTGGTAGTGTTGGTGGAAATAATGCGTCAATCCTGGTATTGAGTACATGGCAGTCTGTGTTGTCGGTAATAGGGATAATCCTCTAGTGATTCGCTTCTTCTCCTCTTAGTCTCATATCTTTCTCAAGATATTCTCCTATTTTTTGGCTGCATCTAATACAGCCTCAAAACTATTAATTTTCTTAATTAGTATGTATGGACGAAGCTCTAAGCTGATTCCTCCCTCAATTTTCTCTGTTCGTTCTATCTCTGTCGGCACTACGAAAGGTGTAAATTTACTAAGCCGACAAAACTCTGCTCAATACTCTCCCACAGTACGGTCTCCCTACTTTAGGTTGGTGAATTGTTCTCGTAGCATATGTCTGGCCATGGAGGAGAAGAATTTTCTCTTGAACTTCTCCATGAAAGTATCCCAAGTAATAGTTGAGGCGAGTCGTTGCTGTGTTGCACTCCACCAATCATATGCTATATCCTTAAGCTGGATGCGAACCACTGAAACATGTTCCTCTAGAGGTATTTTAGCTGCCTCTAATAGGATCTCCATATCCTGTAGCCAAAGTTCTGGTGCAAGTGCATCCTTTGTGCCGTCGAAGGTAGGAGGGTTAAGTTATTGGAAGGTTATCACACTACTAGGACGTTGGCATTGGGCCATCCTCTCGATTGCTGCTAGTGTCGTCGAACAAGAATTCTCTATCTTTGTTGTAGGAGGTCAGTCTGACATTGCTTTATTTCCATCATCCTCTGTATCATTGTCATCGTAGCCATCAAGTAGCCATTAGTGGCTTGCTGATGTGGTGCAGGTGCCTGTGATGGTCCTGCCTGCATTTGAGCCTGTGTGTGTGTTGTTGCTGGGGCACGAGTATCCATCTCTCTGAACAAGAAAGAGATAAAAAAGATCAAAAATAATTATAAGAATCCATTGGAGGCGATTAATGAAAGATATTTGTGAAATCAAGAACGGACAAGATATTTCAAGAGAAGTTTTCAAATTCAGTTTATGGATTGAGATCCTAACACCCAACAAATCTCAAAACGAGACCTGCATGGGCCACCACAAAAACCTTGTCACACCTCAGTCCCAAAATACACGAGACTGAGCCACATGGCAATGGCCAACTACGTCTACTGTGGACTCTTGCCCAACGGTAACCGTATAAGCTGTCTATAGTTCAGTTTTCTAGCATGCATATCCTATGGTTGGTCTATTACTGTATTTCAATCCACGTGGGTAATAAAAGCAAGATAGAACATATAATAATAAAGTTGGTCACCCGATAGCATTTATGTTTGAATATGTCCGAGACACAAGAATATGGGCATATAAAAACTAGACTCATAAGAGTAGAATACCATGGGTAGTACAAATCACTCCTCATGAAAAGATACTAAAAGTAAATATGAAATATAAAGATAACGATACGAGGTGAGAGTAGCCATGGCTGCTCGGGTACTAGCGCCTCAACTTGACTCTTCGGTGGCGTCGTTGCTGGATCAATCCTCTGTCACTCACTTCCCTGTAACTTGGATACACAAATCCAGCCCTTCAATTCGGGGAGAGCGAGGGTCCAAAGGAAGCCACAATCATAATAGTACATCAAACACAATTATATATATAGGTATTTAACTTAGTCCATCCTTTTAATTAAATCATAACAAGAGCAAGCTACAATAAGGTACGGGTATAAAGTAAATAGAATGTACTAATACATGAGTTAAAAGATTTGGTAGAAAATTCATACCTGGGTGCGGATATGCCTGCATATGAGTTACAAAAAAATAATACATATACACAAAATGACGGTAGATAAGAGAACATCCAAGTATCGCAGTGAGACACCAAAGTGCAGACATCAAACGTAATCTGGTTATCATAAAATAATGAAATCAAGCTGTTCTAAAGGTGCAAGTTAAGCAAGTTGTTCCAAAACACAAGTCATCAAGCTGTTCCAAGTCAAGTCAAGCAAGCTGTTCCAAATCAAGTCAACAAGCCGTTCCAAATTTAAACTAAAAGTTTCCAAAGTTTTTGGCAGAGTCTCCTTTATATTTTATATGATTTCCAAACCTGCAATCACACCACTTTACACAATATTTCACCCCATGTCCAATCCACGTCTATGGAGCAACCCGTCGGACTCACAAATATATCCACAAGATAACCATCAACGGTGCAACCTACCGGATACACAATAATATCTCAAATATTATCTATGACTAAATAATAAAGATATTAAAGCAACTAACAAGAGCCTGTATGGATAGTCTATCTAATATGATTGTGCACTAGTAGTACTAGAAAATAAATACTAGCTATGTCAATTCTAATCTACTGCCACCCCTATGTACATATGTTGCAAAAGTGTAGTTACGGGAACGGGATTATCCAAGCATTCAAGTTAACTTAGTGTGTTTATACAGAATTTGTGGTATAGGAAACACATGCTATGCTAACCACTACAAATCAAATTCAATCAATTATCGATAAATATATAACACTACTTAATCAGTTAACTTTAGATAAACTTACGGTTGGTATTAAATGTACCATGATGAACAAAGCACTTAAATTCATAGTTATGATTTAACTTAGTTAATCGATCAAGTTAATTGGGTTCTTTAATCAGGTTAAAGAAAATTGAATTAAACTAAGCATTCAATCGATTTATGTTTGATTTACTAGTTATGGGTTTCAAGTGACCACTCGCCTGGGGGTGATGATAAGGAATCTGCTCGCGGTCAAAATGCTCAAGTCCACTCTATAACGCACCCGTCCAATGGAACTTCAATAATAACCTTCGAAGAACAAGCTAACCAGTAACAATTTTAAGATATAACAATTCCAAAACACAAACATAGAATGAAAAACTATTATACCGATTCGACAAGTTTTGAAGGCTGCGACAATGAGGTCTCTAAGTGGATCCCAATGATCTGCGGGAAAGCTTCAACAAAGGGTGTCTTCCTCACAGGTTGGAGGACACCTCGAGCATGGGAGGATAAAGGAGAATAAGAAGAGCAGCTGCAGCAATGCAAGCTGCATTAGCAGCAAACAAGGCAACAACAACAGGTCAAGGGATGAGGGGAGAGGTGAGGGGGTCACAGATGTGGTAGAGGAGGTCGTAGAGGTGATTGGGGCTGATGGTGGTGGTCGGGGCTGATGATGATCATCGGGTGGTGGTATGTATTGGTGAAGAATGAGGAGAGGAAGTGAGGGAGAAGAAGGAGTTGATGAAGGGGAGTAGAATAGGGGGTGCTGGTGGTGGTCGGGCTGTTGTGGTAGTGGTGGTGAAGGTGATGGTGGTCGTGAGGGTGATGGTGGAGGTGCCCATGAAGGTGATGGTTATGATGGTGGTGTGAAGTGGTGGCGTTGGTGATGGTGTTGATGTAGCTATGCTCGACAGCATTGAAGGAGGAGGAGAGTGGTGATGGTAATGGTGGTGGTCCTGTAGTTGAGGGTGGTGCGGTGGTGGAGCTGCTGCCGTTGAAGGTGGTAAGGGAGGTGATGGCTCGGGTTGGAGGAGAAGGTGGTGAGGATGATGATGAAGAGGGTGCAATAGAGAAGAGAGGAAGGGTGGTCAGTTTTGGAATGGTGGAGGAGATGGAGATGGTGTTGAAGAGAAAGGAAGTTGAAGGAAGAAGAAGTCGGCTGTATGGGGTTTTAGAGGGGAAGGGGAGGGATTAAAGGAAGAGGGAGGCTTCCTTGGGGTTAGGGCCGGCCTAGGGATGAGTGTGTGTCCTTATGTAGAGAAAATGTATGGTTGTGATAGGGGAAGTTTGAATGAGGGGATAGGATTAGATGTTGGGTTAATAGCACCATGCAATGGGAGAGAGGGTGAGATGTGACCGGTCACATGACCAAGGGGTGGCTTTTCTTCATTTGATTTGCACCAATAGGAGGTTGACACCTTGCATTACCTTTGCATTTGGGTCTCTAAGAGTTTTGGGAATTTACAAATGAAGGAAAAGAGGATTTGATGTGGGAAAAATGATGTTTGGTGTTTTGTAGGATGGAGTGCGTGTTGGGTGTTTTGTATGAGTCTCAAGATTTAATGTGAGGGTTTAGTTGGGGTTAAGTTAAGTCGGTTGCACCAAATTAAATAAATATTGTGTCATAGGTGTTCTTAAATAAATTAGAAGCGCATGTGATCTAAATTGGGGGTAACACAAGTATCATGGACGTAGGAGACTCGGAATAGATTATCATCAAATATTGGGTTGCATGAATCGGGTCAAGATTGTGTCACCAATTTCGACTGGAATGGGCATAGGTGCGAAGTTTGGGTTTAAAAAATATATATTGTTGGACGAATATTGCGCGATTAAATTAAATCACAAGAGAGTAGGTTTTCCACTGACAGAGATGTCCGGTGCTCAGATTGGCTCGTCTAGGTCAAGCGTGAAAATTTTGTTGGAAGGTATAAAGACTAGGGTTGTGCTCCAAATATTGTAGCAATGTTAAGGTGCACCTAGTGTTACAAATATAAATAAGTTTTTATTAAACCCTATTTTCTAACCCTATTTGAATCCAAAATTAACCCTAATCTCTTGCTACACCAAATATACCTAAATTTTGGTCAATGTAATTTAAAGGTAGCGAGTCTCACTGAAAGTTTTTGAATCACTTCTGCTGATATGTCAGCACAGTTATCCTTGTTCCTTCTAGGCCGAATCGGTTTTTCCGTGGCCGTTGGCACTGTTCGCAAAAATGAAACCATATGTATAAGTTGTCTATGATTATGATGTCTAAAAAATTAAGTTATTAAATATAGTATGCAAGATAAATGAAAACTTAATATAATTACCCAATATATCCTCATTGTATATTATATTTTGCTTTGAGCCGCATCAATAGACGTTTCTCCTTACTACTGCTTGTCTTGATATTGAAACCAGGACTAGTTAACAGCCACAAGAGGTTTAATTGGTTTGGTTACGACATTAATTTGTTGTCGGAGGGAACTAGCTATCAAAGAACTCCGATCTTGAGATATACTGATAATAAGATTTTGTAATTCCTTGCAAAATAAATATTTGCTTGCTTAATTAGTTGAAGGTAGAATCTAGCTAGGATGTTAGTAATTAGATTAAGTGACTTGTTGCATGTTAAGAGCCGGAGTGGATTCTAATTAATTTTCTCACATACATGTAAATGTCAGGATCCAACAGAGAATTATAAAGAGAGTTGCACATAACTCATTTTTTTCCTTCCAAAAAACTTCAACGTACCACACTGCTGTTCTTGTAAGCATAAACTTATTTTAATTTTCCTTTTTTGTTATATATAAGAACTTTAGGATATTTAAGTGGGTGTAAGTTGATCAGCGCACACAAAGAAATTCCATAAATTGATTTCTTTCTTCTTTCTTTTAACATTGTGAGATAGTCAGGACCAGTTATTTGTCGTGGTGGGACTACATTTTAATCGTTTCCTTTTCCTCCTTTTGATTAAGCACATAACCAATGTGAACTGGCTAGTCAACCAAATTCATTAATAACAACATCAGTTCATACAGTGTCATGGCGCATGTCATGCATGTACAATGCGTCTTTTTACAGATGTTAATATTATTTTACGTAGGAATGATAACATTTATCCGAACTTATTTAAAATAATTATTATTTTTTGATAGAATATTTTTTACAATATAACTAGTACATCAAAATAATAATCCAAAAATTCAAAAAATTAATTAATTATCACCAAATACTCCAACTACTTTATATAGGCCTAAAAAAGTTACAGTCTGCAACTAAGCAATTAAACTAAATTACTGAAATGCATCTCGCAAAAATCAAAATTCTTCAATATTGATATCTTTTTTCTGGAAAAGATTTTTTCAAATATTTATCATGAATTAATCTATCGACTCCTAACACCAGAATATAATAGACCTTAATCATTTTTAATCGGATGAGTTTGCAGGACACAAACTTGACAAGAGAAAAAGAACATGATGATTAAATAAGATTACATGAGTTTTAAGTATATTATATATAAGGAATGTTTTGTTTAAATCATATTGGAACTTCTAATTTATTAATTATCCAAATTGAGTAAGAATATCATAAATACCTAATTAATTATTTGGAATTTGCAAAGCCTAGTTGATGCTTGTCCAGTTTGTAGAGTGTTCTAAAACATATATTCTTATCTATATATTCTAAATAAGAAATAATTCCTTGCTTTTAAATTGTTTCACGTAGCTTTCAACCTCCCTGTTATATGTGCAAGGACAAGACTATTTGAAGGAGGCGTATTGAAGTTTTGGAATAGTTCTATATATGTTTGATGAGTTCTAATTATACATCAATTTATTCCTTGTTTTCCTTTTAGTTAATAAGCAGTGTTTTCTTTTTGTTATACGTCACCATTCTTGTCTACCATTGTATTAATTTTCTTACATTGTACTGTCGAAATTATAATACTTCCCATGCGTTAACCAAACTGAATCGAATGCAACATCTACATAAAGAGTACTGCTATGTTGCCCGCGGGCAGCCAGTCAGTCAGTCTGTCACGTGTCGTCGTTCTATTTCTATTGGCGGACACTTTCCGCATTGATCCCATCTTTCTGACAGGAGGCGTCATAATCGACTCGGGGTCGCCATGACGTACTTCATCGAATGAGCTTAAGACGCAGTCGTGGGAGCACTCGTTAGGTATTTCGAAGGTGGTAGACGTCGTGTACGACGTTTTGGGGAAACTACTCCTGTTTGCTCCCAAAGATTGTCGTAGTGCAGCATGATCGACTTGCTCCGGATCCGGCCCCATCCCCATGGAATTAAAGGAAAGGCTAACAAATAAATTATGTTATGATTTTAATTATATTTGGTGCTTTATCCATCCTTTCTCGATCTCAGAATAATAATAAAAATATATTATCAAGCAGTGTTACAGCTAGTAGTGCTCGTCTTTAATGATCAAATACTGAAAAAGAAGACAAATATTAGTCAACTAATTAAAATATTGGGTTTGTTAACGTATGTCCCAAAAACACATATTAGGGACAATTAATAAATAGTATTTTGTTTACTTAGGAGAGGTACAAGAGCCTGATTATGTGGCAGAAGATCAGTGAATCGAACCACGGGAACATATTATTCCTTCTATTTATAAATGGTGAAAGTTGGAAGGCGATGGTCCTAAAGACATATAATTCAGTGTGCACAAAGTCTCGAGCATTGCATCAGACCCCGAGTGTTATGTCGGAACTTAAAAAAAAAAATACATTTTGTTTTAAAAATTGTCATTTGTATTCAATCAACATTAAAAAGAGTAACTTTTTTGTTTTAAAAATTATTATAAAGACCTAGTAAATTAATTTATAAAATAATATTCTAAAATTATTGGATCTAAATAACATTTTTTAAAATAAAAAAATTACTCTATTAATTATTCTTGACACTTGTTCTTAGGACATATGTTAACAAGATTCTTAAAATATATATCAAAAATCACAATTAACATAGTATAAATTTACTTCTATTGACCGAAAATTTAACAATGAGTCATGAGGTTTGTTTAAGTTTGTCAATGGTAACTCAACAAGATATATTTTCAACAAAAAAATTGTTCGGATATTAAACCTAACTGAACTACTCCAACAAAAAAGCTCCAATTATTTGATATAAGATAACTGGACAATCTTGTCACGTCCCGATTTCGTCGAATAGATAAGTTGTCACTAGAGTGTGATATCGTACAAGTCTAATTTTTTCTTGTAGAAGATGTGCTCGTGCGCATTTGAAACATAGTTGTTTTTTAGAAGTTTGCAGTAGATTAAATCAAGTAAATTGAATAACAATATGACACAAAAGAAATAACTTTTTTATTGATAATTTACAATAAATACATAAACACTCAAACAGCTAAGTTTAAAAGAGCGTCGAACTTGACTTATAACTTGAAACAATAAAATAAGATACATCGTTATATATATATATATATATATATATATATATATATATATATATATATATATATATATATATTCCTTTACAAGTACTTGACATAAAATATAAACACCTTCATCGGGTGTCTTCAAAATGTAATTGGGAAGCTTGAAAATATGGACGAGCTTCTGAGCAGTTGGACAAGCCTTCAATTCTTCTACATGTCTCCTTGGTTCCCGAAATCTGTAGAGACATGGGTCAGTAAATTTGAAATGCATTGGTGAATGACGAATTAACCCAACTCACCAAAATTAACACAGTAATCATGCGATACGGTATTATTAGTGATCTTTCTATCTTCCCTTAGGTCAATTATAATTCATAAGACATCAATGTAACAACATAATACATATCACTAAATAGTTAGTACTGATTCTTACCCACTGTCAATTGTCTTTCCCTGCAAATAAAATGTATCATATTTTTGTTGGGAACGAAAGTGCGAAAACCATTACCCAAACCAGAGAGTACCTGCAAGAAAACCGAGAAAAATGCATAAATCAAAAATGCCAAACACAAATCGCAGACATAGATATTTTTGACGTAGAAAATCCTTGTGAAAAAAACCACAGGACGATCGGAGTCCAACCTTGAAAATACTCCACTAATGGAATAAGAAATACACCGACTCCTTACAAACTTCTCACCGATCCAAACGGATCACCACAACTCATTTGGAATAGAAAATAGATTATAACCACGAAGAAGAAAGACAACGAGAAATATCTGAAACGGATCTCCTTCTTCGAAACGGCCTCCAATCATTCTTTCTCCAATCCAATGTTGCAATGGCACTCTTGCCTCATTTTCTCTCCTTGTTTCTATTTTTTTTTTTTTGAGAGAGGGATATATTTTAGGGCCAGGAGACAGCTATGTATAGCCTCAAACCCACAACTAGCATTCCTATTATAGATAGGAATATCTAATCCAAATCCAAATCCATTGACATATTCCTATTATATGTAGGAATATCTAATCCAAATCTATTAAGATATTCCTATTATATTTTGGAATATCCAATCCAAATAAATTGAGGTATTCCTATTATATGTAGAAATACTCAATCCTACTACGAAATATTTTTTACATAGGTTGGGAACCCTACCCACTCCAACAAATCTTTCCCTTCACAACTATGTGGAGGGGGTCATCATCCCGACGATCCGCCTGCAGTACTCAAACTTTTCCTTTGGTAGAACCTTTGTGAATATATCTGCTCTGTTGTTATCTGTATGAACCTTCTCAAGCGACGCTTCCTTCTTGTCAATCAGATCTTGTATCCAATAATACCGGGTATCAATGTGCTTAGACTGGCTATAAAATATCTGGTTCTTTACATGGTGAATAGCACTCTGACTATCGCAAAGCAAAGGATACTCTCCTACATTAGCCCAATTTTCTGCAGCAACTTCTTCATCCACAGCAACTTCTTGCAAGCCTCCGTCGGCGTAATGTATTATGGCTCTGTCGTCGACAAGGAAACACACTTCTGTAAAAGTAACTGCCATGATACTGCTCCACCAACAAACATAATCATATAGCCCGAAGTCGATCGCCTCGTCTCTACATCTCCAGCCATATCAGTGTCAGTATATCCAACCAGCTTTGGCTCGTCACTAATAAATAAAAATCTTTAATTGGTAGTACCCTAAAGATATCGTAGAATCCACTTGACCCCACTCCAATGTACTCTTCCAGGATTGGAAGTGTACCTGCTAACTGTGTCGACTGTGTGAGCAATATCTGGCCTCGTGTCATGCCCCAGGCCCAAAAATATGTAGGACTAGGACTAGGACACGTAAGCATGCCAGCCGCATGGATATGGCAACTACAATATATAGAAACCAAATCCATACGTACGCTGTAATATGAATATCAAATCCACGAGTGGTATAAAATATATTACAAGTCACAGGATATAATCTAAATCTCATCCACGAAAATCAAATATAAATAGATAACCAGTATCTATGAATCTAGATCTCAATAAGAAGTATCTAAAAATGATAGTTGGATGGAAACAAATCTACTACCAACTCGAATGTAAAAGTAAATACAATATAAGTACAACACAACAAACACAATATAAGAATACCAGCTATCAATCACGGCTCGAAGAGATGACGCCCTCGAATCATATGTAACCATCCGAACCTGCGCTCCTGCGAATACTCAAGAACAGATACACCTGGAAGGGCCAGGTCCTCAGAGGGACATAACAAGATACATAAAAGTATGTCAATAAAGTACTAAAATAAATATCCAATGGTCGCCTAACCGTCTAAGTGAATGCAGTTAAGAACAACTTTTCTCACAAGTGAGCTATCTGGCTGAAAACTGGAATTTGACATGGTTCTCTTTTAGAGATCCAGGGGCCTACAAAGGCATGTCGTCTTTCGAACGCCGGATGCCCGCCTGATAATAATATAATATATAGTGGTCATCACCACCCGTATCTCCGGCGGAGAATCCGGGCGCACAGGAGAAAAGTACAAAGGAGCTCAAATGCGGTACTTGTTGTTCTCCCCACCCCATGCTCTAAGCATGTCACATCCATGACACAATTTGGTTCATAGCCTATTCTTAGTACCCTAGCCCAATCCTGCAACCAAACAAGAACAAGGATGGAACCTCCTTACTACAATAAGCTATGTCCATAGACCTCTAATAACTGCTAAGTCTACTAGCATGCAAAGTTTCTAACAACAGTTATTCCTAACGCACGGCCCACACGTACAGGAGGCCAAACCCTGCACGCCAGTCCGCGATCTATATGAGACTCACAACTCGTGTAACAACTGTGTCACGGCCAATGAAACTAAAGATGCTACATGATAATGGGGTAGTCTCATAAACAAGGTCAATGCAAATACATAAATAAAAATATACCGCGACGACACCGTTGCGCGCATTTTATATAACAGTTAAAATATATGAACTAAAGACAGAAATAAAGATGCATGCAACATATGGAATATGAATAACAGTACAATGGCAAGGTATACTTGCCTGGCAAGGAAGCTGCAATGTACCAATTACCTGCTCCAGAAGTCGCGCAGAACAAATCCAATATCCCAGGGGGTATCAACACTCATTTTATGTAATCCAATCTGTCTGCTTTACCATGTACTTCTCGATCTTCAGACAATCTTATCGGTTATAGAAAAAGAAACTCTGATCGTGTTTTCAGATGTACGCAGGCCGTATGCTGAAATACTGAGGACAGGTTGCAGTATACACTGTTTTATTATCTCCAAGATCATCTTTATAGCGCACTATATTGGTACTGAACTGAGTATAACAAAACGCCAGGGAATGCATGTTCCCTTCTAGATATCATGTGAATTGAGTATGATTCCAATCATCTTCTAGCTATCACCGAGTGCAATCAGCTGCTCCACTACGCTGGGGTCGGCTAGTGTACTTATATCTCCAAGCTCATCAAGCTGTCTTGACGCAATTTTTCTTAGAATCCTCCTTATGCGCTTTTCGCTCCTTATTTTAGGGAGTCCAGGAGCCCAATGAATCTTGTCTGGTGCAGCAAAGGCACCATTCTGATTTTGGACCGTTAATATGAGGCTTTTTCGGAGTTCTTCACTATAAGGAATACCGTCCACTAGAGTGACAAATGCATATATTCCCTGTCCTTTGACCTCATGATCAAAACCAACGACTGTAGCCTCAGCACATTATGGATGTGAGACCAGTGCAGATTCTACCTCTACTGTGCCAATACGATGCCCACTGACATTTATGACATCATCAACCCTCCCGGTGAGCCAGTGATAACCATCTTTGTCCCTGCTACAGCCATCGCCAGAGAAATAATAACCTGTAAATGGTTTGAAGTATGTTGTCTCATATCTTTCCTGATCACCATAAAGAGTACGAAAGGCCCCAGGCCATGAATTCTTGATACAGAGATAGCCACTTCATTCACCTTCTATCTCATTTCCTTTCTCATCAACTATGACAGGCTTGACTCCAAAGAACGGAAATGTGGCAGATCCTGGCTTCTGTGGCCATGCACCAGGAAGGGGAGTAATCATGTAGCCACCAGTCTCAGTTTGCCACCAGGTGTCTGAGATTGGGCATCGCTAATCCTCAATGACATTATAGAACCACTTCCATGCACTTGGATTAATAGGCTCCCCAATACTTCCAAGGACACGCAATGATTTACGAGAGTAACGAATAACATACCCATTAACATCACGCATGAGAGAACGAACTAATGTCGGAGCAGTATAGAATATTGTCACCTTATACTTATCAACAATGTCCCAACAACGCCCTGAATCTGGATAATTTGGAGCCCCTTCACAAAATAGAACACTGGCTTCATTCAAAAGAGGTCCATATGTCACTTAGTTGTGCCCAGTGATCCAGCCACAATCAGCTGTGCACCAGTATATATCAGATGGCTTATAGTCAAATGCATATTTGAATGTTGTAGCACTATATACCATATATCCCCCAGTTGTATGCAACACGCCCTTAGGTTTTCCTGTGCTTCCACTGGTGTACAAAGAAACAGTGGATCTTCAGAATCAACCCATTCCACTTCACACTCAGTTGGATATTGGGGAACAACATCCTGCCACCATATGTCTCTTCCATCCTGGCATTTTGTAGCCACCCTTTTCATGGCTGATTGGTTTTCATAAGTCAAACACAAACCTACGGAAACTCCATTCTTCGCGGACTCTACAAGAGCATTGTCCCCGATGTCCTTGAGATGGATTGTTTTGGAGCCTCTACTCACTACATTGCAAGTTATTACCACCTTTGGCTTGAAATCCATAATCCTCTGCGCAAGCAACTCCGCGAAAAATCCAGCAAATACAACCGAATGTACCGTGCCGATACGAGCACACGCCAGCATTGCAATCGGCAGCTCCATCAGCATAGGCAGGTAGATCACGACTGCATCCCCCTTCTTCACGCCCACGTATTTCAAGTAATTGGAAAGCTGGCAAACTTTGTTCAAGAGCTCAGAATAAGTCAGCTTCCCGTCCTGGCCGAGCTCGTTGCCTTCCCAATAGATGGCAACCTTGTCGCCGCTGCCGGACTCGATGATCCGATCCAGCACGTTGTAACATATGTTTGTGGTTGCACCTTTGAACCACTCGATCTTGATAGGACCTTTGCTGACATCGAGATTCTCAGTGTAGACCTCCTGAGCCCACTTGTCCTTCCAGTAGAATTCGGAGGAAGCGATGTCGGACCAGAAGCCGGTCGGGTCCTCGACGGATCTTGTGCACATTTCTTGATACTGGTGTGGGGAAGAGGGCTTGGGAGGAGAAGCTGGGGCTCGTGAAGACGTAGTCGTGCTCCTCGGAGGTGACCGACTCGCCGAGGACGACGACGTTGAGGTTGGAGATGTTGTCGGCGCCAGAAGGGACCTGGGACATGGAGTCCACGTGGCGGAGGTGGTCGGAGCTCGCCATGCTCCGCCGACGTCCTTCCTCTGTAGATCCTATGGCGTCGGCTCGATCGGAAGAGAGAGTGGAGAATGGAGAGGAGGTGGTGGAGGACCAGTGGGTAGGGATTCGGTCGAGTTGTCGATGGGGTAGCCGGGATGTACAGCGGGGTCGGTCGTGCTTCAGGCGGGCGGGTTCTGTCGTTGGCGAGTTCGGGTGGCGAGGTAAGGGCGAGGAGGCGTGGTACAGGTGGACGCGGTTGCTACTCCGACGAGACTCCGGTGGAGGGTGGCGGCCAAAACAGAGAGGGGGAAGATGATGATGAATAGGAAGATGGGTGAAGGTCGGCTGAATTGGAATTTAGGTTTTTGGGTTTTGAGATTTTTGGGAAAAAAAACAAAAGAGAAGGAGATATTTATACATGTAAAATTTTGGTTTGGGTTGACCTAGGAATTTGTGGGCTTGGTCAGTTCTCCTTGGAGTGGGCCTTGGGCTTGTAATGGGATGTTGGGAGGGCTAGGATTTGCATTAATTAAATGCAAGGGTAGATTTAATATACGGGGCGATGTGCGCACGTTGCACATCCCAAAAAATTATGAAAAAATTCACGTGAAGGAAAAAAATAGATTTCTTTATGAATTGTCCACTGGTGGGGACACCTCAATGCATTTTTGCATAAAAGTCCCCCAACAATTGGAAAAATTACACAAGGACAAAAATTAGATTTAATTAATAAAATACCGCACACGGTGTTCGGGAATTAATTAGGAGTACATGGGATTAAATTTAGGCGGGACACCAGTATCAGGGGCGTAGAGGGTAAAGTGTAGAATATTAATAAAATTCGGGTTGCACAAAATGGTCAAGGTTATGTTTCTAATTTCGATTGGAACGCACAAGGGTATTGAGTTGGAATTTATATCGAATTAAGAAATAACGTCCACGACGTTTATTGTGCGGCTAAAATATAGCATCAGAGAGCAATATTATAAGTTGCACAAGGGTCAGAATAGTAGGCGGAAATGTCTAGGATGAGGTTATGAAGTTTGTAGATAGACAATGGCTAGTGAGGTGCTCCTATTATTGAAGCAATGGTAAGGTGCGCTACATGATATAAATTATTGCATAATTAAATAAATGCCATGTTCTAATTCTATTTGGCTCAAACTAGCCCTAGTTTTACTATCTAAGCAAAGCAGGCCTAATTTTGGGTGAGAGGGTTTACAATCTACCCAACTTAAAATAATTTCGTCCTCGAAATTAAACTAGGGTAGGGTTTCTCTATCAAATCTCACTGGATTACAGTCTAAAGAATTCCTCTCAAGTGAACATTGCAGTCTCTACCCAACTTAGAATTTACCCATCTATCATATAAGGCTATACATCTAAGAAAGCTATGCCCCAAATTATTTAATCATGTTATTGAATCCTCAAAGTCTTTAACACCAAATATATCATCTATGATATTCCCTTAAAAGATAGTCACCAAACAATGCGATTGGCCTGTGGGGTATATCTAGTACTATCTATATATCAAATTTATACCTTGCAAGATGTTTCGTCTTTCCGAAATAAAGGAAGATGAAGATAAATAATAAAGGGTTCAATGGAGAGGTAATAGAATAGAAGTATCGGGATCAAGGCGTTTAAAGAATTCAAATAGGAATTGTCAAGGCAGTTGTGGATTGAAATCCTATTTTGGTAATTCCTATTCACATACTCATATTAGTAAAGTTATGTAACTGATACGATCCGCTCAGACATATCTAGAGGGCAAGTACAGGTATCTACTAGTCAACTATATATCTCAATCAACGTAAAGTATTATTGCGAAGGGCGAATCAAGCGCACTATGGTTGATCAGACCATAATACACTAATTCTGAAATATATTAGTATGTCGACCCACTAATACATATGTCATGAACAAGCTCGATAAGGAATAAGCTTGCAAAAACTAGGCTATAATAGCGGCCTAAGTCAAGGTGGTACAACAAATATAAGTACGCTAGATGATGATGAAAGGAGGTACAAGTCAATTCAAGTTCACAAAAACAAAAACAAAATAAGCAATAATAATAAAAACTCTACAATCTCTACAGTTATCATACAACCTCCTTGTCTATGTCGCTAGTCGACCAAATGGGGCAAGGACCTCTAAATTCTATTGTCTGAATAATCACTGTCATCTTTTGCTAGCATGTGATTAATGTCATTCAATTACACTTCAATAATGGAACAAAAGGCTATGTGATTCTAGGTTGTGAGGTATACTACCTAACTTAAAACAATTTAACTACTATTGTAATTATCTTAAAGATACAGTAGAAGCTCCTATTAAGGTCTACGAGAAAGGGTCTTAGTACCTATTAGGGTATCCTCCTATATTACATAGGTCATGGTCATCTTAAGCCTTAGTCTTAGTGCTTATAGAACAAGTATCAATAGTAAGAATAGAAGAGTTACTGGCCGTTAAGGGAAAAGGGATCTAACTTGTATCGAGGTGGGGGTACAAATTACGTGGTCTACAACTAGGGGATAATCATCGGGTCACAGTCTGCAGTAATAACTCAAACTTATCAAACTCTAACAACCAAGCACAAATTTTCAAATTCAAGACTACTACTATAATCCTAGCAAACTATGAGTCCTTAACAAGGAATAAAATTACTTGGCCTACTATCATAAGTGTTATGTGGCATGAGTTGAAATATGAAGAAAGAAGAACATAATTTAGTCGTCGTGCATTAGCGAACGTTTAGGTCGCAGAGGAACAACATATGAAATTAAAATAGAGGGCTCTAGATAGCATCATAGTTTTTTAAGGGAAAGTGGTATGCTAGTTGCTATGTTTGAGGTATGATTAGGAAAACATTCTATGCATTGCTCTTGGCTTTCTATGGTACTGTCTGCTTATCTCAAGACAAGAATTTAAATTTATAGTTCTCCAATACTTATCTAACTGCGATAGTTAGGTTCAGTCCTAATATTCAATTTTGGTTTTCTATTGGTTCCTCAATACTAGGGTCAAACATTATGGTAAACTTCTAACTAACTCTAGTAGTGTCTATACTACTCTCAAGTCTTCATAATACATTATGGGGTAATGGTAAACCAACTCTAGAGATAAGGAATTCTAGGGTTCACTAGATATTCTAAACTTAGTGGTGTGTCTATATTCTCGTTGTATTCTTAATAGGTGTGACACCCTAATTATCATCCTAATAATAGGGGTTCCTATATTCTAGCAGAAGTCTATACTCAAAGAACTATTAGGGAAGTACAGGAATCAAGCAGGATACAATTGTTCAAATAGAACAGATAGGAGGAAGATGAATCATAGTCAATTGTGGATGAGATCCTATACTCTAGTCCTAGGTGCAGGCTTGTTCGGTAAAGTAACGTAACCGAGACAATATGCTCTCGACCTACATAGGCCACCACAAAAATATGTCACGCCCCAGTCCCAAAAATACGTAGGACTAGGACACGTAAGCATGCCAGCCGCATGGATATGGCAACTCCAATATATGGAAACCAAATCCATACGTACGCTGTAATATGAATATCAAATCCACGAGTGGTATAAAATGTATTACAAGTCACAGGCTATAATCTAAATCTCATCCACAAAAAATAAATATAAATAGATAACCAGTATCTATGAATCTAGATCTCAATAAGAAGTATCTAAAGATAATAGTTGGATGGAAACAAATCCACTACCAACTCGAATGTAAAAGTAAATACAATATAAGTACAACACAACAAACACAATATAAGAATACCAGCTATCAATCACGGCTCGAAGAGAAGACGCCCTCGAATCATATGTAACCATCCGAACCTGCGCTCCTGCGAATACTCAAGAACAGATACACCTGGAAGGGCCAGGTCCTCAGAGGGATATAACAAGATACATAAAAGCATGTCAATAAAGTACTGAAATAAATATCCAATGGTCGCCTAACCGTCTAAGTGAATGCAGTTAAGAACAACTTTCTCCACAAGTGAGCTATCTGGCTGAAAACTAGGATTTGGCATAGTTCTCTTTTGGAGATCCAGGGGCCTACAAAGGCACGTCGTCTTTCGAACGCCGGAGGCCCGCCTGATAATAATATAATATATAGTGGTCATCACCACCCGTATCTCCGGCGGAGAATCCGGGCGCACAGGAGAAAAGTGCAAAGGAGCTCAAATGCGGTACTTGTTGTTCTTCCCACCCCATGCTCTAAGCACGTCACATCCATGACACAATTTGGTTCATAGCCTATTCTTAGTACCCTAGCCCAATCCTGCAACCAAACAAGAACAAGGATGGAACCACCGTACTACAATAAGCTATGTCCATAGACCTCTAATAACTGCTAAGTTTACTAGCATGCAAAGTTTCTAACAGTAGTTATTCCTAACGCACGGCCCACATATACAGGAGGCCAAACCCTGCACGCCAGTCTGCGATCTATATGAGACTCACAACTCGTGTAAAAACTATGTCACGGCCAATGAACCTAAAGATGCTACATGATAATGGGGTAGTCTCATAAACAAGGTCAATGCAAATACATAAATAAAAACATACCGCGACGACACCGTCGCGCACATTTTATATAACAGTTAAAATATATGAACTAAAGACAGAAATAAAGATGCATGCAACATATGGAATATGAATAACAGTACAATGGCAAGGTATACTTGCCTGGCAAGGAAGCTGCAATGTACCAATAACCTGCTCCAGAAGTCGCGCAGAACAAATCTAATATCCCAGGGGGCATCAGCACTCCTTTTATGTAATCCAATCTGTCTGCTTTACCATGTACTTCTCGATCTTCAGACAATCTTATCGGTTATAGAAAAAGGAACTCCGATCGTGTTTTTAGATGTACGCAGGCTGTATGCTGAAATACTGAGGACAGGTTACAGTATGCACTATTTTATTATCCCCAAGATCATCTTTATAGCGCACTATATTGGTACTGAACTGAGTATAACAAAATGCTAGGAAATGCATGTTCCCTTCTAGATATCATGTGAATTGAGTATGATTCCAATCATCTTCTAGCTATCACCGAGTGCAATCAGCTGCTTCACTACGCTGGGGTCGGCTAGTGTACTTATATCTCCAAGCTCATCAAGCTGTCTGGACGCAATTTTTCTTAGGATCCTCCTCATGCCCTTTCCGCTCCTTGTTTTAGGGATTCCAGGAGCCCAATGAATCTTGTCTGATGCAGAAAGGCACCAATCTGATTTCGGACCGTTAATATGAGGCTTTTCCGGAGTTCTTCACTATAAGGAATACCGTCCACTAGAGTGACAAATGCATATATTCCCTGTCCTTTGACCTCATGATCAAAACCAACGACTGCAGCCTCAGCACATTGTGGATGTGAGACCAGTGCAGATTCTACCTCTGCTGTGCCAATATGATGCCCACTGACATTTATGACATAATCAACCCTCCCGGTGAGCCAGTGATAACCATCTTTGTCCCTGCTATAGCCATCGCCAGAGAAATAAAAACCTGTAAATGGTTTGAAGTATGTTGTCTCATATCTTTCATAATCACCATAAAGAGTACGAAAGACCCCAGGCCATGAATTCTTGATACAGAGATAGCCACTGCATTCACCTTCTATCTCATTTCCTTTCTCATCAACTATGGCATGCTTGACTCCAAAGAACGGAAATGTGGCAGATCCTGGCTTCTGTGGCCATGCACCAGGAAGGGGAGTAATCATGAAGCCACCAGTCTCAGTTTGCCACCAGGTGTCTGAGATTGGGCATCGCTAATCCTCAATGACATTATAGAACCACTTCCATGCACTTGGATTAATAGGCTCCCCAACACTTCCAAGGACACGCAATAATTTACGAGAGTAACGAATAACATACCCATTACCATCACGCATGAGAGAACGAACTAATGTCAGAGCAGTATAAAATATTGTCACCTTATACTTATTAACAATGTCCCAACAATGCCCTGAATCTGGATAATTTGGAGCCCCTTCAAAAACCAGAACATTGGCTCCATTCAAAAGAGGTCCATATGTCACATAGCTGTGCCCAGTGATCCAACCACAATCAGCTGTGTACCAGTATATATCAGATGGCTTATAGTCAAATGCATATTTGAATGTTGTAGCACTATATACTATATATCCCCCAGTTGTATGCAACACGCCCTTAGGTTTTCCTGTGCTTCCACTGGTGTACAAGAGAAACAGTGGATCTTCATAATCAACCCATTCCACTTCACACTCAGTTGGATATTGGAGAACAACATCCTGCCACCATATGTCTCTTCCATCCTGGCATTTTGTAGCCTCCCTTTTCATGGCTGATTGGTTTTCATAAGTCAAACACAAACCTACAGAAACTCCATTCTTCGCGGACTCTACTAGAGCATTGTCCCCGATGTCCTTGAGATGGATTGTTTTGAGCCTCTACTCACTGCATTGCAAGTTATTACCACCTTTGGCTTGAAATCCACAATCCTTTGCGCAAGCGACTCCGCGAAAAATCCAGAAAATACAACCGAATGCACCGCGCCGATGCGAGCACACGCCAGCATTGCAATCGGCAGCTCCATCAGCATAGGCAGGTAGATCACGACCGCATCCCCCTTCTTCACGCCCACGTGTTTCAAGTAATTGGAAAGCTGGCAAACTTTGTTCAAGAGCTCAGAATAAGTCAGCTTCCCATCCTGGCCGAGCTCGTTGCCTTCCCAATAGATGGCAACCTTGTCGCCGCTGCCGGACTCGATGATCCGGTCCAGCGCGTTGTAGCATATGTTTGTGGTTGCACCTTTGAACCACTCGATCTTGATAGGACCTTTGCAGACATCGAGATTCTCAGTATAGACCTCCTGAGCCCACTTGTCCTTCTAGTAGAATTCGGAGGAGGCGATGTCGGACCAGAAGCCGGCTGGGTCCTCGACGGATCTCGTGCACATTTCTTGATACTGGTGTGGGGAGGAGAGTGTCATGCCCCAGTCCCAAAATATCGAGGGACTAGACACGTGGCAATGGCCAGCAGCACTCACTGATGGACAAACCCAATTTAATGGATCCAACAGGGCGTACTTAAGCTGTAATACAATAATAAGGGTCTAGATAGACTAATCTCATCCACAGAAATGAATACAACAATATCATAATCATAAAGCAAGATCAATCTCAAATAAATATAAACTCGGGAAATAACCCGATAATGAATCTGATACATCTGTCAAGATACAAGAATAAAGATAACCACAGCAAATTCTGAGTAGGGAACAATATATACTCAGAAGATACCCTCAGGGATCACTCGAGTACTGGGTCTGGTACTGCTCCAGTGCATGCTCCTGATAATGCTCCTGCTAATGCTCATGTCCTGTATACCTCGGGATAGATCTCGTCTGCTACTCCTGGGGACATAATTCGGATCCAGGTCCTCAGGGGACATAGCTAGGTACAAAATAACTCAAGCCAACATAAATGTAGTGAAATAGTAAATGAAATAAACAGGGTAAATATGTAACCATCTATGTGAAATACAAGTTGAGAGCATCACTAAAACTCAGGCTGAGACCACTACAAGCTCTGTGTCTGGGAGCCGGTAGCAGGGTTACTATGTATTTTACTATGTAGTTTACTATGTATTATATATATAAAATTAGCCTGTAGCCTGTGTGTCTCTCCCCACCCCATGTAATCACACGTCTCATGTCCACGATGCCTCATGTCCATGTCATGCACGATTATATCTAATGCAGCAAGTCATCTAATGCCTATGAATATAATGTCTATGTCATAAAACCTGTATCCTATACAGAATCACCATGAATATCTCAGAAAGATTCTGTCTCATGAATAGTGTCAAGTGTCCTGGGTTATGATGCGCTTGATATGACAAGTACGAGAAATATAGGGTCTCGGTATCCATGTCTAGATGACAATACACAACGCCGCGTACGGTGTTGGCACCCGACTATTAATCGGACGCTAAGTAAGCCACACGGTCCTAGGTCAAGCATATACAACAATATATAAATAAGGCAAGGAAATATGTAAAAAGAACTGCAATGTTGGCAAGGTACACTTGCCTGAGGTTCTGGCTCCAACTGTAGCTCTGGTCTTAGTGGAAATTGTAGGGACTCCTCCGATTGCTGAAATAAACATCACCATTAGATTCAGAAAATATCAAATAGCTAGAAACGCCTGTCCTTGAGTCCAATTTGGACACAGGGCAAAAATCACAGTTTCGGGCCAAAGCGGGGTCCACATGTAGGCCGCTTCGCACCGAAAAATGTATCAGGGTCAAAGGTCTCCAAATTCATACTGCATAGTGTAAACAAGTCCAGAACGATGATATGAACTAAACGGAACTTCCAGAATTGGATTCCGATGAGCCGATCACAAAATCGCCCGTCAAGTAGAGCCGTGGGGCCCACGATACGCGATTTTGTCAACGTTCTCAGAATCGAACCAAACTTGGGTCACAGGACCAGCGTATTTCTATGAGTCCGATGGTGCAATTTTCATTTCGATCTGACGTGTGTACACAAAGTTACGACGAGTTCCAGAACAGGCGGATACGGGACGTTGTCGGCGGATATGCGTTAATTCCGGTATGCACGCACATCCAAATCAACTTCTGCGAAATCTCGCACATCCGTATCGACGGCGGAAACATTTCGGTGAAGATCGCACGCGACCAAGTCGTCCCGTTTGGCGGGGCGCACTCAGTTCCGGGGTGAAACAGGGCATTGGTTTTCCTGTTTTTGGATCACGGTTCACGATCACCACAAGACGCGACGCATCGAGCGGGTTGTACGAGTATCGAGAGGGTTACATAGTCTACGCGTCACAACTGACGGCACAGAAAATGGGGTAGCGAGGAGAGAGAACGGGTTACCTGAACAGGGCTCCGTGAAACCAGAATTCTTCGTGTCCGGGAGGCGACACGAACAACTGTGTCTGGATTCTATTGTGTTCGTGTCCGCTGTGTTCTTCTAGGTTAGGTTTAGGGTTAGGGTTTGATGCCAGGGTTGGGGGATTCGCCGGAGGAAGGCGGAGACGGCCGGGGACGGATCGACGGGTGGAGGCGCTGTTGGCCGGAGCTAGGGCGGCTGTGGGTTGGCGTCGAGGCGAGGGAAGTCGGGTGCTGGGAGATGAAGGAGATAGGGGCTCGGGGAGGGTCGAGCGGGCTGGGCGGAGGAGATTCGTTGACGGCTCTGCGGGGGTGACGAGGGGTGGTCGATGGTCGGGCTGCTCGAGAAGACGATGGTGCAGTGGTGGTGTTGGGCTGGGCAGGGCGGAGAGGGGATGGTCGAACGGGAGGAGGAGGAAGAGATGGGAAGGCGGTGGCTGGTCGAGCGGCTCGGGCGGAGAGAAGAGGCGGTGAGGCGAAGGCGGCCGGGAGTTCGTCGAAGGGGAGGAAGTGGAGTCGGGGACGAAGCCGAGGGGGCTAGGGTGGTCGGAGCGGTTGGAGATTAGGGTTCCGGCGTATGGCGGAGGGGGATATTTATAGGGGTAGCCGCTGCCGGAACAGTAATTCTGGTTGAATTAGGATTAAGGTTTAGATTGGGTAACGGGTCCGGGTCCGCGGGTTTCAGGTCAGGTTTAGATCTGACCCGACCCGATACGGTTGGGTTCGGTTCAGTTGAACCGGGTCTGGGGTTGGTTTGGTTCAATTGAACCGGGTTTATTTCAGGGTTTAATTCTGTTTATTTTAAACTAGTTTTTAGGGCTTTAAAAATGCTTCCGGGGTCCAATAAATTCCCGAAAAATTACCCTATGTCCAATTTTTTATTTTACACCATAAAATATTATTTTCATAATATTTTAATATTAAATAACAGCAATTAAAAATCATTTAATTTTAAAATACCTAGGTTTTAATTACAGAAAAATTCTAGAAAATTACAGAAAATTGTGAAAAATCCAAATTAAAAATTCTTGAAAAATTAGGGGGTTACAATCTACCCCCCTTAAGAGGATTGCGTCCTCACAATCAAAGAATAACCGGTCAACAGAGATGACACGGTTGCAAACATTGTTCGAAGCACAGCACGATCAAGGGGAATCAAGGTTGAGGGTGTAAGAATAATACAAAGAAAAAATTATTTTTCTAAGCATTAAAAGTTATGCAATTTCTCGAATGAAGGAAATCTAGAAATCTACAGTTCATTACTTATCAAAACATATTAGGTTATCAATTATAAAAACATTCTAGTCTATTAGCAAGTTCAAAATTACTAGGTTAAGGCTGAGGTCACGAACCAACATGCAAAAAAATAAAGAAAATCTAGAAGCAGATAACTATAAAAACTTACGCGCATTAGCTAATCCATGAATCTGTGCGTCCTCCAAAGTCATCGTGAAAGCTTGTCCGCGTCCTTGCGGTGGATTCCTCTTCTGCTGCTGGGCCTGCTGGAAGAGTGCTGCTTGTGGTGCCAAGGGTGGCCTCGGCTGATACCCTCATGGTGCTGGTAGAGCTTGTCTGTTTAATATTAGTGCTCCATCTCGATGCTGAGGACAATCCTTGGCTGAGTGTTGATTGGTTCCGCAAATCAAGCATAATCCTAACTTGCGTCTGCAGTCCCTCTCAATATGGCCTACCTTGCCACAGTATTGACATGTAGGTAGTATTTGCGGAGAGGCTCTGGGTGGCTGGTGCATGTGAGGTCTCTTTGCGGCTTCTTCTTGTGGTACTCTGTCTGATGTGGAAGACCGTTTCAGACTGGTCTCTCTCCTGGTGACGCGCTCCATGCGTCGTGCTGCAGCAAGAACGTCCGAGTAAGAGGTAGGCACGACGGATCCGATCAGTCTCTGTAGCTCGAAGTTTAGTCCGTCGAAGAACTTCTCAGCCTTCTCTTCTTCTGTGGGGATCAAAGTAGGGGCGAAGCGACTTAGACGAATGAATTCTGTGTTGTACTCTTCCACTGTCATATTGCCTTGGATAAGGCGGTTGAACTTGTCTCTGAGTTCTGATCGTGCAACAGCTGGGATGTACATCTCTTGAAAGAGTCTAGAGAATTCTTCCCAAGTGAATCGGTCTGGTCTGAGCCGTGTCTCCTCAGATAGCCACCAGTGATGTGCATTATCCGTTAACTGCATTCTGACGGCAGTCATCCAACGTTCTCTTGGAAGCTCAGCTGCTTCCAACTGGTATTGTGTGTTGGTGAGCCACTCATGAACTTCTGTGGGCTCCTCCTTTCCTGAGAAGGTACGAGGCTTCAGCTGGCGGAAATCGGAGATAGAGCCCGCTGTTGGCCGTCGTGCTGGTAGATTTGCCTGCTCCAGTATGAGTGCTAGGCTGTGACGCAGAGCCTCGTGTTGAATCTGCTGTTGAGCTTGCATCATTGCGTAGACCATTTGAAACATCTGTTGCCCAACCATAGCTTGCCCTTGTGGGAATACGGCCATTGGTGGTGTGAACTGCGGCGGAGGTGGAATGTCGTCTCGCCGACCTCTTGAGGTATCTTGACTATTTTGTTGTTCTAGTTGACCTCCACCAACTGGTGTCACTTCATCGTCATAGGTGACATCTGCAACTTGTGGTGTTCCTGCGGGAGTCTCGTCGCGTGCTTGTGAATCCATTGCTCTACATCAAAATAAACTATAAGAGGCGCACAGGAATCAAGGCAAGATGCAAGTCAAGAAATTAATTTAAATTTGATATAGATATCAAGAACGTTCAAGCAAGTGGATGAGATCCTAAAACTTATCCTATTCTTATTGCAGGCTTGCTCGGTCCCTAAGTTGAAACCGAACAATTTAGTCGTTGACCTGCATGGGCCACCACAAAAACCATATCACGCCCCAGTCCCAAAATATCGAGGGACTAGACACGTGGCAATGGCCAGCAGCACTCACTGATGGACAAACCCAATTTAATGGATCCATCATGGCATACTTAAGCTGTAATACAATAATAAGGGTCTAGATAGACTAATCTCATCCACAGAAATGAACACAACAATATCATAATCATAAAGCAAGATCAATCTCAAATAAATATAAACTCGGGAAATAACCCGATAATGAATCTGATACATCTGTCAAGATACAAGAATAAAGATAACCACAGCAAATACTGAGTAGGGAACAATATATCCTCAGAAGATACCCTCAGGGATCACTCGACTACTGGGTCTGGTACTGCTCCAGTGCCTGCTCCTGCTAATGCTCATGTCCTGTATACCTCGGGATAGATCTCGTCTGCTACTCCTGGGGACATAATCCGGATCCATGTCCTCAGGGGACATAGCAAGGTAGAAAATAACTCAAGCCAACATAAATGCAATGAAATAGTAAATGAAATAAACAGGGTAAATATGTAACCATCTATGTGAAATGCAAGTTGAGAGCATCACTAAAACTCAGGCTGAGACCACTACAAGCTCTATGTCTGGAAGCCGGTAGCAGGGTTACTATATATTTTACTATGTAGTTTACTATGTATTATATATATAAAATTAGCCTGTAGCCTGTATGTCTCTCCCCACCCCATGTAATCGCACGTCTCATGTCTACGATGCCTCATGTCCATGTCACGCACGATCATATCTAATGCAGCAAGTCATCTAATGTCTATGAATATAATGTCTATGTCATAAAACCTGTATCCTATACAGAATCACCATGAATATCTTAGGAAGATTCTGTCTCATGAATAGTGTCAAGTGTCCTGGGTTATGATGCACTTGATATGACAAGTACGAGAAATATAGGGTCTCGGTATCCATGTCTAGATGACAATACACAATGCCGCGTACGGTGTTGGCACCCGACTATTAATCGGACGCTAAATAAGCCACACGGTCCTAGGTCAATCATGTACAACAATATATAAATAAGGCAAGAAAATATGTAACAAGAACTGCAATGTTGGCAAGGTACACTTGCCTGAGGTTCTGGCTCCAACTGTAGCTCTGGTCTTAGTGGAAATTGTAGGGACTCCTCCGGTTGCTGAAATAAACATCACCATTAGATTCAGAAAATATCAAATAGCTAGAAACGCCTGTCCTTGAGTCCAATTTGGACACAAGGGCAAAAATCACAGTTTTAGGCTAAAGCGGGGTCCACATGTGGGCCGCTCGCACCGAAAAATGTGTCAGGGTCAAACGTCTCCAAATTCATACTTCATAGTGTCAACAAATCCAGAACGATGATACGAACCCAACGGAACTTCCAGAATTAGATTCCGATGAGCCGATCACAAAATCGCCCGTCAAGTGGAGCCGCGGGGCCCACGATACGCAATTTTGTCAACGTTCTCAGAATCGTACCAAACTTGGGTCACAGGACCAGCGTATTTCTACGAGTCCGATGGCGTAAGTTTCGTTTCGATCCGACATGTGTACACAAAGTTACGACAAGTTCCAGAACAGGCAGATAAGGGACGTTGTCGGTGGATACGCGTTGATTCCGGTGTGCACGCACATCCAAATCAACTTCTGCGAAATCCTGCACGTCCGTATCGACGGCACGCACATTTCGGTGAAGACCGCACACGACCAAGTCATCCCGTTTGGCGGGGCGCACTCAGTTCTGGGGTGAAACAGGGCATTTATTTTCCTATTTTTGGATCGCGGTTCGCGATCACCACAGGACGCGATGCACCGAGCGGGTTGCACGGGCATCGAGAGGGTTACACAGTCTACGCATCACAACTGACGACACAGAAAATAGGGTAGCGAGGAGAGAGAACGGGTTACCTGAACAGGGCTCCGTGAAACTAGAATTCTTCGTGTCCGAGAGGCGACACGAACAACTATGTCCGGATTCTGTTGTGTCCGTGTCTGCTGTGTCCGTCTTGGTTAGGGTTAGGGTTTGATGCCGGGGTTGGGGGATTCACCGGAGGAAGGCGGAGACGGCCGGGGATGGATCGACGGGTGGAGGCGCTGCTGGCCGGAGCTAGGGCGGCTGTGGGTTGGCGTCGAGGCGAGGGGAGTCGGGTGGTGGGAGATGAAGGAGATGGGGGCTCGGGGACGGGTCGAGCGGGGTGGGCGGAGGAGATTCGTCGACGGCTCTGCGGTGGTGACGAGGGGTGGTCGATGGTCGGGCTGCTCGAGAAGACGATGGTGCGGTGGTGATGTTGGGCTGGGCAGGGCAGAGAGGGGATGGTCGAGCGAGAGGAGGAGGAAGAGATGGGAAGGCGGTGGCTGGTCGAGCGGCTCGGGCGTAGAGAAGAGGCGGTGAGGCGAAGGCGGCCGAGAGTTCGTCGAAGGGGAGGAAGTGGAGTCGGGGATGAAGCTGAGGGGGCTAGGGTGGTCGGAGCGGCTGGAGATTAGGGTTCCGGCGTATGGCGGAGGGGGATATTTATAGGGGTAGACGCTGCCGGAACAGTAATTCCGGTTGAATTAGGATTAGGGTTTGGATTGGGTAACGGGTTCGGGTCCGCGGGTTTCGGGTCGGGTTTAGATCCGACCCGACCCGATACGGTTGGGTTCGGTTCAGTTGAACCGGATCTGGGTTGGTTTGGTTCAATTGAACCGGGTTTA
Source organism: Iris macrosiphon (assembly GCA_036927795.1). Taxonomy (NCBI): domain Eukaryota; kingdom Viridiplantae; phylum Streptophyta; class Magnoliopsida; order Asparagales; family Iridaceae; genus Iris; species Iris macrosiphon. The sequence goes on from JAYESA010000005.1 coordinate 300,532,808, forward strand.
TTTCAGGGTTTAATTCTGTTTATTTTAAACTAGTTTTTAGGGCTTTAAAAATGCTTTCGGGGTCCAATAAATTCTCAAAAAATTACCCTATGTCCAGTTTTTCATTTTACACCATAAAATATTATTTTCATAATATTTTAATATTAAATAACAGCAATTAAAAATCATTTAATTTTAAAATACCTAGGTTTTAATTACAGAAAAATTACAGAAAATTGTGAAAAATCCAAATTAAAAATTCTTGAAAAATAAGGGGGTTACAGAGAGAAGGGCTTGGGAGGAGAAGCTGGGGCTCGGGAAGGCGAGGTCGTGCTCCTCGGAGGCGAGCGACTCGTCGAGGACGACGGCGTTGAGGTTGGAGATATTGCCGGCGCCGGAAGGGACCTGGGACATGGAGTCCACGTGGCGGAGGTGGTCTGTAGATCCCATGGCCTCGGCTCGATCGGAAGAGAGAGTGGAGAATGGAGAGGAGGTGGTGGAGGACCAGTGGGTGGGGATTCGGTCGAGTTATCGATGGGGTAGCCGGGATATACAGCAGGGTCGGCCGTGCTTCAGGCGGGCGGGTTCTGTCGTTGGCGAGTTCGGGTGGCGAGGTCACGGCGAGGAGGCGTGGTACAGGCGGACGCGGTTGTTACTCAGGCGAGACTCCGGTGGAGGGTGGCGGCCAAAACAGAGAGGGGGAAGATGATGATGAATAGGAAGATGGGTGAAGGTCGGCTGAATTGGAATTTAGGTTTTTGGGTTTTGAGATTTTTGGGAAAAAAAAACAAAAGAGAAGGAGATATTTATACATGTAAAATTTTTGTTTGGGTTGACCTAGGAATTTGTGGGCTTGGTCAACTCTCTTTGGAGTGGGCCTTGGGCTTATATGGGGATGTTGGGAGGGCTAGGATTTGCATTAATTAAATGCAAGGGTAGATTTAATATACGGGGCGATGTGCGCACGTTGCACGTCCCGAAAAATTATGAAAAAATTCACGTGAAGGAAAAAAATAGATTTCTTTATGAATTGTCCACTGGTGGGGACACCTCAATGCATTTTTGCATAAAAGTCCCCCAATAATTGGAAAAATTGCACAAGGACGGAAATTAGATTTAATTAATCAAATATCGCGCACGGTGTTCAAGAATTAATTAGGAGTACATAGGATTAAATTTAGGCGGGACACCAGTGTCAGGGGCGTAGAGGGTACAGTGTAGAATATTAATAAAATCTGGGTTGCATAAAATGGTCAAGGTTATGTTTCTAATTTCGATTGGAACGCACAAGGGTACTGAGTTGGAATTTATTTCGAATTAAGAAATAATGTCCGCGACGTTTATTGTGCGGCTAAAATATAGCATCAGAGAGCAATATTATAAGTTGTACAAGGGTCAGAATAGTAGGCGGACATGTCTAGGATGAGGTTATGAAGTTTGTAGATAGGCAATGGCTAGTGAGGTGCTCCAATTATCGAAGCAATGGTAAGGTATGCTACATGATATAAATTATTGCACAATTAAATAAATGCCGTGTTCTAATTCTATTTGGCTTAAACTAGCCCTAGTTTCACTATCTAAGCAAAGCAGGCCTAATTTTGGGTGAGGGGGTTTACACCTCGTACATATCATATCATACATAAGACTCTCCATGGCTGAGGCATGTAGAACTCGTTCCATATCTTTTTTCTCGTCCTCAGTACATGGACACTACTTCTAAGTGAACTTAAAGCGAGCCGGAAGGGGGTTACTCACTTTCTTCGACCTGTCCATCTCAAAACGCTGAAGTACCCGGTGAATATACTTCTTTTGGGACAAGTATAGCCGCTTGGACTCTCTTTCTCGGCTGATTTTCATCCCAAGAATAGTCTTCGTCGTATCCAAATCCTTCATAGAGAAGGTCGCACCCAGTTGGCACTTCAACTCTACTATCCTGGTGTCATTCCGAGCCACCAATAGCATGTCATCAATATAAAGCAACAAAATGATAAAATTATCCTCGGCAAAGTACCTCACAAAAACACAATGATCTGACGTCGTCCGTGCATAGCCATGCTCACCCATAAATGACTCAAAGTTTCTGTACCACTGCCTCTGAGCTTGTTTCAGACCATACAAGCTCTTCCTCAACCGGCAGACCAAATGTGACTTGCCCTTCCCATAGAATCCTTCTGGCTGCTCCATGTACAACTTCTCCTCAAGATCACCATAGAGGAATGCCATCTTCACGTCCATTTGCTCAACCTCTAAGTCAAAACTGGCTCCCAATGCTAGCACCACCCATATAGAGGACTAGCAAAAAAATCTCATCATAATCTACGCCTTTCCGCTGACCGTAGCCTTTAAACCTCGCTTTGTATCGAGGGCGAGTAGCATCATCTGTCTGCTTCACTCTGAACACCGATCGATTCTTCAAAGCCTTCTTGCCCTTTGGCAACCGCACCAGATCATAAGTATAGTTGGCCTCAAAGGAACTCATTTGTAAACTCCCTCACCCAAAATATATGTTTTGTGTATATTTTATATTATTATATTTATTATAGATTATTTTAAATATTAAATTACTTTAAAGTATTCTCTTAGTTAATTAGAAAATAAATTTCTTAGTATATTTACTTATGTAAATATTTATTTAGAATCATTTTTAGGCTATTTTAGATTTTTGGAGATTTTTCTAGAATTTTTAGGTAATTGAAATATAGGGAACGTAAATTTCTAGGACTTCCATGATTTACTATAAGACCATACTTGCATATTGTTCCTACCAAATATTTATTTTAGGTTAAAATATTTAATTATATTTTTCTATAATTTATTTAGAATTTTAAGAAATTTATTTGGATTTTTAAAATTATTTAGGATTTATTTGGATATATATAGTCTTAATATTAGATAGATGCTAATTTAGTGTTAATAGATATTAATAAGATTATATATAAATTATTTGTATTATATTTAATTCTATTTAAGATTATAAATTATTGAGATAAACTCAAACTCTATTTTAAATTAATTCAAATCCTGAGCCTACTAGGAAGGCAACTTCATGCATATCCTATCCTTATTTAAATTCATCATAATCCTATCCAAATAAACCAATCCTAGTCGTATTCAATTAAGTAGTGTCCACCATTATAAATACCTCATCCTTCATATTTTTTTTCCCAAATTTCCCTCTTTTTCGTCCAAAAATAGTCAAAATTCGTCATAAATTCAGCCTCATTTTCTATTAGTTATGACGACTTAAAAAGATGATATCTCCTAACTCGGGACTCCAAACGTGCTCCAGTTTTTTTTTGTTAGAACCATATCAAGGTTAGTTTTCTGAATATATAAATTATTTTAAATAGAAAACGTGCTCGTAGACGTAAATAGGAAACCACCGAAAACGGTCATCTATTCGCCCTTATGGCCATAACTCTTTACCGACTTATGATTTTATAAAACCGTCGATTCTGGTGTTCATATAGCGCTAAAATATATATAATTTTACACACAAATCAAGGATTTGAGTTGATTAAATTTTTAGTAAATGGATTGCCTCGATTTGCGTGCCACGGATCACAAATCCGTAAAGTTAATTTTCTTTGGACCGAAATTAGGGTTTAGTAATAAAATTAGATTATAATAAGATTAAAATACTATTTTAGGTTATTTTATTCAGAATTAAAATAGATTAAAATGGAGGAACCTATTCACCCACTTTTGTAACCTAACTTGTTTAATTTATGTGACGGGTAGATCAAACGACGCCTTGAGTTGGGACTTCTTTCTTTTTCAGACCAGGCAAGATACCTTATCAAATTGCTTATAGTACTTTGCATGTTTATTATATTTTTATATGTTCATTGCATGTGTGTTTTTCTTTCAGTCATAATTATGTACTATATATATATATATATGTTGACACACACTTGACACATAGTATCATGGGAAGGGAGGACAATCAGTAGGCGTATGAGTTATAAACACTCTGGTAAACCATAGTATCTAGTACGCACTACGGTAGTGTGTCGTGCTGGTCGCTACCCCTGAGATATGTCAATTTCTGATGCCACTAACGTGTGTGTGAGTTGTGAGATTAGATCGAGTAGCCTACCCATGCCCATACATCAAAAAGTTGTCCTCATTATGCATTCTTATAGATTGTCTTGTACAGTGTACTTACATATTCTCTACCTTTTATGCATGTTTACTGTATTCAAATTGGCACGCTTCTATGTATCTTGTTACGTCCCTCTGAGGACCTGGTCCCTTTCCAGGTGTAGACGATCTTGACTATTCGCAGGAGCACGGATCAAGACTTGATACTTATCTCTTTCGAGGAGGTATTCTCTTCGAGTCTCATGGTTCAGTAGATTTTCTTATATGGTTTCCCTTATATTCCAGTTTGGTAGCGGACTTGTTTCCACCTGACTATCATTCTTTGATACTTCATATTGAGATGCAGTTATACAGTAGATTGGTTATTTATTTTTATTTGATTCTATGGATGAGATTTAGTTATGCCTTGTGACTTGTGATAATTATATACCACTTGTGAATTATTGTTCATAATACATCATACGTATGTGTATGGTTTCCATATATTGGAGTCTCCATATACATACGGCTGGCATGTTTACGTATTCCTAGTCCTACGTATTTTGGGACTGGGGCGTGACATATTTTTGTGGTGGCCCATGCAGGTCGAGAGTATATTGTCTCGGTTATGTTACTGTACCGAGCAAGCCTGCGCATAGGATTAGAGTATAGGATATCATCCACTTATTTAATCACCGCCCTTCATTTCATTTCGCATTCTTATTTGATTGTTCGCATTGCATCTTGCTTGATACTTTCACAACGTCAATCTTATCTTTTTTTTCGTGCTTGATAGGGGTTAGGAAGGTTACTTGTACTAGGTATATACACTATATTGTTCAATAACACTGTTAGTTAAATTCTTTTAAGTTGGATAGTATGCCTCATAACCTAGTATCATATAGTCATTTTAACCCATTAATGAATTATAATTGAATGACACCAACTATAGACTTGCATAATAAGATAATGTTTATCCAGACTGTAGAACTTAGAGGCCATACCCCCTTTTGGTCGACCAGAGACTTAGATAAGAAGTTAGTATAACAAATGTAGAGGCACAATACCGATCTTCTTATCTTGAATTATTTTTGTATCTTCTTTCATCATAATCTAGCGTACTTATATTTTTTGAACTAACTCAACTTATGCTGCTATTATAGCCTAGTTTTGCAAGCTTATTCTTTTATCGAGCTTGTTCATGACATATGTATTATTGGGTGCACACACTAATACAATTGTCTATTTAGAATCAGTGTATTATGGTCTGATCAACCTTAGTGCGCTTGGTTCGCTCTTCGCATGACTACCTTACGTGGATTGAGATATATAGTTGACTCAACTTGTTAGATGAATATACTTGCCCTCTAGACAAGTTAGAGCATATCATATCAGGTACATAACTGTTCTGATATGAATATGTGAATAAAAATTTACGAAAAATAAGATTTTAATCCACAACTGCCTTGACAACTCTCTTTTGAATTCTTAAAATTGCCTTGAATCCCGTTCTTGTATTCTATCACCTCCTTTTTGAATTCTTTATTATTGTTCTCCGTCTTCCCCTATTTCGGAAAGACGAACGCTCGTGCTTGGTATAAGTTTGATACACGTAGAGTACTAGATATACCCCATAGGCCAATCGCATTACTTGGTGACTATCTTTTGTAATTAAAGGCACATCACATGTGAGATATTTTGTGTGTTAAATTTTTTTTGAGGATTGAATAACACGATTAAATAATTTAAGGAATATTTTTCTTAAATGAATAGCCTTATGTGATAGATGGATAAATCCTAAGTTGGGTAGAAGTTGCATTGTCAACTTGAGGTAAAATAATTTAGATTGTAATCAAATAAGATTAGATTGAGAGATTTAAGTCATTTTAATTTTAAGAATTTTTAGAAGAATGATTTAGATGATGATGATTTAACTTTAAAGATAAGAATGCCTTATAGAATAAATTTTAAAATTTTGATATTGCAGACCAAATATTTATTATTTGAGCACATTATTTAAATTTTGAATATTGGAGATAGAATTAATGATTTAAATCTTGAGAAAATAAAAATAAATAGTAGAACTCTAAACATGAACATTGATGGATTGAGTTCAAAATTTTACAATTTGATGATTTGAATTAAAAGTTAAATTTTGATTGTTGGATCACCTATTTAAAATGTTGATAATAGAAATTAAATTTAAAATTTGAAGAGTACAATAGTTTGAAATATAGGAATAAGATTTTATTAGAATTGTTTAAAATTTATAGGAGATTATGATAGTTGAAAATCGTGATGTAAAATTTGATGTGGGTTATTTAAATCTTCAAGATATCATATAGATTTGAATTAAATTTAGATATTGATTATTTAAAAATATAGAAGAGATTATGATAGGTTAAATTTTGATTTAAATAATGGTTATTTTAATTTTGAAGAGATTGTGATGGATTTTAATAGATTTTGTCATTTAAATTTTTGAGAAGATTGCGGTTGACTTGCCTTAGATACAATTGTGAAAGATTTAACAAATCATTCCTTTTTTTAATTTCGAGGACGATTTTTTTTTTTAAGTTGGGTAGATTGTAAACTCCCTCACCTAAAATATATATTTTGTGTGTATTTTATATTATTATATTTATTATAGATTATTTTAAATATTAAATTACTTTATAGTATTCTCTTAGTTCATTAGAAAATAAATTTCTTAGTATATTTACTTATGTAAATATTTATTTAGAATCATTTTAGGCTATTTTAGATTTTTGGAGATTTTTCTAGAATTTTTAGGTAATTAAAATATAGGGAACGTAAATTTTTAGGACTTCCATGATTATAAGACCATACTTGCATATTGTTCCTACCAAATATTTATTATAGGTTAAAATATTTAATTATATTTTTCTATAATTTATTTAGAATTTTAAGAAATTTATTTGGATTTTTGAAATTATTTAGGATTTATTTGGATATATATAGTCTTAATATTAGATAGATGCTAATTTAGTGTTAATAGATATTAATAAGATTATATATAAATTATTTGTATTATCTTAAATTCTATAATTCTATTTAAAATTATAAATTATTGAGATAAACTCAAACTCTATTTTAAATTAATTCAAATCCTGAGTCTACTAGGAAAGCAACTTCATGCATATCCTATCATTATTTAAATTTATCATAATCCTATCCAAATTAACCAATCATAGTCGTATTCAATTAAGTAGTGTCCACCATTATAAATACCTCATCCTTCATTTTTTTTTTCTCCCAAATTTCCCTCTTTTTCGTCCAAAAATAGTCAAAATTCGTCATAAATTCAGCCTCATTTTCTATTAGTTATGACGACTTAAAAATGCGATATCTCCTAACTCGGGACTCCAAACATGCTCTAATTTTTCTTATTAGAACCATATCAAGGTTAGTTTTCTGAATATATAAATTATTTTAATAATTTATATCTCTATTTTTTTAGAAAAGTCTAAAAGTGTCAGCTGTCCGAAATCAGACACATTTTGGTATTTTTGAGATTACGGGAGATCCCGAACTCGGAATTATGAACCGTTTGAAGTTTCAAAAAGTTAACATGATAAACTTACATAAAATTATTTTTTCAGAATAACATGCAAGTTAGTCTACTATAAAATTTGTGCAACGTAAACGTAAATAGGAAACCACCAAAAATTATCATCTATTCGCCCTTGTGGCCATAACTCTTTACCGACTTGTGATTTCATAAAATCGTTGATTCCGACGTTCATGTAGCGCTAAAATCTATAGAATTTTACATACAAATCCAGGATTTGATTCGGTTGACTTTTTGGTAAACGGATTGCCTCGATTTGCGTGCCACGGATCACAAATTCGTATAGTTAATTTTTTTTGGACCAAAATTAGGGTTTTATAATAAAATCAGATTATAATAAGATTAAAATACTATTTTAGGTTATTTTATTCAAAATTAAAATAGATTAAAATGTAGGAACCTATTCACCCACTTTTGTAACATAACTTTTTAAATTTATGTGACGGGTAGATCGGACGACGCCTTCAGTTGGGACTTCATACTTTTTTCAGACCAGGAAAGATACCTTACCAAATTGCTTATAGTACTTTGCATGTTTATTATATTTTTATATGTTCATTGCATGTGTGTTTTTCTTTCAGTCATAATTATGTACTATATATATATGTTGACATGCACTTGACACATAGTATCATGGGAGGGGAGGACAATCAGTAGGCGTATGAGCTATAACCACTCTAGTAAACCATAGTATCTAGTACGTACTACGGTAGTGTATCGCTCTGGTCGCTACCCCTGAGGTATGTCAATTTTTGTTGTCACTGACGTGTGTATGAGTTGTGAGATTAGATCGAGTAGCCTACCCATGCCCATACGTCGAAAAGTTGTCCTCAATATGCATTCATATAGATTGTCTTATACAGTGTACTTACATATTCTTTACCTATTATGCATATTTACTGTATTCAAATTGGCATGCTTCTATGTATCTTGTTACGTCCCTCTGAGGACCTGGTCCCTTTCCAGGTGTAGACGATCTTGACTATTCGCAGGAGCACGGATCAGGACTTGCTACTTATCTCTTTCGAGGAGGTATTCTCTTCGAGTCTCATGGTTCAGTAGATTTTCTTATGTGGTTTCCCTTATATTCCAGTTTGGTAGTGGATTTGTTTTCACCCGACTATCATTCTTTGATACTTCAAATTGAGATGCAGTTATACAGTAGATTGGTTATTTATTTCTATTTGATTCTGTGGATGAGATTTAGTTATGCCATGTAACTTATGATAATTATATACCACTTGTGAATTATTATTCATAATACAGCATACGTATGTGTATGGTTTCCATATATTGGAGTCTCCATATATATACGGCTGTCATGCTTACGTATTCCTAGTCCTATTTATTTTGAGACTAGGGCGTGACATCATCTCCTCCTGTATGGCCTCCGTCCACTCCTGCTTGTGTTCATTTTCCATAGCCTCTACGAAACTTTCGGGTTCTTCCCCGTCAATCAGTAGCACATACTCACCCGGTGAGTATCTCGTAGATGGTTGACGCTCTCTATCGCTCCTTCTCAATGGAACCACTGGTGCTGGCTGTATATCTACAGTCTCCTCCCCTCCAGGAACTGCCTCCTCGGCATGCTCATCCTCCTGAGGGTCACCCTGACCACCATTAGTAGGCTGATGATCAAGGTTGGGAGCAACTCCATGTACTAGCTCTCCCATAACTGGATCCTCTGCGATGTCCTCTAAAAACTGCTCGAAGCGAAATGACTCTAACTCAGGCAATTCCTCAGCCTCAGAAGGCATCTTGAAATCCTAAGTGTTGGTTATGGTCTGATCATCCTCGACGAATACTACGTTCCTTCTTCTGTAGAGCTTTCTTCCCACTGGATCATAGAGTCTATAGCCAAACTCATCCCGACCGTAGCCGACAAAGACGCACCGCCTCATCTTTGGCTCAAGTTTGGATATTTTGTCCTTCTTTGGTACATGCATGAAGGCCTTACAACCAAACACTTGCAAATGATTGTATGACAGCTCTTTTCTGTACCATACTTTGTTAGGCACATCACCCTGCAAAGGAGTACTAGGAGATAAATTAATAAAATTAGCAGCTGTGTCATAAGCAGCTGTGTAAAGTTCCTCACCCCAATAGATACATGGCAAGTTTTCTTCTGACAGCAAACACCACACCCTCTCCATTAGCATCTTGTTCATCCGCTCTGCTACACCGTTGAGCTGCGATATCTTTGGTGGATTCTTCTGGTGTCTTATCCCTTGCTCTCTGCAATAAGCATCAAAGGGACCGATATACTCGCCGTCATTGTCCGACCGAACATATAGCAGCTTCTTGCCCGTCTCCCTTTCAACAAAGGCCTAAAACTCCTTGAAAGTGGGCAACACCTGATCCTTGGTCTTTAAGGTATAGACCCAAACCTTCCTGGAATAGTCATCAATAAATGTTACAAAATAAGAAGCACCACTAATGGATTTTACCTTTATAGGACCGCAAATATCCGAGTGAATCAACTTGAGCAACGTCGGCTTCCTTGAACTTGGGTAACTTTGAAAAGATACCCTATTTTGCTTTCCCGTCAAACAGTGCGTGCACTTCTCCAACTTTGTAGACTTTAGCCTTGGAATTACCTTCCTGTTCACCAAGTAGCTTATCCCCTTCTCGCTGATATGGCTGAGCCGCTTGTGCCACAACTCAGTAGACATATTAGTAGCTGCGTTAACCTCATGTGCCCCATGTACGCTCCCTTTCATATAATAGAGTTCGTACCTCTTGCTTCCTCTGGAAATTACCATCAAACCTCTGGAAAGCTTCTACTAATTATTTTTGAAGAGACTAAAGAAGCCCTCGTCATCCAACCTTCCAACCGACACCAGTTTGAAATGTATATCAGGGACATGACAGACATCTTTGAGAATAAGAACTGCACATGTCTTTGTCCTCAAATGCACACCTCTAATGGCAACATCCTTCGACACATCTCCATTGTCCATCTTCAATACTCCACAGTCGCCTGTTGTGTATGTAGCAAACAATGCCCTATTGTGAGATACGTGCGCTGAAGCACCTGAGTCCACCAGCCAAGAGTTGTCATCGCAGGCGAGGTTCGTAACTACCTCATCACCTACAATGATCAGTCGCCTCCATGGGTTGAGGCTGCCTCTGTAGTGTTCTCACTTTGCTTCCTCTCGTCGCCCTTCTTCTCTCTCTTCCAAGCGAAATAGTTTTGCTTGATGTCATGACCCACACCCAAAAAATTGGGCATGAGTCGTGGGTACGTCCAGCCTACGCCGCAGCATCGGTGGTAGAACGTTATCTAGGTGTACTATCTAGCTAACAATCTCACACAATAATATAAGCACCTGCCAAGATATCAACTCCAAACGGAGGAACAATATGATAAAGGTAACACAAGTACTCAATCATGATTCTAAGCACGATAAGATAACACAGAAGTCTAACAACTACAAAGTCTAAACAACAACAACTACTAAAAACAACCACAATAATAATAATAACAATAATATCCTGAATCAAATACAATACAAGGTCTCAAACCAAAAGTCGGGGACAAATCCGATACCAAAAGCTAATAAATACAACTGATGTCCTAGTGATCCCGGCTACCAACCCGGAAATCACTCCTGAACTAGGGGGTCTCTGTCTGCACCATCGACAGGCTGAGGTCCATAAAACGTCAAACACCAATCTTCCAGATCCTCTGAAAAATATATCCAGTCAGGATTGGAGCAAGTACACCTCTAACAGCAATTCCAGTTAAATGATAAAACTATAAAGCAGTTGAAGCAAGTAGCATAAGATGAAGGAAATGAAGTATAAACAAGAATATATATATATATATATATATATATATATATATATATATATATATATATATATATATATATCAACTGGTACATAAAGGTAAAGATGCATGAAAATCAGAAGCAAGATAATAATGACTGCAGGATACAAGAAATCTAAACTAAGATCAAGTGTGTGCACAATAACGTGAAGTGAGTCCAACAAGAGTAAATGTAATGAGTCAAGTCCAGAAAGTATAAGTGAGACCAGTCAAGAAGTGCAAGTGAGTCCAGACTACAAAGAATGAACTCGTGTCTCTGAAATACCTGTTTCGACATGTAAACGATTAGGGGTAAGTATGGCTCATCGCATACTGGGTGTGCGGCTGCTATCATTCCATATTAGACAAGAGGGGATAATTCCAGTGATTCCAGATTATGAATGTTTACATGTCTACTCGATTATTTTCCTGCCCCGACTAGTACAAGTGAATCCAAGACCCGACACGTAAATCAAGTATGAGTCCATCCAAAAACATGAGTGATGTCTGTAGTGAGTCATGATGTGATGTGAGTAGGTAATTCCAGAAATAGAGACCAGAAACATAAAATATACATGTCGCAAGTAAATGAATCCAGAAATACTAGTCAGTGTCATGACAGAAAATCAGATAATACTATTCTAGAAGCTGAATCATAATAATTATCAGATAATGAAAACTATCAGAGAATATACTCGCCTGACGTCTTGAGCAACTGGCGATGATCGAGGTCCGAACTGGCATCGCAAGGACCTATTACGAAAAATAAGGTTAAACAGGGTTCTAAAAAGTTATACAGATATAAAGTAACTAAAAACAAGCTTCTAGGGTTGTTCTAGGTCAAACCGATGAAATCTGGGTCTAAAAGTCAACTCGGGGTCCAAAAAGTCAACTCTAGATCAAAACTAGGTCAAATGTTGACTTTGGCGGTCAACCGGGTCAACTACGGTCAACTCTAGGTTAAACTAGGGTGCCCCTAAAATTCTAGGTCAAAACTAGTTCATTAAGCTAGTAAACCCTCAAACTCGCCTCCTTGAGATACCGGGATACCCTCGGTATGGGATATCTCAACATACGCTACATACCTTGCCTAAACCCACTAACATATATACTAACACGTATATATATATATATATATATATATATATATATATATATATATATATATATATATATATATATATATATATATATAACTCTAACCTCAATCCTAGGCAAAAACCCAATACCTCGCCCCGATGCCCAATACCTTGAGTATCTCAAGGTATTGAGATACTCAAGCCTTACCCCTCTCTACTCTAACTAACTAGCTAACTGTCTATATATATACTTATATATACTACTATATATATATAACACCAATATATATATATATATATATATATATATATATATATATATATATATATATATATATATATATATATATAACCTAGTATTAGGCTATACCTCAATAACTTACCTCCGATACCTCACTTGTATCAATACCTTGGTATCTCAAGGTATTGAGATACCTTACCCTCTAACTCTAACTAACTACTATATATATATATATATATATATATATATATATATATATATATATATATATATATATATATATATAGATATATGTATCTATATACATATCTATATATATTTACCTATCTATATATATATATATATATCCATACATTTACCTATATATCTATCTCTATATATATAGATATCTATATACATATATATATATATATATATATACATCTATCTCTCTCTCTCTCTCTCTCTCTCTCTCTCTCACACACTCTAATCTCTGCTGCTACTCCTACTTACTGCTGCTGCTGCTCTCTTCCCACTTGTTGCTGCTGCTGCTCTCTTCCCTCTTGCTGCTGCTGCTGCTCTACTTCTCTCCCTCATCTCTCTATCTCACCCTCTCTTGATCTCTCTTCCCTTCTTTCTCTTCCAATTTGACTCTACCTCACTCACTCACTCTCTCAAACAACACACACCAACACACACATATATATATAGAAACACACACACACCCATATATATATAAACATATACACAAACATATTTATATATACACTTATATATATATATCTATACATATATATACATATGCATACACTCACACATAAATACGTATATATATATATATATATATATATATATATATATATATATATATATATATATATATATATATATATATATATATATATATATATATATTATAAATGCACACACTCACATACATATATATATACACACACTTATATATATATATATATATACACACACACACACACTCACACAGACACACACACCTACACATATACACAACAACACCTCACACTCACACACAAACCACACACACACATACTATCCACACTTAACCACACCAAAATACACACTCAACCACACACACACACACACACACACACACACACACATATATATATATATATATATATATATATATATATATATATATATATATATATATATAAATCCGAAAACTCTAATACACACTCCCCGAGGCTAAACCAACCCGTGCACAAGCTCGAAACCTAGAAACCAAGTTGAAATGGCCATTTGGTTATTTCGACAAATACGTAGAGTGTGGCTCACGATACCTCGTGAAACGAATACCAACCCTACTCGGAATAGACCCAAAATTTATCCACGGATTTTAATCGATGTCTAGAACCTTACAAAAATACTAACTCTCCAATTCTAGGTCTATGGCAAAATTACACATGCATGTGGAACCCACGACGAAGAAAAAACCCCCAAATCGTCCGAAACGCTCGAATCTCCACGACACGACCTCACGTATCCGAACGGGGACACGTACTTACCCTCAAGACATCCAAGCATATCTACCTAGGTCTGTCTAACCTAGGACAACACCCAAAATTGGGTCAATCTCGGATTTTACCCAAAATTGACACAAAACCTAATGTCAAAGTCTCCAAACACATCCAAACAAGCTCTAACTTTCTCCCATGGGTAGCCCTAAGGTCTAGGAAGGTTCTAAACTACTAATTACACTATATTAAAGCAATCACTAAGAAGAAACTTAGGGTTTACCTCTTGGGAGTTGGAATTCCACGGCCAAAGTCTTCAAAAATCTCCAAATCCACCACACCAATCCTCCAAGCCTCCAAATCAAGCTTCTACACCAAGTCTAGGCTCTACACACCTAGGTTAGGGGAAAATAGAAGTTTAGGGTTTGTATTCATGAGAGGAATAAATGAAGGAAGAGAAGGAGGGTAAAAAACTTACTTGAAATTGAAGAGAAAAATGGAAGAAGTGAAGAAAGAGAGTGGAGAGAAGAAAATAAAGTTGGAAGAAATGAAATAGAGGGGAAGGGGCCGGCCATGACAAGAAATAGGGTTAGGATTTGCATTAAGGTTAGGTACAAAGACCAAAATGCCCTCCAATTAAGTCATCAAAAAATAGGGTTTGGGGTTCTAAAAGCACTCTAATCAATCCCTAATCACTCTAACTAACTAATTAAAATATAAATAACTATTCTATACCAATAAATAAGTCTGAGAAGGGTGTTGGTTGGATCTGACAAGGGTCCACTAGGGTCTGACATGGGTCCAGACTAGCCAAAACCCTAAAATAACTAATAAAAATAATTACAACCAACTAATTAAATATTAATACAAATATTTATGATCAATACAAAATTTACCAAATTAAAAAAAAAAATCCTGCCGTGAAAATGGGGTAGTGACACTTGATGTGGCCTATCTTGCCACAATGGTAATACTTTGAGTCCTCGTACCGACCCTTGGACCTTCCCCTGCTTTTGTCTCTACCACCGCCTAGACCCCTGCTTTTACCCCTTCCGCGGCTCTCTGAAACAAGCACCTCTGAGTGGGATATAGATGAAGTGCCCTGAGAACGTCTCCGCATCTCTTCATTCAGTACCCCGCTCTTGGCAAACTGTAGACTGACCACGCCTTCCAGAGTAGAAGCGATCATAGACACTCGTACGGTCTCCCACAAGTCTGACAATATACACAGCAGCCATAGTCCCTGAACTTCGTCGTCAAACTTGACTCCCATCGAGGATAGCTGGTCAACCACGCCCTAGAACTCACTCAAGTGATCCGTAATAGATGCCCCATCTTTGTACCGCAGATCCATCATCATCCTGATCAGGAATAATTTATTTACTCCGGTCTTCTTCGCATACAAAGATTCTAGCTTATCCCACAGTGTCCTAGTATGCTCAATATTGGCAACGTGGTTGTATACATTCTCGTCAACAAACTGTCTGATGTACCCACACACCTGTATATGATCAAAATTCTAATCCTCTTCAGATTCGTTATTGGACCTCTCGGAAGCAAATACCGGCAGATGCAGCTTCTTGACAAATAACAAATCCCTCAGCTTGCTCCCCTAGTAATGATAGTTGGTACCATTCAGGTTGACCATGTGCACTGGCTTCGCATCCATCTTTCCTTCCTGGTTTGCCTGTCAACTCCTGACACCCTTCTGAAATTCCAGAACTTGGCTCTGATACCACTTTGTTGGGAACGAAAGTACGAAAACCGTTCCCTAAACCAGAGAGTACCTGCGAGAGAACCGAGCAAAACGCACAAACCAAAAATGCCAAACACAAATCGCAGACACAGAGATTTTTGACGTGAAAAACTCTTGCGAAAAAAACTACGGGACGATCGGAGTCCAACCCTGAAAAGCCTCCACTAATGGAATAAGAAATACACCGACTCCTTACACACTTCTCACCGATCTAAACGGATCACCACAACTCTTTTGGAACAAAAAATAGATTATAACCACGAAGAAGAAAGACAACAAAAAATACCCGAAACTGATCTTCTTCTTCGAAACGACCTCAAATTATTCTTTCTCCTCTCCAATGTTGCAATGACACTCTTGCCTCATTTTCTCTCCTTGTTGCTATATTTTTTTTAGAGAGAGAGATATATTTTAGGGCCAGGAGACACCTATATATAGCCTCAAACCCACAACTAGCATTCCTATTATAGATAGGAATATCCAATCCAAATCCAAATCCAAATCCATTGACATATTCCTATTATATGTAGGAAATCCAATCCAAATCCATTGAGATATTCATATTATATTTAGGAATATCCAATCCAAATAAATTGAGGTATTCCTATTATATATAGAAATACTCAATCCTACTCCAGGATATTTTTCACATAGGTTGGGAACCCCACCCACTCCAACATTTTTTTGCTGCATAGGACATTATTAGATGTGCAATTGTATATATGAATGTCACTGACACCACAAGTCATCATGGACTATAGCTTGGTTAGACAACAATCCTTTCAGTACGGCCGGTAACGAGTCCAAATTAAAGTTTTTGAATCACCCGTGCTGGTACGTCAGGACAGTTATCTTTGTTCCTTCTAGGTAGAATCAATCTTTTCATGATCGTGGACACTGTTTGAAAAAATTGAAACCTGCGTATAAGTTTTCTATGACCTTGCATGCCTAAAAAATTAAGTTATTAAAACATATAAAGTATGCAAGATAACAGATAATTTAATATAACTATGCAATATATTCTAATTGTATATTTTATTTCGCTTGAGCCAAATCAATAGACGTTTCTCCTTACTACTGCTTGGCCTGATATTAAAACCAGGACAAGTTAACAGCCACAAGAGGTTTGGTTTGGTTACGACATTAATGTGTTAATTGGTTTGGTTGCTTACAGTTGGACGAGCCTTTAATTCCTCTGTACGTCTCCTTGATTCCTGACATCTATAGAGACACGGGTCAGTAAATTTGAAATAAATTGGTGAATGACGAATTAATCCAACTCACCAAAATTAACACAGTAATCATGCGATACGGTATTATTAGTGATCTTTCTATCTTCCCTTAGGTTAATTATAATTCATAAGACATCAATGTAAAAACATTATGCATATCACCAAATAGCTAGTACTGATTCTTACCCACTACCAATTGTCTTTCCCTGCAAATAAAATGTATCATATTTTTTGCTGCATAAGACATTATTAGATGTGCAATTGTATATATGAAGGTCACTGACACCGCAAGTCATCATGGACTATAGCTTGGTTAGACAATGATCCTTTCAGTACGGTCGGTAACGAGTCCCACTGAAAGTTTTTGAATCACCCATGCTGGTACGTCAGCATAGTTATCTTTGCTCCTTCTAGGTCGAATCAATTTTTTCGTGACCGTGGACATTGTCTGAAAAAATTGAAACCTGCATATAAGTTGTGTATGACCATGCATGCCTAAAAAATTAAGTTATTAAAACATATAAAATAATATAATTAAGCAACATATTCTAATTGTATATTTCATTTTGCTTTAGCCGAATCAATAGACGTTTCTCCTTACTACTGCTTGGCCTGATATTAAAACCAGGACAAGTTAACAGCCACAAGAGGTTTGGTTTGGTTACGACATTAATGTGTTAATTGGTTTGGTTGCTTCGATCACTCAGAAACTTGACCTTGCATGCCTGTGAACTTCTTCATTTCCCTTTGATAATTGACTTACATATTCGCGGTGCAACTAGATCTTCACTTGGAGAAGAACCACATGTTCAAGAACATCTCGCCTCTGCATGCCCCGAAAACTAAGCTTGTTCTAGGAAATTATATGTAATCTCTCTCTCTC
This sequence comes from Iris macrosiphon, assembly GCA_036927795.1. Taxonomy (NCBI): domain Eukaryota; kingdom Viridiplantae; phylum Streptophyta; class Magnoliopsida; order Asparagales; family Iridaceae; genus Iris; species Iris macrosiphon. The sequence goes on from JAYESA010000005.1 coordinate 300,550,936, forward strand.
TCTCTCTCTCTCTCTCCCCCCTTGAAGAAATGGTTGATAATAATATTTTGTAATTCCTTGGAAAATAAATATTTGCTTGCTTAATTAGTTGAAGGTAGAATCTAAGATGTTAGTAATTAGATTGACTTGTTGCTGGTTGAGAATTGGAGTGAATTCCAATTAATTTTCTCACATACGTATGTACATGAGAATTCAAATAATTCTTAAAGACAGTAAGAGCAGCAGAATTATTGTCAAAGAAAATCAAATCATCGACATACACATGAACATTCATCTGAACATCACCCTTATGAAGAGTAAAAAGCAAATAGTCAGAGTATGATACGCAAAATTCGTACTCCCGCAAAGAAGACGTCAACTTCGCAAACCAACAACGAGGTGTCTGTTTAAGCCCATAAAAAGATTTTCGAAGCCGACATACCTGATCAAAACATGTGGTTCAAAAACCAGGTGGTAGTTTCATATACACTTCTTCGGTAAGATCTCTATACAGGAAAATATTATGAACATCCATCTGATGTAGTTCCAAATTCTTTGCTGCAGCTACAGCAAGAAAAACATGAACCGTAACCATTTTCGCAACCAGAACAAAAGTATCAGTGTAATCAATTCCTTCAACCTGATGATTGCCGAAATCCACCAAGTGGGCTTTAAGTCGCTCAACACTTCCATCAGAATTATACTTTATCTTATATACCCACCGGCTCCCTAGAGCACATTTTTCAGCCGGAAGCGTCTCCATTGTCCAAGTACCATTATCCTCCAAAGTCTGTATCTCCTTTTGCATAGCTTCAAGCCTCCCTGTATCTTTAACGGCCTCTTTAAAGGAAGACGGTTATATACATGCATTTACAACTGCAAGAAAATTCTTGTTCCAGAGAAGATCGATCATAATTCAAAAAATGTGTTATAGGATAGAGAGTACCTGAGGAGTGATTGGACGTGGTGGAATATTGGGAGGAAGGACTGGGACTCAACTTTCGTATTATATTTGTAACAAAATTGTGGAGCTTCACGGACAAAATTTTGGCATGCATTCCACGCCCCAGTACACCCTCACCATCTAGCACCCCCACTGCCACCTCATCATCTACCGGCTTATCCTCCATAGAGGCCTCAGCTGCGCCACCCTCACCATCAGCCGCCCCCACCTCATCGTTTCCATCCAGGGATACGACTGTTACATCCGTATGAGATAAATCACACCTCGTAGTAATATCGATCACATGATCAAAACCTAAATCATTATCATCCATGACAAGAGGCGCAAGCTCAGGTAAAGCCGTACCACCATGATCATCCTCAACAGAATAGAGAAACTCAGTCTCATAAAATTTAACATCTAGAGAGACAAAAAAATTACCAGTAGCAAGATCATACAATTTCTAACCCTTTTTGCTATAGGGATATCCCACAAAAACATACTTTCGACTGCGACTGACAATTTTTTCCATTTTAGCTTTTTGGTTGTGGACAAAAATAGACAACCAAATTCACGTAATTCATCATAAAAAGGAGAAGCACCAAATAAAATTTCTTAAGTGGTTTTAAAACTAAGAAGACTTGTAGGAGTTCGATTGATCAAATAACCGGCCGCCAAAATACATTCTTACAAAAAAATTGGCAATTTTTCTGAAAACGTAAAGCACGTGCCACATTCAAAATATATGTATATTTTTGTTCGACCCTCCCATTCTGCTGAGGTGTACCCACACAAGATGTCTAAAATAAAATACCATTCTTCAAAGTAGTCACGCAGGCAATTAAACTCAGTACCATTATCACATCGTATAATTCGAACTTTGGAATTAAATTGCTGCTCAATCATAAAAAAAATGACGAGAACATCTTGTATACTTCAGTCTTATCAAACAACAAAAATACCCAAACAGCACGAGAAAAATCATCCACAATCTTCAAAAAATATCGAGCTCTACACGAAGAAGGCGTAGGATACAGCCCCTAAAGATCACAATGTATCAAATCAAAAATTGCAACAGCTCGAGAGTCACTGACAGAAAAAATACCTCTAGTTTGCTTTGCCTGATGGAAAACTTCACATGCCTTATTCACTGAACTACTAGAGCTACTAACAACAAGAAGAGACTTTACTAATTTATCAGAAGGATGCCCAAGTCGCTGATGCCAAATATCCGGAGAAGTCCCAGTCACTGCCAAGGCCTGAGTCTTCGGTTCAATACGAAGGTAGTAGAGTCCATCCCTCCGTTCACCGACGCCAATCAGGGTCCTCAAACTGGGGTCCTATACAACGCACAATTATTTTTAGAGAATTGTACAACACAATTTGTATCATCAATAAGATGAGCCACATAAATTAAATTGTAATATAATTGAGGTACGAATAGAACATTCGTGAGAACAACATCCGGTGCAAGAGAAATATGCCCACAACACAAGGAAACCGTAGTCCGTCCGTCCGGGAGCCCAACCGGACGTTCCTCTATTTTTTGTCACCGCCGACAATAAATTCAAATTTCCAGTAACATGATTTGAAGCTCCTGTATCAATAATCCAAGATGCAATAGACTAACTCACCATACGCTTCTCCAAAGATTTGACCGAAGAGTTACCAAGCAGAGAAATAAGTTGTTCCTATTGGTCCGGAGTTATTCCTGGAACATCGTCTACACCATCACCTGCCATACGTGTCTGTGCTGCAACCGTCACACCACGTCCTGCCACCACCGCACGCACTTTCGTAACCTTTTCACGTCCACCACCAGCCGCGTGTCTGCCACCACGTCCGCGTCCAGCCCTTCATCCGCCGCCACTCGGCCTATCCCCCTACCAATCCGGAAAGCCATATTTCTCGAAGAAATTGGCTACTTTATGTCCGTTGCATTTACAAAAAATTGTAATGCAACTCCGATTTATCCCGAGCATCCAAACGAGATAGCCCACGGTTAACAGAAGGAGTTTTAACTGCAAGCGCCATAACCTCGTCCCGTTTAGATGAGACTTGTGTGGACGTGCGCAATCGTTCCTCCTGTAGCATGGATTGATAAGCACGCGCCAAATAGGGAATGAATCTTATGCCAATAAAGTCGAACGGATGTTGCCATAGAGTTCCTAATTGATCCCATAAAGAAACTGATGAAAGCATTATCACTACCACATTTTCTAGAAAAGGATATTTTAGTCATTTTATAATTTATTAAATATTGTGCATGTTAATTAATTATTGTTGTATTATTTAAATTTTTTTAGATGTTAGTTATTTAATTTGGATTTTTGTTAGTGGACCTAACTAGTTTAGTTTAGACTCATGGACCAACATATATTAATTGTTAGAATTGAGCCTATTAGAAGGTCCATTGATTATGAGGATGATTAATTTAATTAAACCATTAGACTAGAAGCTTTCCTCCTTAATTATTTCTTCATGAGAGGCCCCAAAGGGTATAATGGACATTACATAGTAACTTGAGGAAGGGGTAGAGGGGGCCGGCCTATATAAAAAGAGGGGAAAAGTTTATGTCTCCTCTTTTCATTTGAAAACTAGATCTAGAATTTCCCTCAACCAAATTCCTTCATTCCCACATCATTTCCTTACCAAATTTTATCCCAATTTCTTCCCAAATCACCTTTAAAGACTAGTGGAGTAAGGATCTAGAAGGAGGAAGCAAGGATCTACAAAAATGAGCAAGGATCTACAAGTTTGAGGACAATTTTATCATATTTGGAGGTTTCATTGAGAATCCATCTCATAATAGGTACAATTCAATTTTTTCCTTAATTTAGGTTCTAAATATAAGATTTAACCATGAGAAATTAACCCACATGCATAGGCTACCCATAGGATTTTATTTTGTGTTCATAGGAGGCCTATTATGAAAGTTATAGTGCTTTTTGTGTCAATTTTGGGAAAATTCCGAGATTGACAATTATTGTGTGGTCCTATAGATCAGTTTGGCATTTGCTTGTGTATTTGGGGCTAGTGTCGTGTCCACAATTAGGTACGTGTAGGTCGTATCCCAATAATTTGGTGATACATGTTGATTTGGGGATTTTTTTCTCCGACACGGGACTTTGTAATTTGAGGATAATGTTGAAAGTTTTGAGATATAATTCAAAGAACTCCAGGATAATATTGAAAATTTTGAGTATTAGGAGTTTAATATAATATTGAAACTTGGATTATGGGTATGGTTACACCAAAGGAATAACAATATAAAGATTTAATTTTATAATTTGTTGAATTCGACTTTTAAGGACTTAATTTGAAGTCAAAATTAAATATATATATTTTTGAGAGATATGATTGATTGAGTAGATTTGGAATTCAAATATTGAGAATGAGACATTGAATTTTTTTAATTTATTTATGAAATATATATTAGTAGGATTTACTTTGAAGATTGGATTTAACTTTTAAATTTTTAGGATTGAATCATTAATCAATATTCTAAGGATGATCATTAATTTAAATATCGAGAATTCGTATACGTAATAGAAGTGAGGATAAAGTAAATTATGGCTATGGGGACAAATCAAATTATTGTGAGAAATGACTAAAATATGATATTCCAAATTTTAAGGATGAAATTTTTTTAAAAATTGAAGATTGGATTTAATTTTTAAGTTTGGATATGAGATTAAATTTGAAGGATTCAATTATTAAATTTTTCAAGAGATTTATAAATAAGATTTAAATTTAAAAAAAATAATGTTAGATTGTATTTAAGAGTTATGACTTGTGAATCTGACTTACGAGAAAAATTCTATTGGATTTTAAATTTTGAAGATAAATTCAAATTTTGAAGATTTATATAAAAATTTTAAGTTATGAGGATGAAGTTAATTTTTAAGGACTTTGTTAAATAACAATAGTGGTTTGACTTCATGATTATATTGCTTAAATTTTGATAGTGGTAGAAAAAAAAATATTAAGGATTTTAAATTTCGAGGATAAATATTAATTTAAATAAAGAGTTGAGAATTTAATATGGCAGAATTGACGATTTTGTTGAATCATTGATTTTTATTAAGATTATGATATGATTGAATTTGTCATTAAATTTTGAGAAATTTAAGAAGATTATTATTTTTATATTTATTTGACTGCAAGATATAAATTTTAAATTTATATTTTGAATGTTGCATTTGAATATTTTGTAAGTATTACATTGTTTGAGTATTGTGTGAAAAAAGAATCGAGGAATAAGATCACTAATGTATTAGTGTTTGAATTCAAATTTTTGGGATAAAATTTTAAATTTTATAAATATGCATTGATTGGATTTAAATTAGAGGATTGGATATTAAATTTTTTCAGTATTTAGTTATTAACTTAAAATTTTGGAGGAGATTGTGATAAGAATAGAATTTGATTTTAAATTTGAAGATTTTTAGGAATATGATATTTATAGAATTTTGAAAATTTTGTGAAATAATAATATGGATTTACTTCATGATTATATGGTTTGATGAATTTAAATTTTGATGGTAGAAAAATAAAAATAAATACAACTATTGAGGATTTTAAATTTTGAGGACGAATTTTTTTTAGGTGGGTAGACTTGTAACCTCCATATCTTGAAATTCTTGCTTAAATGTTGTTATTAGGTTAAATTGGGGCTATTGGAATTTTTTTTACAATTTTTGGTTAATTAAAAACTAGTAACAGTAATTTTTTAGGGCTTTTAAGAATTTATTTTAGTGTCAAACATAATTAAAAATATTTTAAACTTTTATTTTGGGTTCTAAATAATCACATATATTTTCTAGAATTTTTTGAGAATTGTTTGAGTATTTTAGTATTTATTGGGAGTTATTTAGACTAATAACTAATTTTTTAGGACTTCTAGAATTTATTGTGCAAACCCAGGAATATAGAATAGACCCACGTAATTTTTAATATTTATAATATTATTATATATTTTTTGAAATTATTTCAGAATTTTGGAATATTTTTAATATTTATTTTTATTTAAATAGGTAAAACTAATTTTTAGAGATTCTCCTAATTATAGTAGGAAACCTATGAACATAAAATTGTCTTAAGTATTTTTCTAGGATTTTTAGGTTCAAAATATACCTTCTGTAATTTTTTTCATATTTTTATGATTATTTTAATGTTTATTTTGAGTTATTTAGATTTAAAACGACTTAAATAATATTTTGATAAAGGCAAATCAAAAAGAAATAATATAAACAAAATCATCCAATCAGATTTTGACATGTGTCAGCCTTTAACTTTTCATTCAGGCGCAGCCAACATATATATATATATATATATATATATATATATATATATATATATATATATATATAATAACCTTAATTATCCCATTATTTTAGATAGAGAGAGATTTGAGGGGATGTTATCTAGGGTTTTCTTCATCTTCCAGAAGCCATTACTCATAGCTCCGGACTCCAAACGTGATCCAATTTCTTGCGTTAGAACCATATTGAGGTTTGTTTTCTGAATATGTAAATTGTTTCACGAAATTCTGAATATTAAATTCTAGAAAATTCGTAGAGCACAGCATGTCCGAAAATAGATGCGTTTCGGTATTTTTGCGATTTTGGGAGAACCATGAATCAAAATCACTAACCGTTTAAAGTTTCGGAAAGATAATATCGAGATAATTGACATATGTTTTTTTACAAGATTTAATACAAATATTTTTGTACTGTTAATTCTGTAGAACTTCTAGGTTAACAATCAACCACCGTTGCACAATGCGATTTTAGGTATGTACAATAATTTCCAAACAAATTTGAATTCGGATGAGCCATAAATTCCAGCATATTTTTGACACTAAAATCTACAGGAAACCATGCATGAAAGTCGATTTTGCATCGGTTGACTTTTTTGGTCAACAAATTGCCTCGATTTGCGTGCCATGAGTCTCGAATTGGTAAAATTTAGTTTCTTTGAAAATTTTTTAAAAATTAACCTAAAAATCAGAATAATAAGATTAAAATAGGATTTTAGAGTAATTATTTCAGAATTAAATAAATTAAAATAAATTATCTTTTGACATGGTAAAATTGTAATACATAGGCTATTTGGACTGTGACTTGGACTATTTGGACTGTGACTTAGACTCTGATTCATACTAGCTAAGGACCTCAGGTGAGTACATTATTTGATAATTTCTGTTATTTGATAATTTTTATAATTCAAGTATTTAAAAATGTTAGATCTGATTCTTGACACTGTGCTACACGGACTAGTATATAGATTGGAACTTCAGTCATGAGATATTACATTGGTTATCGTATTGACATTGTATATAACATTAATATTAGACATTGTACATGATATATTGGACATTGATCGTGTATCATAACGTGTCATGGTTGGGTCCACTGTACTAGTTGGGGGCGCACCTCACGTATGATTAGCCAGGCCATATAGCTCTCGTACATGTTCCCAAGACGATCACATATCGAAGCTACTATTTCAAACACTTAGAATAGTTCAGTTCTTCTATTCAGTTCATATACTACATCACTCCGTATATGATATTGTAGTTCTTTTCCTTTATTTCATATATGCACTGATTGTACCACATTGCCTATATTGTCTGTTCTCTTTATTTTGTCATTGCATTTATTTATTGTCTTCTCTCAGTATATAGCATCATCTATTTATTATTTTATAGTCCTTGTCAATCAATTGGAACTGTTATTTGGATTGTACTTCGCTCCAATCCTGACTGTATATATTTTTTCAGACTGCGACTTAGAGGACTGGTATCCGACATATTATGGACCACAGGGAGAGTAGCTACAGCCTTGGACGTTGTAGCTCAGGTATGATTCCGGAAGGTCTAGCCGGGATCACTAGTATTTCAGTTACTTTCTTGTAGCAGATTATTGGTACCGGATTTATTTTCGGCATACTTTGAGACCTGCATGTTATTGTTTGCAGTTAGATTATTTTGTTTAGACTTGTGTTGTATTTCGATTATTTTCTTCGATATCTTATCGTGCTTTACTTCTGTGGTTGAGTATTTTTATATTATATTGTAATATCTATGTCTCCTTATGGAGTTGAATATTCGTGTGAGATTGATTAGATAGTATTGTGACCTAGACAGCGTTCTACCGCCGATGCTACAGCGTAGACTGGACGTACCCACGACTCCTGCCCAAATTTTGGGTGCGGGTCGTGACACTTTGTGCATGTCACATTTTGACACGGACACGTAGATTTGTGTTTGACTCTTCGTATTGATCATAAATAATATATTAGACTTGTTCGTGTCCGTCGGAATACGTTTGGATGTGTGGTGGACTCGTATCGCAAGCGTATCTTAGATCTAGTGGGGTACGGGTGTGATATGCTCCATGTGTTTGTGCAATTTAATTTTTAGATCTATTTCTAAATTGTTCTTAGTCATGGTGATGTGTAATTATATGTATGTATATATATATATTGTTGTGTATATATATTTATCTATTAGTGTGTCATGGATCTATATGTCTATGTGTATATATATTTATGTAGCTATTCTTCTACATATGTATAAGTTATTAATTATTGTAGTATATATATATATATATATATATATATATATATGTTGTTGTATATATACTCATACCAATATATATACATACAACATATAAGTATATATACAACAACATATATATATATATATATATATATATATATATATATATATATATATATATATATATATATATATATATATATATATACGTGTACGTATAAGTTGTAGTTATATATATATATATATGTTACTATATATGTGTATGTTATGTTATATGTATTATTGTGGATACGTATATATTTATTTAAAAGAGTGTATATATATTTATATGGTAGTAGTTATATATATAAGTATATATATATTATGTGTTATATATAATAGAGAGAGAGAGAGAGCAGCCGAGTTTTAGCAACAACAGTAATTGCAACAGCAACAGCGGCTATAGCAACAACAACAATAGCAACAGCAGCAGTTTCAGCGATGGCAGCAGTCAGCTACAGCAACAGCGGTAGCGTTTCAGCGACACCGGAAGCAGCAGTATTAGCGACAGCAGCAGAATTGTAGCCACAACAGCGGTATCAGCAACGTAGCAGCATCTTCAACGACGGCCAACAGTGGCCTTTAGCGACGGTTCTGTGATTATATATATATATTATGTATTTAGTTATTATAGATATATATATATATATATATGTATATATATGGTATTAGTATATATGTATTTAGTTACTAATTGTTATTATACTTTAGTATACTATACTTTTAGTAGTGGGTTGTTAACATATAGTTATTATGGGTAGTTAGTATATATATGAAGTTTTGGCTTTTACCTTGAGATACCAAGGTAAGTATCAAGGTATTTGGGGATGCCCAAGTTATTGGGTTTGGGTATCAAGATTAAGGTATAGTGTTGCGATACCAAGTTGATAATTAAGATATCTATTTAGCATTTATAATTAGTATTTTATATATTTAATATTGTTTAATATATGTATATGTGATATTTTATCTCCTATTTTTGTATCCTGAGATACGGTATCCTAGTATCCTAAGATATAGTTGGTATAACCTAGATTTATAATGTTTGAACCAAATATCTTTGAGATAGACTCATGCAACCTAGAAATAGGTAGTTGTCATAGTTTGACATAGTTTGACCTTAGTTTGACCGGTTTGACTTAGAGTTGACTTTTTTGACTTTTGACTTAGAAATGACTTGTTGACCTAGAAGTTGACTAGTTTAACTTATTTTCTTTTCGAAACCTTGTATTGATGTTATATTCCATATCTAGGTCTTCGAGGCACCGTATCAGACATATGTGAGACTATTTATTAGACTTCAGGCGAGTACATTCTCTGATAGTTTCTTATTTATGATATCCTCTATGTTTATTGTATTTAGTGTAGATATCCATGTTTCTTGACACGATGGTTACACAGATTGAAATATCCAGATCTCGTCATGAGATGTTATTCCTTGTATATGGTGTATCTTGTGCAAGTCTTGTTTCATTGATTATCTTGTGCATGTACAGACACTGATTCTCGGGGAGATTTGCTACCTTCCTAGAGAATCCAGTGCCATAACATACCATGGTTGGATTTACTATACCTGTCGGGGGTAGGGAGTATTTTAGTGTAGATATGTGATCATACCTTCCTGTGCAAATATTATTTTCCTGTGAGTGTTGGTCATAAACCGCACATATGACTAACCATGCCATTATTCATGTGCAAGTTCCCAAGCCGATCACATGTTAAAGCTAGTACTCACTCACTAAGTCATTAGTATTCTTGTTCATTGACATATTGTTCATTATTGTATTTATTCCAGTAGTTCCTTATTATGTATCTCTTGTATCTATTATGCATCTTGTATATTCACATCTATTTACTGTTACATAGTTTTTATCATTGATTAGAAGTGCTGTTAAAGATGTACTATGCTTATTTTCTAACTGGATATATTTTTTCCAAATGACACTGATGAGTGGTACCCTACACATTATGGACCTCTGGATGTTGTGGGCTTAGAGTCAGAGACCCTGGCTCAGGAGGGACTTATCCCGACTGAGACAGATGACCCGGGACTTGTAGCTTCATAGTATTCTTTGTACTGGATTTGTCTCTAGCTTATTTTGTTAGTATTCTTTCAGACTTATTGATGTTATCACTTTAGACTCATGAGTTGTATGTGACTATTCTATTCTTATCATATTCGTACTCGTTTCTATCTTAGATCTGTGATTGAGTATATTGTTATTGTTGGTGGTTCATTATATTGCTAGATAGATTACCCAGACAACGTTCTTGTCGATTCTGCGGCATAGGCTGGACATTGTTCCCGACTTGCATCCCTACATCGGGTGCGGGTCGTGACAAGCGTTCATCATCAACCTATTTCTGCAGCTTCTTCGGGATATCACATGTACATTTGTCGCAACTGCACGCCGGAATAGGTTCATAAGTCCCCAAATTATCCCAAAGAGTCTGCAATTGGCTGAAGTAATCGACCACAGACATAGATTTTGTTTGGTGGCACTCTTCCAACGAATGTTTAATCTATTGAATTCTAGCGCCATTCGCCACGCTAAATCGTTCCTTGAACGAATCCCACAACGGTTTTAACCTCCTCAAAGTAGGGTATCGTCTTCTTCACCGAAGCGTCAATAGTGTGCAAGATCCATTGCACAAGCATCGATTGGACACAGTACCAATCCTCTAATTTATCATTCTCCGTAGGTTTATCTATAGACCCGTTAATAAACCCAAATTTTCGTCAAGCCCGTAGAGAAAGCCGAATAGATCTCGACCATTCCTCATAATTTTTTCCACGAAACATCACTTTCATAATTTTATTACCCGGATTGTCATTAGACCCAAGGTAATACGGGGAGGTGGGATCGATCCTTGTTGCCGCCACCACCGATGTAGAAAACTCGCCGCCGCCGCCACCGCTTGTCATACCCCTGGTCGAAGGGAGACTCGTCACTGCCGCCGTGGAGAAAAAATCGCCGTCGCTGCTGCCGCTATGGGAAAAGAAATCGTTCCCTAACCGTCATGCTCTGATACCATGTGAAGTAGTAGTAGTAGAGAATAATCTTGGTCATTCATTCATCATGATATTACATATATATACATCAACATATCAACTTGGACCTAATCTACATGGGCCAATCACCATATATACAATTTAATCCCAATAGTAAATGTCCGGATCCAACAAAGAATTATAAAGAGAGTGGCATAACCAAAGGCGGAGCTAGAAAAAAAATTTAGGGGGTGCTAAGAGCAGGTATAAAAAATAAATCATATGATAAACTCAAAAACTAAACAAAAATATGAAAAAAAAAAAATATGAATATTCACACAAGCAACAACATAATTAATCTCTGTTGGATCCCAACATTAACATGTCTGTGAGAAAATTAGAATTCACTATATTCTCCTGTTCTTAACAAGCAACAACTTAATTAATTCACTTAATCTAACTAACATCCTAGATTCTACTATTAACTAATTAAGCAAGCAAATCTTTATTTAATTCGAAGGAATTACAAAATATTATTATCAACCATTTCTTCAAGGTAAATTAAGAGAGATTAGATATAAATTTCTAGACCAGGGAAGTAGTAGAACGTGTGGTTTCTTCTCCAAGAGAATATGTAAGTCAATCAAAGGGAAATTAATGAAGTTCACAGGCAGGCAATCAAGTGATTCAAGTTCCTGAGTGATGGTGAAACCATCTCAAGTTGGTAGTTCATCAGGGATCTCTTTATGTCATCATAAGTTGGCATGATCATGAACGTTGACCTATCTAGCTCGGTGTTGTTCAAGAAAAAGTCTCTCTTGGCATGCAGGTTGCGAGGCTAGCCGTCTTGCGACACTCCAATGTATACTCACTTCTTCTTTTTCTTTCTACTATTGGAGAACCTCCCAACACCTCTTAATTAACTATCCGAGATCTCTCCAAAAATCAAATCCTGCCCACCCTCCATGTCCCAAACCTTTTACCACTAGGCTACTATCTAAGGACATTTTTTTTTTCCTAACCGAGATCCCTCAACACCCTTTAATTAACTATCCGAGATCCTCCAGGAATCGAATCCTGTCCACCTCTATGTCCCAAACCTTTTACCACTAAGCTACTATCTGTGGACGACACTCCAATGTATACGTATCAGTATGTTGTACGTATTCGTGCAACATGACTTCATGGAAATTAGTTGTCATGCACATTGGGGTTGAACTTACTGAAGTAAATCACTCTTTCTTGTGAAGACCCACATAAGAGCATGCAGCTAGCTTCAGTAATCTATGTTACCTTTTATAGGCAAGCGGAACAGACATGATACAATTTTTACGATGTAAATCAGTTCTAAAAATTTATGGGACAATCGAAGTCTAATTCTGAAAAGCCTTCACTATTGGAATAAAAAATACAGATTATTTATAAATTTTTCATCGATCCAAACCAGGTCACCGCCAGGCCCGGCCCTGGGTCAGGGCAGGCTCAGGGCCGTCTCAAGTCATTTGGAGGCCCTACACAAAAGTTCAAAAATGGAACATTATTTGAAAATTTAAATATAATTAAATTATATAATTTTATTATATAATTTTATTATATTCATTTATATGCAAACCCTCATCCTTGATCATGGTTTAGGACCGACAATATATCTTTATAAATGTTACATGCATGGGCGGATTTAAAAAAATCATTAATAATTTTTAAATTTTGATTAAGAAGCAGTTGCACAAATATATTTGTTTTTATTATGTAGTAGATAATTAAATAAATTTAATATTTTTTGTTTTTTGTGCTGTAAAATTGCTAATTAAATTTTTATATTCAAGAGTTCTTAAGATATTTTTTTCAATAAAAGAAGGGATAAAAAGTTGTAAAAAAATAGGTAAAGTAGTTTAATGTGTTTAAGAAAACTTTGACAGTTTTTTTATTAATTTATATATATATATATATATATATATATATATATATATATATATATATATATATATATATACACACACGCACTAGTATTCAGTATTTTTGGGACTCTAAAAAAGTTGGATCCTAGGCAGCTGCTTCATTTGCCTAAAGGATGAGTCGGCCCTGGGCAGGCTGAGCCACTGCCCGGAGCACCATATTGGTGGTTTGGGGGACCAGTAATATTTATATGTCGTGTATTTTGTCGGCCAAAGGTTCACAGTCCATGGCCCAAATTGAAGGGGCGTTCATTATAGCTGGAACGAGGATTCCAAAGCCAAACGGAAGGGTGCTGCCTTTTATATACTAGGAAGAAGAAGAATCGGATAAAAAAGAAAAAAATAATAAATTTATAGAGAATGAAGAAGATTTATTTTTCTTTATTATTGTCATGTGAATACAGGTGTTACTTATAGAAGTATATTTAGAGGAGGATAAGGCTGAACAGTTGGAGAGGATAAAGCTGAACAATATTGACTACAACAAAAATATATTTTTATGACAACTAATTATGACTCATTTTAGTAAGTTTTCAGACGTTATAAAACTCAGTGTTATAAATATTTTCCAAAAGCCTTGTAAATATTTTTTGCATATATAACATTTTTTTTCTAAAACTGTTATAAATAAGATGAACATATATAATATTTATATTTCAAAGTGTTATAAATAAGTTTATATATATATATATATATATATATATATATATATATATATATACTACTTATTTTTTAAACTGTTATAAATGTAATACACATATATGCATCACTTTCCAAACATTATAAAAAAACAATACTCAATACTGCTCAATTTAAAAACATTCATGTTTAACCAGATACAAAATAAATTATTTTAATATAAATTTAATAAATAATTAAAACATTCTTTTACAATTAAAAATATTATTTACTCTCGTTCGAAAAGTACATAATACCACCATCTTAATTACATTTTTCCAAAATAGATATCATATATGGTGGTGATGGATTTGATTACCACCAACCATAGAGGGCCTGGGTATATCTGTCCTTCAGCCACCTGAAGCTCTTCCTGAAGGAGCCCTTTACCTTCCCTTCCACCGAGTACACCTTGTAGCTGGCAACCCTCTTCCTCCTCTGAAGCTCAAGATCGTTAAGGCTCCACCCCAAAACCAACACCAAAAGAAAAGCTGCTGCTAGTGCCCTTCTCCATCTTCAGCTTCATTTCCTTTGGGTTCTGCTAGTAGTATCTACTGGCATGTGAGGTGCTATAACTCATGAAATCATATAAAGGTGGTGATCACACCACCACCATGTCCTCCTTCTCTGTTTACCTCCATAGTTTCGTGTAAACATGAAAGCCATAAGTACATAATGGAAGGAATAAAAGTGTGATACTTAAAGTTTAATGTGTGTTCATTTGAGAAGTGTCAGTTTAGATATAAGTTTATATGATGTGAAGAGTCAATTTGATATATGTTCCATGTGAGTAAAAGTGTCAATGTGGAGGAACTGTGTATTAAAATTTGGATGTGTATGTGTACATAGGTTAAGAGAGATGAGTGTGTGTATCAATAAACAAGTGTGCAAGTCTTCAGTTGTATGTTGTGTGTGTGTTCCATAATTTAACATCTCTCGTATTATGTGCAGAATGTAGGGCAAGCGCAAGTGTGTTGATCTGGGTATCAATGAGTGTATAGGTGAGTATCAGAACCGTGTTTCATAGGTGTAGCAAGGGGGAATTTCATGTCTGAGCATTGCCGTGAACTGGAACTTGCCGTAGGAAGTTCAACAAGTGCAGCAGCATGCACAACCTCTGCAGCAAGTGCAGCAAGTAGAGCAACAACAGCTGTTTGCTTTAGTGCACTCAGTGAGAGCAGCAATAGCAACATGCTACAGATCCCAATGTAGGTAAATGTGCAGAATATGGTGGTATCAGTGAAGGTAAGTATAGGAAGTACCAATGTGTATGAATGTGTTAGAAGTGTAGGTGTATCATAGTATATCTGTGAAGTGTGGATGTGTAGGCTATATCGAAATGTATCATAGAATTGGTGAAATATATTGCATGAGTGTGTGATTGTGTATCCTTTCAAGTGTTCGTATGGTTATGGCATCAGTAGGTATGTTATGGAGTGTGTGCATCAGAATATAGAATATAGTATATGATATTTGGGTTGTATCATGTATGTATCAGTGATGTGAGGGGGCTTCTTTGTCTTAGGATCATCAAACCCATAGAGAGCCTGCCTTCGGAAGACGCATCCAGTTCCTACATAAATTAGTGCTTGAATCCCATCCAAACCTTTTATGTTCATTTGCAGTAGGGTGTTCAATATTAATTTTTAGCATGGGGCATAAAATGGAAGAAAGTACAGGTAAATCAAAAAAGCGATATTCTTTACATCAAAGAAAACAACATTGCGATTAGCATATTTGTCATGTCTATCAATTCCATCAAACCTTTGAGGAAATTGCACATAGCACACTTTCTTTCCTACAAGTGGATCCATCATTAAGCACATGGATTCCCTAATTGCCTTGCTATTGTTAAAGTAATGATCATAATCCAAATTCAGCATACAAAGGGCATTTGTAAGTACAACAGAGACTCTAACCTATCAAAGTACAACATAATATAAATGTTAGCATCATCAAGTCGGTCCAAAATGATAAGGAGAGGGAGAGGGAGAGAGAGAGAGAGAGAGAGGGGGGGGAGGGGGGGATGAGTCATGGGTACGTCCAGCCTACGCCGCAGCATCGACGGTAGAACGCTGTAAAGATCCACAACATAATCTAACAAACTCACGCAATGATATAAATATAACATGTCAATGGTAACTCAACTCCACAAGGAGGACAATATATATATATATATATATATATATATATATATATATATATATATATAACATCAATACTCAATCACCAAACTAGAGGCAGATAATGACACGATATCATAAACAAGAGGAAAAATCACAAGTCTCAACAATATCCAAGTCTAGAATCTAGCAATAACACAAATGGTCTCAAATATAAATAATATGCCAACGTCTCTGCTGGAGACATATCCAGTACAGTAGGTAGATACTAGCTAAGGGTCTACTATAGTAAGATGTGCCTCCTCGACAGCTGGTATCAGATCATCCTAGGCTAAAGGTGCTACCTCAACTGGCTCTCCGTCCTGCGAGTCATAGTATGTAGGAAACCAGTCCTCTAAATAGTCGTCTGAAAAAATATTTTCAGTTAAGATTGGAGCAAAGTACAAAACTCTGAAAGAAGCTTCATATATATGGTAGAGGATATATAACAACAGTAGAAAAGAATACAAGATGCACAAGTAAGTATGAAATGGAAATACAGCTGAAATAAGCATATAAACACAAGGGATAACTAGAAAAGTAAATACAGACAACAAGGTATGAACTGCAAATAAAATAATTGTAAATAAGAGAACTGATGATACTACTAAGTGCTTTAGAGTATAATTTTATTATATGATCGGTTTGGGTTGCACACAAATATACTAAGGTAACTCAATTATATGTGTCTTGTATAATTGGCATGCACATGAATACACTAAAGGGTGTGATCATATAATCGAATCCTACTCCTCTGCCCCGTCTAATATTCATGGATCCAATCACGATAGGTTACGCACACAAATATAATATGAGCACAAAGACCACACGAATATAAGGTGTGCACACGGGGCCTACGAATATAAACATCTCTTAAGTTTCTAAGTCCATATCTAGAAGATAATAGTTATACAAGCTATTATTGCTGAGTATCTATATAGCTTATTACTATGTATCATATGTATCTTAACAATATCTTGAACTTACCCATACCTCGTATCTTGATACACTTCTGACATCGACCCCCACATTGTTACTCATAACCTAAGTTTATCTACATATCTTACCACATGGTATCTTGAGATACCTAATATCCAATACTCATAATCCCCAATCTTACATACTAGATACCAGGAGGTGTACTCTTTCACCTATACTTATACCAATACCTGAACCTTAACATATGTCCCTAGTAATACCATGATAATATCCAAGGTCTTGGTATCTTGAAGTACCAACACTCAAATGCTGACATTCAACTACCTACTCTAGTATCTAAACCTCCTCAATTAACTGGTAGTTCATTGTCACACATATAAACCATACTTACACATACCTTGCTCCTAACCTAAACTTACCCCCATGCTCCCAGGAACCACTGATATACTTGGTATCAGTTTGAAGTTCATAGGTCTGTTCTCAGACATAGCACAACCATACTGCTTCTGCAGAGCTCGACTTCCCCCACACATGGTCTGAACCGTCCAAATCCTATGAACATCTACACACTTGTGCATTCCTACTGATACTATCAGTCACCTGAGCCCTCATCAGTGTACCCACATAACTCACCACTACAAGTGCTCGAGCCCTTCACCAATACCTGTTTGCAACCACACCCACCAAGCCTAACCATATGTGCTATGACTGAAACCCGAGCCCTCTTCCCAACTCTGATACTCCCTCATATGTTACTGATACAAATCTCAAATTCACACTTAATTAAACACAACCAAGGTGCCAACACCAATACACACTCACAAACTTAATACAATAACTACTGCACTCTAACACATATAAATACACACTCAACTCCAACTATTCCTCCCTTACTGCACCCCCCTTAGGTGATACACCAATGCACACAAGTGGTTCACTACACATTTGCAGTGATTCAACATACTGTGGTAATGCCAACCCACTGCACTAACACCAACAGGCACTGCTGCTGCCAATGCTTCACTGGACATCCTCCTTTAACTTGTTGTTACTGCTACTGTAAACTAACAGACAGTGCATACAGTGCACTGCCATACTGAGGTAGTTCCTCCCTCACTATATTCGAATGCTACACATGCATGTATTCAATCCTCACTAACATACACACATATATATACCTATACAATTACTAAAATATGTAAACACACATATATTTATACTAATATAGATATATATCTAATCATCAAATATATGTATTAGATGGGTACACTCATTCTAAGGCAAAGTATCAAATACTTAGTAGGCAATTTATCAAATATCTTGATACCTGCGATAAACTCTCCAAATACCCATTCTATTGTGATACCACTACTCAAAATCCATGAAACACATCTTAATGTACCAAATACAATATGAAATAATAAGAAATGATCCACTAGGTATTCCATCAAACACTTGGTGTGCCACCTCGGAGTTTTCTCCAAATGGATACAAAACTCAATGTAGCTTCCACCATAGGCCTCCTATGGACCTAGTTCTTCTTTCTATGGGTAGTCCTAAGCCAAGGAAGGGTTCCTATGGGTATATTAAACCATTCTAGAGTTAAAATGACAAAGTGAATGAGATTTTACCTATTGTGAGATGGTTTTCCAATGTAGCTCCTTCAAGTAGGCACAAGAGTGAGTAATGAACACCAACTCCTACCAAGACTCCTTTTCTACTAGCCTATTGCAATCTTCAAGCTTCTAGATCTCCTTAGTAATGAGAATGAGAGGGATTGGAATTTATTTGGAGAAAGTTGGTGGAGGGAATGAAGGAATATGAGGATGAACTAAATAAAGATGAAATACATGAAGTGGTGGAAGTTAATGACCCTCCTTCCCTCTATTATAGGGCTGGCCACCCCCTAGGGTTAGGATTGGTTTGGTTTACAATGTCCAAAATGCCCTCCAAGGTTGTTATTAAGAGTTTAACTAATTAAGGGGTTTAACTAATTAATAAATGGGATATTCTATTCATTCTCTCTAATTTAACTAGTCAACCAAGACTAATTAAATGGGTTACACTATTGGTCATGACAAATCTAGTTGGGTTCAAGTCTAGTTGGGTTCACTAACAATTAGTCTAACTAAGGGGCTAATCATACACCATCCTCTATATCATATATATATTTTTATATATATATAACAATATTAAATATTTATAAAGTATAATCATAATAATATAATTATTTTTGAAATGACACAAATATCTCTATCATGAAAAGTAGTAGTGACAATCCTACCTTCCTTTGAAAAAATTTGCCCACGAAATTTAAGATGAACTAGTACTACACTAGCAAGTAAAGAAAATATCTCACGGCTCGAATAGATAAGGGTACCTCTCATGCATCTCGGCTTACCTCTTCCAGGTAGACTCTCCCGGAGAGTGATGCCTCCACGCGATGCGTACCGAGGGAATCGTCTGGTTCTGTAGCACCTTCTCTCTGTGATCCAGAATCTCCATTGGCTGCTCTGGATAATTGAGAGTCAGACCCACCTCAATCTCCGAGTGATCTAATACGTTACTAAGATCTGCCACGTATCGTCTCAGCTGCGACACATGAAACACGTCATGTACTTCCTCTGGTGCAGGCGGCAAGTCTAGTCTGTAGGCTACTTCACCGACCCTCGCAAGAATACCGAAGGGTTCGATGTACCATGGACTAAGCTTCCCGACTCCACCAAAGTGAATCATAACCCGTGTCAGAGAAATCCGCAAGAACACCATATCGCCAACCTAGAACAAAATATTGTCTTAACATTAAATCTACAACAAAGCAATCACAAACAATACAAAATAAAACCTACATCAAACTCTAAAGGTCTCCGGTGGCTGTCGGTCCAATGTCGATGTCTATCCTGCGCCACCCTATGTCACCCTCACTTTTTCAACTAAGGGTAGTTTGGTAAATTAACATGGATATTTTTATTTTAGGATTATTATATTAAATATTATGCATGACTGAGATCCTGGGGTCCGTCCTGAACCATGTCAACGCAATATCGAACATCATGCACCCCGTTGCCTCTATCTGTAACCTCTCTGGAATCTGTGCCAGCCGCAGGTTCCTCTCAATGTCTTATATCCAATTATCTATATAAAGGATCCCTTCAGTGCCTCTAAAGTCCTTTGGCCCCATCCTCTTGAAGTCTATGATGGTCCCCGACCTCGGCTGCTGCGGGGTAAACTTAGGTGGTGCCATCTGTGGCTGGACTAAGGCGGCTCTCTCAACTGCTGTGAGCGCAATCTGGTGAGAATTCTCAATACTCTGCCGTATGACCTCTGACTGACGCTGCTGCACTTTCATCATCTGCTGAAAAAGCACGAATATCTGCGTCTGATCGACTGCGGGTGGTGGGGGTAGAAGATCCCCTAAAACTGTCTGCGCTATCCTTTGTACCGGAGGTGGAGCACCTCCGAAAGTTGCTATAGAACTGCCTACCTGGATCGGTGAAGCTGACCTCCGAAATATAGGTGCTGGAACATCGCTTGATGGTGCTGCCCTCAAAGGCGATGATGTAACTGACCGTGCTGACATGGCACCTGAGCGCTGGGAACGCGTCTTCGGCGGCATCCTAAAGATAGATTGAACAAAGGAATCAATATTGAGTATGATACGATATCATCAACGAAGGACATAATTATTCAAAGTAAAGGAAACATTCAATAGATAAGGATAACAAGACGTATATTTGAAAGTATTTCCTAGTTGTGATTGAGTAAACTCTCAGCCTAAATTCTATTTTCTAAAGCAGGCTCGTAGCAGTACTCTAGGCGACCACCACTACGATATTGCTCTAATTGCGATTCGAAGACCTGCATGGGCCACCACTAAAAATGTGTCACGACCCGCACCCGAATATTCGGACACGATTATGTGGGTACGCCCAGCCTACGCCACAACATCGGCGGTAGAATGTTGTCTGGGTCAATTCTAACTAACTAAACATCTCAACAATATATATATATATATGGTACATGTCAATCATCTCAACTCCAAAAGGAGGAACAATATGGTATCTCACAAATATAACTATACTCAATCACAATACAAACTAAGGAAGATAGAGCATGAATAGAATAACGAAGAAAAAAAGGAGATACAATCCACAAGTCTGAAATAATATACAAGCCATGAATCTCAATGAAGTGCATGCTCGATTGCTGCAGTGGTGCTTCCCCTTGCTGTTTGCTTCTGCCCTGCACTTGCTGCAGTTGGCTGCTGGTTCCCTGCTAATGCACTACTGCATGGTTGCAGCAGGAAACATTTTTGCCACTGCCTGTGAATGGCTGCACACTGCTGCAGCATCATGCTGAGGCAGCTGCTACAGTCTCTTCCTGGGATGCCACTGCTCGATGCATGCTGAACTTCCCTGCTGTTGAAGCTGCCGCTTCACTGGCTGCTCAATGTTGTGCTGCTGCATATGCTGGCAGTTGAAAGCATACTGCTACTGCTCTACCCTCACTTCACAGATCCACACTCTCACAAATACTATGCACACTCATATACATATATATATACTTACCTATATAGATATCAATACATATATATGTATACACTCTCTCATCAATACATATATAACTATACTCCCTCATATATATATATATATATATATATATATATATATATATATATATATATATATATATATATATATATATATAATATAAACATACACATATACCTATAAAAACACATATACATATAGGTATCTATCTACATATATAAATACATATACCTATAACCATATATGCATATCTATACAATATATATAAAATAAATACATACACATATACATATATATATATATATTATTACATAATATCATATCTAATAGATATACACAAGTCATATTGAATTTAAATGCAATAAAATAAACACGTGGAGTGAACCGCACCCGTATCACACTCATTCTATGATACGCTTGCGATACGACTCCACCACACAACCAAACGTATCCCGAAAGACACGAGCAAGTCTAGAATACTAATTATGAACAATATGAAGAATTAAATACACAACTACGTGTCCGTGTGAAGATGTGACATGCACAAACCCCCGTGACGGAGAAAAAATCTCCAAATCAACCTGTATCACCAAATTATCGGGATACGGCCTACATGTATTCAATTATGGATACTACACTAGTTATACACAATCAAACATATGCCAATTTATTCTAATTGTCTAATTGACAAACACAAGATGTGCCAATCTTAAAATTTCCCCAAAATTGACACAAAATACCATATAACTTTCTTAATAGGCCTCCTATGAACCTAATTCTAATTCCTATGGGTAGCCTTAGCATATAGGGTGGTTCCTTATGGTTAAATCAAAGATTTAGAACCTAATTAAAGAGAAAAAACTAAATTGTACCTATTGAGAGATGGATTCTCAATAAAAATCCCAAATTGAGTGAAAGTAGCCTCCTCCTTGTAGATCCTTGCTTTCTCCTTGTAGATCCTTATTGTAGTAGCCTCCAATGAAGAATAGGGAAGAAGTTGGAAAGCAATTTGAGTATGAATTTGTGTGAGAATGAAGAATTTTGAAGAGGGAAAATTCTAGATCTAGATTGGAATGACAAATGAGAAGAAATAGACTCTCTCTCCTCCCTAAAGGTGGCCAGCCCCTTGCCTCTCCTCCAAGTAATTATGAAATATCCAAAACACCCCTTGGGGACTCTCATGAAGAAATTAATTAAGGAGTAAATGTTCTAGTCTAATTGGTTTCACTAATTAATTCATCCTCCTAATGAATGGGCCTATTATTGGGCTCAATCTAAACTAAATTAAATGTTAGGTCCATGCATCTAAACTAACTAGTTAGGTCTACTACACAAGTCTAAAATAAGTCTATCATCTACAATAAATAAATAATATAACAAATAATATTTGACTTACTTATAAATTTTTTAAAGAGATCTTCAAGGAAAAGTTCTTTCCAGATATGGCTCTGACATCTCTAGAGAGCCAGTTCCAATACCTCATTCAGGAAGGTATGTCGGTGGATGAGTAGAGGCAGAGTATTACAGACTAGGTTGCTTTATGGAGGGACAGAACCCTAGAGGGAGAGCCAGAAAGTTCGGGAAGGGCCTGAACAAGGAAGTCAAATCACACACGAACGGAGATCCCACCGCTACTTTCGAGGAGATTCTGAGACAAGCGTAGCGGGCAGAGGATGATCTAGAGCTTGGCTCTAAGAGACCGAGATACACAGGAGGATCCAGTACCAATACGGGTATAATAAAGCGGCCTCATTTTTAGCAGTAGCACCAGAGGCACTTCCAGCATCCGAGGTAGCAATATCATGGACCAGCTAGAGCGCCGGCACATCAGATACACCAGATTCAGAGGCCAGATGTTCCTTGCACTTTCTGTAAGAAGAAACGACATGGATGGGATACATGCAGGATGAGATTGGGTCAGTGCTTATTCTACGGATCAGGAGACCATCAGTTGAGGGCTTGTCCTAAAGTCCCAACTCGTCCAGCTCAGGACGGAGCTCAGGCATTGAGAGCACCCGCGAAACCACCAGAGGGACACCAGAGAGGACCTCCTCTACCACCACAATAGCAACAGTTTGACCAGCAATAGAGAGTTGCCCAGCGACAGGGGCGAGCTTTCACCTTGACCGTCGAGAAGGAGGAGACAGTCGGTGATGTTATCTCAGGTCTAGTTTATCTTGATTCTTTTCCAGCTCATGCTTTATTTAATTTTGGTGCTTCACATAGTTTTGTATCTGTATCTTTTGCTCTGAGACTTTGTCTTGAGTCTGAACCGTTGGCGAGAACTTGCAAGATCACGACCAGGGGGTAGTATTATCCTGGTTAGTGATGTTTGCAAGGACCAGAGAGTTTCTTTGGGAAGCCGAGAGTTGAGCGTATGTCTACTTGTAATGCCACTTTCGAGATACGATATCGTAATCGGAATGGATTGGTTGAGTAGGCATCATGATAGTATCAATTATCATGGAGGCAGAGTTCTATTTCAGATACCAGGAGAGCCAGAGTTTGAGTTCGTCAGAGGAGCAGCAGAGCAGAGCAGAGTAGAGCGAAGGAGACTTCTGTGGAGCTTTGGTAGAAGAGCAGGAGTCGCCACATCCATTGATTGCAGAGTATATGGATGTCTTTCCGATGGAGTTACCGAGTTTGCCACTAGACAGATGTAGAGTTCTCTATAGATTTGGTGCCAGGCGCAGAGCCAATATCACAGCACGTCTATGAGAAAAGATGTACTTCAAACTCTTATGATAAGTATAAATCTCTACTCGGTCCCCATATAGGTAATGTCTCTAAAGTTTGAGTGTGAAAACCACTATTGCTAACTCCAAGTCATGCGTCGGATAATTCTTCTCATGATCTCGTAGCTGTCGAGACACATAAGCTATAACTTTTTCATGCTGTATAAGAATACACCCTAGTACTTTTTATGACGCATCACAATATATGGTAAAACTACCGGTCCCATTTGGAAGAGTAAAAATATGTGCCATGATCAACTTTTGCTTGAGTTTCTCGAAGGAGGTTTGGAATTCATCTGTCCAATCAAAATACACATCCTTACGAGTCAATTATGTCAAAGATAAAAAAAATCTAGCAAAGTCTGACACAAACCTTCGATAATATCCTGCTAGTTCCAGGAAACTTCGAACTTCTGCATCTGTTCGGAGAATTGGCTACGTCTCAATGGCTTCTATCTTCTGGGGATCCAATTCAACTCCACCTTTCACAATAATATGCCTTAACTATAAAATACGATCAAGCCATAACTCGCACTTGATGAAATTAGATGTTCTCTAAAGATTTAAAGAACTGCATGAAGATGCTGCTTGTGCTCTGCTTCACTTCGATTGTAAACCAAGATGTCGTCAATGAACACAATCATGAAATTGTCCAAGTATGGCATAAAAATACGATTCATGAGATCCATAAACACTGCTGCCATATTGGCTGCTCAAAAGGGAATCACTAAAAACTTCCAATGTCCATATCTTGTCTAAACATTGTCTTCGGTATATCTTGTTCTCTGACTCTGATATGATGATATCCCGACCGTAAATCAATCTTGAAAAATACTACTACTCCACTAAGCTGATCAAACAAGTTATCGATCCTTGGAAAGGGATACTTGTTTTTGATGGTCACCTCATTGAGGGTACAATAATCAACATACAATCGTGACATTTTGTCCTTCTTCTTCACTAGTAGAATCAGGTCCCCAAGGCAATCTACTAGCATGAATGAATCCCTTGGTCCTTAATTCTTCTATCATCTGGTATAAGATATCTAACTCTAATGGTGCCATCCTGTATATCCTCTCTGACACCGGTCCTGTTCCAGGAAGTATATCGATAGTAAACTCAATCTCTCTTTCTGGTTGCATGCCTGAAAGTTTTTTGGGAACACATCTGGAAATTTATCTATAACTCTGGGGAACTTTACTCCTTCTGCCACTGCCATTCTTATGGTTGCTGACGAAAACCCTGCCTCTCCTCTAGAAAATAAGAATACTTTTTCTCGAGAAATATGAAAGATAACCTTGCTGGCATGGCAATCTAGCGTCGCATATCGGGCACTTAACCAATTCATGCTTAGGAAGATGTCATAATCTCCCATAAAAAATTCTATCAGTCTAGCGATAAACTCTTGCCCGTACACTACGACTCGGCATGAGGCATAAACTCTATCTAATCCCACTATATCATTACCAGTAAGTTTATTGAGTCTTACTGATAATGATTCGGGTTCCAAACTAACTCATCTCGCAAATCGTGCAGACATAAAAGAATATGATGCACCTGAATCAAACAATACTAAGGCTGAATGAGAGTTGACGAGAATGGTACTTGCCACCACCGTACCTGAAGCTAGCTGCTCCTCCACGGTGAGTGACATAGCCTGGCCTCGTCCTCTAGGTGCAGTTCCTCACTGCTACGGACCTCCTTGCATGTACTTGATCTTGGGCCTGCGTATACTATTGTGGCCTCTGTTGCTGAAATACTTGGGATTTGGTCGGCAAAGGCCTCTGACCCTGGTATTGCTGAACCGACACTGGAGCCCTGTGCTTTGGTCTTGCCAGGAAAGACGATGACGAACTATCTCTGTATGGGCAAGATCCCACTTTGTATCCTGGAGCTCCATAAGCTAAACACAATCTTTGTGCTCGACGGCACTCCAAAAATACGTGCCCAGGTTTCCCACAATGATAACACCCTGCTGAAAAAGATGGCCTCGGCTATTGAGGTCGGGTCAGTACTGCTTGCTAAACTGAGGATGTTGAAACTGGCCTCATCGGAGATCCGATAGTTAAAGCCCTGACTTCTGGGGCTAGTGCTGAAGACTGGTTATAAGAATCGCCTGATGTGTGGGTCCTCTTTTATCCTCCAGTCCTATCCACAATCCTCTGGGAGGTATACTCATGCCTCTTTGCTACCCGTAACACAGCATCAAAAGTCTGGAACTCATGTTGTTCTACTGCCAATATGATCTCCATGTGAAGTCCCTTCTGGAACCTCCTAGTTTTGACCAATTCGGTTGCGACCAAGGTAGGAGCAAACCAACTAAGTCTGCAAAACTCTACCACATAGCCATCGACAGTCATGCCCATTTACGTACTTCAAGTTGTTAAATCTCTATTGCAGATCATAACGCGATACTACGTCAAAGTATCTGACCTAAAATCTTTCACTGAAGACAGCCCAAGGGACGGGTAGTATTAGTAAAATTATGTGTGTTGTCCACCAGTCTCAGGCCAATTCTAGCAACTGCAGTCGAACTATTGATACTTTCTCTCTTGTAGGCACTCATGCTGCCTCTAGGATAGCTTCAATGTCCTAAAGCCAAGTGTCCGATGCAATAGCATCCTCGGTGCTATAGAAATACGAGGGTTGGAGGCGCTTGAAGTTGCTTGTCGAGTTGTTGGCACGATGTCTGCCTCTATCCAAAGCCCTTTGTACGAACTAAATGAGTACGTCCTCTCGATGTCCTTTAGATGCCAATAATTTCTGAAGGATACCAATTAACACACTGTTGTCCCTTCCAACATCAAGTACTAGTTGCATGGGAGGTACTGGTTGGATCTGACTTTCCTTATCTTGAGTTGTTCTGGACCAGGACCCAGAATACTGAGGCTGAACCTCAAAGGTTTGCTGGACATCTGGATATTGTCATGTTACTGGAGGAACTCAGACTGGATGATCATAAGGAACAGGAACAGTATCCCTGAAAGATAAAGGACACAAGGATCATCAAAGAAACAGACATGATTGATCAAGGATCAAGGCAGCTGTTGAATCAAGATTTCAGGGATATAAATTCGACATGGGAGGAAATTAAGAAGTAGCATATAAGGGTTTACTCTACAATCAGAAAAACCCCTATACTTTTGAATTTTTTAGACCTGCATGGGCTACCACTTGAACCTTGCCACGTCCCAGAACCAAAATAACATCAGAGTACTACATACCCCAAGATACGGTCACGGCTATTTAGACATGTGAGGGTTTACTTTACAATCTATCAGGAAATCCTGGGTCAAGAATCCTAGGTGTCTTAATCTCAAGCAAGCAACAAGTTACAATATATATGATCACCAAATATATAATAGTGAGGCATCCCAAACTATACATACACAGATGATCATGAAGCAAGTTACAAAATAAAGAACTAGCAAGAGTACAATGTTACATGATCAGCTCTAGCTATAGTCTAGAATATGCTTTACATGTAGGCCCGCAGGATAGAATGTCAAGTTCCAAAATACGAGCTAAACACGTGCTCGGTGGCTAAATGCCTCAAAACAATAATGTACAAGATCAAGTAGGTAACGGAGAAAAAATCTACTCATATCCTCGGGTGCTCCTGGTATTCACCATCTTGAGGCGGAAGATATGGGATATCATGCGGTTCTGCTCCAAAATCTGGTCATACAAAACCAATGGGATCAGACCCCAAAATAGTAAGTACCACAAGGGAGCCAATCTTAGAAACTAAAACCAGCATGCAGACAATTCAATAAGAATACCACAAGGAATAGTTAAATAAGTGCAAAAGGTGAAATAAAAGTTAAGAATGCTCTGGAGTATACAAGATTATCTAGATTCAGTATTCAAGTATAGTTCTGGATCAGTTGCTAATGCAAATCAAGACAGGACTAGAATAGAATGAAAATCAAGCAAATCACGGCCAATCATGTCCTACGGCTTGCTATCATTAACTAACTAGAGTTATCACAGTCCTAGTTACTAAAATATGCAGTTTAAGATTTCATACAGCCGCATATACTACAGACTATCCAGGTTATCCAAACATCAGGATACATAGTAAAATAAATTATGTATAGTAGTCTTTTCCTAAAAAATGTAATGCTCGACGGTGTGCTGGAAGTGTGCCCCTCTCGGCGGAGAGCTCCAAATCCATCAGGAATCGCTGGGATACCGAAATTGCATGTAGACAAGAATCTCTCTATATGCTTCTAATTCATTCATTCTAGTTATTAAACTAGACAAGTTATCAAGAATTCCTGACTGTGGTGCTCAGGAATCTATCTTAAATATGATACAGGACAAGATAGTAACTTGATGAGTACAATCAAAATCAACCACGAGAATATAGGTCATGCAATATAGGTGCTACTTATAGCATTGATCAGGACAGCTACAGGAATTCTCAAGTCAGGAGTGTGCTACGTCGAGCCACTATCAGAAGTATCAGGATCAGGAGTATCAGGATCAGGAGTATCAGTATAGGTCAGGTGTCGAGAGTTTCAATATTAACAATATCAATACTATTCATATTCAATTCTAACAGGTCAGGAGTGTGCTACGTCGAGCCACTATCAGGATTATCAGTACAGGATCAGGTTTCAGTACAGGATTATAGGATCAGTACAATGCGAGGTTTCAGTTCCATGTTAAGATTCATGAGTTTATTTATAATGTATAATCACTAGATCATGTCAGAAAATTAGGATCAATATCAAGAATGCCATGTTCCGGAAATAACCAGAATAAACTAAAATAGCAAAATTAAAAGAGAACTAGAGAATCATCAAGAGTTAAGCATATTAAAATAATATTGACATATTGGCGCATAAATCATCAATTCAGGATTGGCGCATAAAATCAGGCAAGAAGAACAACCGCGCATAATAGGCCAAAAGCCACCATTGGTGCACAATTGACCAAAATTGGTTTTGGCGCACAAATGGCCAAAAATACTTTTGGTGCAGAAATCTTGTCCGGACAGTTCTAGCGCACTTTGATACAAAAGTACTCCAAGCAAGAATGGCGCACAATTTATACTAAAGCGCACTCTAGGACTTGGCGCACAATTAAAGAAGTGCGCGAGCCAGGAGCTTGGTGCATTTTTATTATTGGCGCACAAACAAGCACAAGAAAATCATTAAAAGACAAAACACAATTCTCAAGACATGGCACAATAGTAGAGACGACTCTGCAATCAAGAACACAATTCTCGAGAATGGTTAGAAGTATTTTCTTATTCATTAAGTAATACGAAAGGCTACAAAGTGTGTCGTCTCTGAAGAATACCACAAAGTGTGCCACAAAGCAAAGTGCACCATTCTCCAGAAATGACAAAGTACGTCGGTAAAAAAAAATTTACCAAAGTGTGTCAACTCTGCAATATCTGTAAAGTGGCCAACTTGGCTTTTTAAGCAGTGGCGTACATTCTTGATGACTTGTAGACCCATTCAAAAGTGCGCCAAGTAGGATTGGCGTACTTTTGAAGAAATCGCCATAATACAAAACGTACGTAGGAGTAGAAAAGTGCGCGCAGAATACTCAACATATCTTGGCGCAGTTTCTAAGGATTTTGTGACACACACACACACAAGTAGGCTCACTGGAATGGTTCCCTGCGTACTTTTCGTATGAATTCTCAGCCCAACTTTTTATTCTCCGACTTGCTGTTCTCAGGCTCCATGAGCAACAATACAAGAAAAACAAAATCATCATGAAGACATGCTCTAAGAGTTAACCAAATAAAAAACCTATCAAGAAATTAAATAAGTTATACTAAGAATCAAAATAAGATCCAAGGTTGTTCCTTCGGTCGGCAAGATGTACTTGCCTACGGTCAAATTCTAGCATAATACTACCAAGGTTATCCATGGCCAAGGCCAAGCACGGCTGTTGCTCTATGCGGGGGAAGAAATGAAGAAGGAAGAGTAATAAAAGGAAAATAAAAGTGAAGAAAAGAGAAATGTCTGCTTATATAGCCAAGAAAACCAAGGGACCAACGGTCCAAAGTATGCAACCAAGGGAAAACTTGCAAAAATAACCTAGACAATGCATGAATGGCATAAACCAAGATATAAGCAATTAAACAATAAGAAAGCTATACATGTATAATACGCGTATGTTGGGTACGTATACAGAAACTTTTCAAAGGTGGTGACAAAACGAAGATTGACATAATGGAGTTTATACTTAATCCCTCTAGAAAATTCAACGCACATGGGCCACCGCTCCCCATGTGCATATGTCAATACAAAGCATAACTATATATTAGGATATACACATTGGTGGTTTTCCAATGTGGGACTAAACTCCCAACGCTAAGTGGAAAACACCAACAATTCCCCACATATATCATAATATATGGTCGAGCGTTCCTCACAGTGACTGTCCATCATGCATTAGGATAGATGTCGCCTACGACTTGAATCTTCATGTATGAGTCAAATAACAGAATGATACAAAAATGGACTACGCCTTGAATTCTGAACCATAGTTGTTATTCTTTCCACTCGCACAATGACATCAGATGTGCCTCCGGTCGCACGTTAAAGGTCTTGTGATGACTTGGTCTTAGTGTATGTATCTTGGGCGTCTACAAGCTTTTTCTTAAGAGATGGCCTACATCTCGATCCATATACTTAGGTGAGTTCTTCAATTATAGAGAGTTTATAACCCGGCATGAAGATTTGCGCTTCTGTGCGGTGCTACGCTGCTATGACATGGCCGTCCAAGGCCGAGGATCCCCCTCTTGTAGTGTCATACCACTACAGCATAAGGACACATGCCTCTTAGTAGTGTCATTACTATACACAGCATGAAGCCTTGCACTCATGTGCGGTGCTACGCCACTGTGACATGGATTGAAGCCGACGTTCACTCCCTCATGTGGTGTCACCCACTGTAGCATGAGGTCACAAGCCTCTTAGTAGTGTTGTACTACATCCCAGCATGAAGTCTTGTGCTTCTGTGCGGTGCTACATCGCTGTGACATGGCTCAAAGCCGAGGTTCACTTTCTCATGTGGTGTCACCCACTATAGCATGAGGTCACAGGCCTCTTTGTAGTGTTGTACGACCACTCTATATATTCCTTCAACATTAAGATACCTGCCTATGTGCGGTGCTACCAACGCTGTCACATGGCACAAAGCCGATGTTAACTTCCTCGTGGGGTGTCACGCCACTGTAGAATAGGATACGAGTCCCTTATAGTGCTGAAACTACTCATGCTTCCTGTAACACCACCGTCGCCGCCCTTCCTCCTTTATTTTCCTCTTTCTCTTCCTCTCACCCCCTCCTCCCCGCCACCGCCCCCCTCATCGCCGCCGCCCCGCCTCCCCACCCCCCTTCCTAGCCACCGTCGCCGCCCTCCATCCCCACCCCTCCCCCCTCCCGGCCACAACCGCTGCCCCCGTCCCCCTCCTCTTCCCTCTCACCCCTCTCCTCCTCCCCCCTCCCCGCCACCGCCATTGACCCCCGTCCCCAACCCCGGACCCCCCTCCCCGATAACGCCATCATCCCCCCTCCCGCCCTCGCCCTCTCCGCCACTGCGATTGTTACTGCTGGCGACGCCGGAGACCGCGTGGGGGCCCAGATTTGGAGTCTGAGCAGCTGCGAGTTCGGGTTCGGTAACATCTCCGGCCTAACCCTAACCGGAGGAGATATGGAGTCGGCTCATCCGAAGTATACTTGTGGTGGCGGTCAACTCGACGAACAGCCAGATTCGAGGAGAATGGCAGCAGTCGACTCTACGAATAGACGGATACGAAAACCGTCATCCCAATCTGGAGTTCGCGCAGATCCGGACACGGTCTGGACACGATCATAGAGACCAGAGACATATAGACACAGTCATAGAGATCGGACACCGCTGGACACAAAATTATGGACCTAGACCATTCATAATTATTATTTAAAATTTTATTAAAGATTATTTTTTTTAAATATTTTACCAAACAACATCTTCAATTTTTGTTTCTCAAAATCACTTTTCTGATGAAAGTAACCAAATGCAAAGCTAAAATTTATATACTCCGAAAAAACTTTATAATTTACTTTCAGAAAATTATTTTCAGTACAAAATTTCAGAAAGTCTATCCAAACGGACCCTGAGTTTCTAAGATATTCTTGGGTGTAGTCTCTATGACATATTAAATTATTAGTTTCTTTTTGTGTACTTTATCTGATAGTGGATATTGCAAAGTTGTAGCGATCTAAAGTCTTGTAACCTTATATAGTAGTGATCTCGCTCTCATGATATTTTTTAACAATTTTCCACTTAACTCGTGTGTCTTTGTCTTGAATTTTGTATGATCTTTATTTTTCTACATAAGTGTCGACTACCGAATTTGGCTTGCATGTGTTGGTTCGTTGCGGACGCTCATCTTGGAGAATAATTTTTGTTTTTATTCCCAACAAAGTGGTATTAGAGCTTCAGTTAAATATTTAGAGTATCAACAACGACGATAAAGTCTACGACAATGCTCGAACGATTTGAGGTATAGAAGTTCAATGGCAAAGAGAACCTCGGTTGGTGGCATGTAAGGGTTAATGATTTTTGGTGGCCTTTTGGAAAAATTCAAGAAGCCAACGACAATGAAGGATGACAAGTGAGATGACACGAATATAAAGGCTATTAGTTCCATCAAATTGTGCATAGCCAACAATGTTCTCTTCAATGTCATATAGAGGATCGGAAAAGGTTATCTAGCTTTAAAAAAGCTGGAGAGGTATATCTCAAAGTTTGTCACGACAATGTTCTATATATCTAAAATAGCAGTTATATGACCTGAGGAGGAAGTACTGGAACACTTGAATATATTCAACAGACTTTTAGACCAACTTAACTTCATTAGTGCAAAAGTAGAGAAAGATGACAAGGCCCTATTGCTTCTTACCTTGCTTCCTTCTTCATACGAGCATATAGTGACTACGCTTTTGTATGGAAAGGATACAGTTAAGCTAGAGAAAATAACTTCGTTACTTTTATTTAATCAATTGTTGAAAAATTCCATCTTTTGAGGGTGAACAATTGGAGGTGGTGGTAAATGGAAGAGTAAGGAGTCTTGATAAGGGGTACTCGAGAGCGACACTATCTCGATCAACATCAAGGAAGAAAAATGGAACGTGTTATCATTGCAAGAAATTCGGCCACTCCGAAAGAAATTGTTTGCAACGTGCGGAGAAGAAAAATGATCCTGAGATGCGGCAGTGGAGACCCAAGGGCGTGATGACACTTGGGACGATCTGCTCACGACCTCCTAAGGTAAGAAAAATACTCATGTCTGGATATTGGATTATGGTAGTTCACTACATATTTGCTTAGATGCATCTTAATTTACTTCTTTGGAAAAAAATATTTATATCGCTTGAGTGATGACACAATTTGTGAAATTGTCGATGAATGGACAATAGATATAAAGATACACAATAGCATGGTGCGCAGGCTTGACTGGGTAGGTATGTTCCAAAGATTGACAATAATCTTATATGATTGAACGTGTTAGACTCTGAAAGCTGTTTATTTTTCAGCAAGAGTTGAAGTTCTATTGACACGTGGTTGCACCGTGCTCCTAAAAATAGAAAGAAAAGTATGGTAATATTGTCAGTACCACATTTTCTAGAAAAGAATATTTTAGTCTTTTGGTAATTAATTAAATATTGTGCATGTTAAATATTTATTTATTGTATTATTTATTTTGTTAGCATGTTAGATTTATTTTTTGACTTGTGTTAGTGGACATAACTAGTTTAGTTTATACTCATGGACCAACATTTAATTCTAGTTAGAATTGAGCCCAATAATTAGAAGCCCAATCATTAGGAGGATGATAATTATGTTAAACCCATTAGACTAGAAGCTCCCCTCCTTAATTATTTCTTCATGAGAGGCTCCAAGGTGTATTTTAGACTTTATATAGTAGCTTGAGGGAGGGGGCAAGTGAGGCCTATATAAAGGGGATAAAAACTCTCTCTTTTCATTTTTTATTCCAAATCTCGATCTAGAATTTCTCTCAACTAAATTCCATCAAATTTCTATCAAATTTTCACCAAATTCCTTTTCAAATCACCATTGGATACTAGTAGAGCAAGTATCTACAAGGAGTAAGCATGGATCTACAAAGAGAGCAAGGATCTACAAGTTGAAGGCTCATTTTACCAATTTTGGAGGTTTCATTGGGAATCCATCTCATAATAGGTAAAATTTAGTTTTTTTCCTAATTTAAGTTCTAAATCTGAGATTTAACTATGAGAAATCAACCCATATGCATAGGCTACCCATAGGATTTGGTTTTGTGTTCATAGGAGGCCTATTGAGAAAGTTATGGTACTTTTGTGTCAATTTTGGGGGAATTTCGAGATTAAAATTTGTTGTGTGTATCAATTGGTCCTATAGATCAATTTGGCATATGCTTGTGTGTTTGGGGCTAGTGTCATGTCTATAATTGGGTATGTGTAGGTCGTATCCCAATAATTTGGTAATACGTGTTAATTTGGGAGTTTTTCCTCCGACACGGGACTTTGTGCATGTCATATTTTAACAAGGACACGTAGATTTGTGTTTTGACTCTTCGTATTATTCATAAATAATATATTATACTTGCTCGTATCCTTCGGGGTATGTTTGGATGTGTGGTGGACTCGTGTCATAAGCGTATCATTGATCTAGTGTGATACGGGTGTAATACACTCCATGTGTTGTGCATTTTAATTCTAGATCTATTTTCCCATTGTTCTTAGCCTTGCACTCCTGTGCGGTGCTACGCCGCTGTGACAAGGATTAAAGTCGATGTTCACTCCCTCATGTGGTGTCACCTACTATAGTATGAGGTCACAAGCCTCTTAGTAGTGTTGTACTACATCCCAGCATGAAGCCTTGAGCTTCTTTGCGGTGCTACGCCGCTGTGACATGGCTCAAAGCCGAGGTTCACTTACTCATGTGGTGTCACCCACTATAGCATGAGGTCACAAGCCTATTTGTAGTATTGTACGACCACTCTCTATATTCGTTCAACATTAAGCTACTTGCCTATGTGCGGTGCTACCATCGTTGTCACATGGCACAAAGCCGATGTTAACTTCCTCGTGTGGTGTCACGCCACTGTAGCATGAGATACGAGTCCCTTATAGTGCTGAAACTACTCATGCTTCCTATAACATGCCAGACATTCACTCTGTCCGAGAACTCATTAAGGCGTCAAAGTCATCCTCCTACAAGAAATTTTATTCAAGAACAAATAATAGACTACAGTAGTTTTGGGTACATATCTCATAATATCCCTGAGGACAACCCACTGTACCTGATATTCTCCTGGTCATTGGTCCTCCCTTGAACTAATAGCTAGAAGCCTGGTAGTTTTTCTTTGAATCAATAGCATAAAACTAAATGGTAGGATTGCAGAGACGCAATATCAGAGGTCCTCCAAGCCCATATATGTTGTGTCCTTGACTATGTACGGTGTTAATGTCGCTGTGGCATAGCCTGCAGCCGAGGATTTACCCTATCGAGGTTCCTCATGGTGGTGTCACCCCACAGTAACATGAAGTACTAAGCTCCTTTATAGTGCTTGAATCTGACTATATTTGGTTCTACTGCCGCTATGACATGGCTCGAAGCTGAGGCTTTACCCTATCAAGGTACCTCATGGTGATGTTACCCCACGGTAGCATGTAGCACTACACTCCTTTATAGTTCTTATGATTAGCTGGCACTTGAGGCCCCTATCATGAATGAATCTGCCAAAATCACCCAGCTCCAAATATTTAAATACTATAATGGTGCCACCCTTGATGCATTCATGCAGCATTTTGAACGAATCTGCTAGAATCACCTAGCTTCGAATATTATCCACTACCATGATATCATACTTGAGGTGTTCATGTAGTATCTTGAATGGATCTTCCAGAATCACCTAGCTCCGATCATTTAACCACTGTAATGATCCACGCTAGCTGCACTCATTCAGTGTCATGTGTTATACCCACACAGTTCTCTTCTAATTATTGGAGAGATGATTAGATGCCACTATTGTAGCTTCTTGGTTTTTACGGTATATCGGTATCACCCGAATCTGTGTACCAACCATAATAAGATCATCTGAGATCTTTTAAAGCCATTCTGCTTTATATGCTACAGCTTTATAGTACAAAGAACTTTGAGAGTAAAGACTGCTTCTTCGACTTCCATGATATAGTAGCATTACCCTGGAGAAGTCACGTCCTCATGTGGATCTTTCACTCTTCTTTCTTTAGCACCAACTGGCATCACCGAAGCCTTCCTTTATATCTAGAAAACTGTTGTAGCACAGTATATACCACTGAGTCCACCTGAGAATTCGAACGACTCTCTTCACAGCTTTCAGTGTTCAACAATACATATACTGCTCGTAAACTTTAATCAGCATCCCTACAACAAGAGCTATATCAGGCTTGGTGGTACTCGCAGCTTGAATTATTCAACTGATGATGCTTGAGTACACCAATTGTCTGATACTTTTCCCTGAATTTGGCTTCATCTTCATGTCACACCTGAGGAATATCGTCCCTGATATCCAAAGCGTGTGATCAACTATTCATGAAGAGAGCTTGTGACTAAGCAAGCCCATATGTTATTTGGATTATCTTATATCCTTAAGATGATATCCGCAAACAAAAAGGACATCATTGTTTTAGTGACACTTCTATATCCGCAGTTGGGACTAGTAAGTGGTTCATATAGATACAAAGGATGACTCCTCCATTATCAGCAAACTTTGTGTATATACACTTGTCTGTCTAGCTGATCCTACGGCAACTTTGACTATATAACTTGTCAAACTTCTGCTGCCACATCCTGAGATTTGCTACAGGCCATATAGAGATATCACCAACCTGCAGAATATCTTTAAACCTGAACGACAATAATTATGTCTATTGTCTATGAATCTCTTATGTCATTCATTCTTTAGGAGTTGTTGTCTTCACTTCATCTGATAAACATTAATCTTGTGAATTACAGATACGACAATTATCACCATGATATATGACACCCTGAACGAGGTGCCAAAGTTATCAATCCCCTGATCCTGAGAAAAACCCCTAGGCAGCTAACCTAGACTTGAACATAACTGTTCTGTCTGCTTTCATCTTTATGAACTTGAAGATCTATGAGCATCTGATAGGTTTAGCTCCTTTAGGCAGATTGACCAACATCCAAGTGTTTTTATGGAGTCAATCTCATCATGGAATGCCTCATCCCAGCAGACTGAGTCTGTGGTCTTTATCGTCTCATCATTGGTAAGTGGCACGACCTCCATATGATAGGTGGTAAGGTCATCTTTGGTACTTCCACCTCCTGACACTTCTTGCTGACTACTTTACGAATTCTGGTTCAAATATTGTCTTCTTAAAGATAACTCCTTCCTGGACTACATATTCTTCTACAGAAGTGCCAAATAACTCTGGCCAATAAGGTCCTCCGGATGCTACTCATATGCTAAAAACCCCCATAATTAAATAATATTCATGTAGATCTGACTTTGAACCAGAGTTACATCAGAAGTAATGAACGGCACTTGGAACGTGATCGAAAGTACATCCTTCTCCCATAGAAAATTTGGAAGATCTTTTGTTCAACCGTATAGATATCATTATTACTGTCAATTGCTTGTCCTTCCTATCTGCACCTTTAAGTATTAGGAGAGTACGAAGATATCGTTTCATAGTCAATCCTATGTTCTGAATGATGCAAATCCAAAGAACAATTCTTGTTCCATAGTCAATTCCATGTTCCAAGCTGAACGATGTGAATCCAAAGAACGAAGCTTGTTCCATAGTCAATTCCATGTTCTAAGCTAAACGATGTGAATCCAAAGAACGATATTCTTCGTCTTGATTACTTCTGAGTCTATTGAGTTATAGACTGGTTTGACGCTCATCTCCAAACTTGAAGTCCCTAATGTTCTCCAACCCTTCATCCTTCCATTATTAGAAGATACGCGAACGTGTTTTCCGAGAAATCGTCGAAGAAAGAAGTGATAAATTTTATCCTGACCTTTTGTGAAAAATAGAAGTTACGGATATCTGAGCGCACCAGCTCCAAAAGATCTGGACTTATAGTCACCCGTCTAAACGGCTTCCTAACTATTTGTGTCTAAGCACAGTCATCACAACTCTCCACCTCCTTACCTCTCGTATCTTGGAGATATCCCTGGATTAGACATCTTTGTTTAAAAAAGACATGTCTTAGTCAGATGTGCCACAACTCAATAGGAGCAATCCCTTCCTCAATCCGGAAGTCCAGAATTATAATCCCGAACCCTAGATCTTCTGCTTGACACTTGTTTGTCATAGAGACCTTCTTCTAAGATAGTGGTCATCCTGGTGAATTTCTCTTTCTCAGAGCATGCTTGGTCATATGCACCAGTGTCTACCCACTAGTCCGCAACCAAGCTTGATGACTAAACCTGCACAATCATACCAACAAAGTTAAGTAATCAAAGGAACCAAGTTTAGCTATACCTTGTTATATTGGTTTGGATTGGTTCTGCAGTCAAGCTCCAATTCCAGCCATGCGTCAAGTCCTGTCAAGTGCAGAGACCTTCATGCGCAAGGGCCACCATGCGCCAATCTTGCTAGATGAATATGTAAAACCCCTATTCCTAGAAATCGTATATACCATTTTTAATTATTAATTATTAATTTAACTGTAGTAATTAGTGGCTAATTAGGAGAAATAGATTTTTATTAATTTTTATTTTAGGTGTTGGTGCACTTAGGGGCTTTATAGGACCATTAGAAATTTTTCGGAATTTATTTTATGTAGGAGACCCCTTGAGCAGTTGCTAGCTTAATAGTGTGCATTAATATAATCTAGAATTTTTCTTATGAGTATATATATATATATATATATATATATATATATATATATATATATATATATATATATATATATATATATATGCATGTATATATTTAATAGAAAAGGAAAAGATTAAGAAAAGAAAATAATATAATATAAACTAATAATAATAATAATTAATAACTAACTATAAGCAAACTTAAAGCAAACTCTATCATTCCATTACTTAGCAACACAGCCGCTGGCCCCACATTCCCTTTAATTCCAACACAGCAAGCAAACCCCTTGGTTGTGAGCCAACTTAGCAAAAACAATACCTACGTTAATATACCCTTAGCCCGAATAAGACCCGCCTCCTCTCTCTCCCTATTCATATATATATAAATCATTGTTTCATCTAAACCCTAAACCTAATCATCCAGACTCTCCCTCTTCCCATCTAGACCTAGAGAGCGCCGCCACCGCAGACGGAGAACCCCGCCAAGCCGTCCAAACAAATCCCGACGACCGCGACCCCGCGCACTGCAGATTCCCACAGCGAGGTACCTGTGTTCCGGAGTTATTTTTCGTCGACTCGCTCAATCAAACGCTATCCCATCTTCACCGGTATGCTCACCCCTTAACCCTCTTCCATATCTGTATGATAGTAGATCTCGAACAACGCGTAACCATAGGCGCTGGCAGAAATAGACCGAATTCTGGGATCGCAGAAAACTGCGGTGACCATCCATCTCTCCGAGTTCGTATCTCCCACCACAGAGATCCGAATTCAATGATTCTTTTTGGTATGCGTAGACCACTTGACCTAGTTTAGTTTTTGTTAAATAACCCTAGATTATTAACTGCGATAGACAGAATTAAATTCATTGGAAAATCCCGCGAGCACACTTTTCCAGATTTCCAAAAGTTATGAAACGGAGCGCGCCCCGCCAAACGGGACCGCCCCGTCGTGTACCAAGTGTACCCAATGGTGCGCTTAGCGAAACCGGACACGTAAAAATTTGCGGAGACAGATTCGGACGCGTGTGCGCACCGAAATCAGCCCGTATCCGCGGACACACCCCGTATCGCAACTTTTGCGAAATTCGTGCGCATTTTGTGCACGCTCGTCAGATTGCGACAAAACTTGTGCCACTGGACTCATGGTAACGCGCTGGTCCTGTGACCCAATTTTTACTCAATTCTGAGACAGTTGACCAAGTCGCCAATTGGCGGGCCCTACGGTTGACTTTTTGGGCGAAATTGTGTTCGGCCCATCGGAATCCATATTTGGACATACCATTGGGTTCGTATTGACATTTAGAGTTGTTTGACCTATAATTTGTCCCATTTAGAGACTGTTACCCTTGGTACATTTTTCGGTGCAAAGTGGGCCACACGTGGACCCCACTTGACCTAAAATTATCGTTTTGCCCCTGTGTCCAAATTGGACTAAAGGGAAGTGCTTTCTAGCTATTTTGCTTATTCTGGGAACGTTGGTGATATCTATTTCAGCATCCGGAGACATTTATTCTGAGGCCATAGCTTCTGATCCTGTGTGCTTAACTTCTAGACAGTACACTTTGCAGCTTTCTTACCAGGCAAGATACCTTGCCAAATTGTTTACAGTATTTTGCATGCTTAGTATATTTTTGTATATTTATTGCATTTCTATATAGTTCTTGCATGTGTAGTTTTCCCTCAGCCATTACTATGTATTAGATATGTTGACACACACATGGCACCTAGTATCATGATAGGACAATCATTAGGCGTATGGGCTTTAACCACTCTGGTAAACCATAGTAACTAGCACGCACTATGGTGGTCGTGTCCGATGGTCGCTACCCCCGAGGTATGTCGATTGATGGAGTCCGAGGGTCGCTACCCCCGAGGTATGTCAGCTGATGATGTCTACTAACGAGTGTGTGAGTGTGAGATTTAAATCGAGTAGCCTACCCTTGCCCATACGTCGAAAAGTTGTCCTCATTTGCATTCATATAGATTGGCTTGTACAGCGTACTTATTTATTTTCAAATAATATGCATGTTTACTGTATTCAAATTGGCTCGCTTTTCTGTATCTTGTTACGTCCCTCTGAGGACCTAGTCCCTTGCCAGGTGTATCTGTTCTTGAGTATTTGCAGGAGCGCAAATTTGGATGGTTATATATGTTTCGTGGATGTCTTCTCTTCAAGCCGTGGTCGTTAGCTGGTATTCTTATATTGTGTTTATTGTGTTGTACCTTTACCTTCGAGTTGGTAGTTGATTTGTTTTCACCCAACTATTATCCTTAGATACTTATATTGAGATCTAGTTTCATAGATACTGGTTATTTATTTATATTGATTTTCTATGGATGAGATTTAGATTGTACCATGTGACTTGTGATACATTTTATACCACTTATGGATTGATATTCATATTACAGCGTACGTATGGGTTATGGTTTCCATATATTGGAGTTGCCATATCCATACGGCTGGCATGCTTACGTGTTCCTAGTCCTACGTATTTTGGGACTGGGGCGTGACATATTTTTGTGGTGGCCCATGCAGGTCGAGAGCATATTGTCTCGGTTACGTTATTGTACCGAACAAGCCTTCACCTAGGACTAGAGTATAGGATCTCATCCACAATTGACTATGATTCATCTTCCTCCTATCTGTTCTATTTGAACAATTGTATCCTGCTTGATTCCTGTACTTCCCTAATAGTTCTTTGAGTATAGCCTTCTGCTAGAATATAGGAACCCCTGTTATTAGGATGATAATTATGGTAGCACACCTATTAAGAATACAACGATAATATAGACACACCACTAAGTTTAGAATATCTAGTGAACCCTAGAATTCCTTATCTATAGACTGGTTTACCATTACCCCTTGATGTATTATGAAGACTTGAGAGTAGTATAGACACTACTAGAGTTAGTTAGAAGTTTTACCATAATGTTTGACCCTAGTATAGAGGATACCCTAATAAATACCAAGACCCCCTTCTCGTAAACCTTAACAGGAGTTTCTACAGTATCCTTAAGACAATTACAGTACTAATTTATTGTTATAAGTTGGGTAGTATACCTCACAACATAGTATCACATAGTCTTTTGACCTATTATTGAAGTGTAACTGAATGACATTTATTGTATGCTAGCGTAAGATGACAGTGTTTATTCAGACTGTAGGACTTAGAGACTCATACCCCAATTTAGTCGACTAACGACTTAGATAAGGAGTTAGTATGACAACTGTAGAAATTATGGAGTCTTATCTTTTGTGAACTTGA
This sequence comes from Iris macrosiphon, assembly GCA_036927795.1. NCBI lineage: Eukaryota > Viridiplantae > Streptophyta > Magnoliopsida > Asparagales > Iridaceae > Iris > Iris macrosiphon. The sequence goes on from JAYESA010000005.1 coordinate 300,593,596, forward strand.
ATTGTTATGTACCTTCTTTCATCATAATCCAGCGTATTTATGTTTGCTGTACTACCTTGACTTATGCTGCTATTATAGCCTAGTTTTTGTAAGATTATTCTTTTATCGAGATTGCTCATGACATATGTATTATTGGGTGCACACAATGATACAATTGCCTAATCAGAATCGGTGTATTAAGGTCTAGCTAATCTTAGTGCGCTTGGTTCGCTCTTCGCATGACTACTTTACGTGGATTGAGATATATGGTAGTAGACAAATATACTTGCCCCTAGACATGTCTGACACATCGTATCAGTTACATAACTGTACTGATACTAGCATATAAATAGAAAATTAGCAAAAATAGGATTTTAATCCACAACTGTCCTGACAACTCTCTTTTCGAATTCTTTAATCTCTTTGAACCTCGTACTTGTATTCTGTCACCTTCACCTTGAATTCTTTATTATTGCTCTCCGTCTTCCCCTATTTTGGAAAGACGAAATCTCGTGCTGGTATAAGTTGACACTGATAGTACTAGATATACCCCATAAGGCTAATCACATGACTTAGTGACTCTCTTTTATAATTTATTAAGGGCATATCATAGATAATATGTTGGTGTTAAAACTTTGAGGATTGAATAATATGATTAAATAATTTGAGAAATAGTTTTCCTAGATGTATAGCCTTAGGTGATAGATGGATAAATTTTAAGTTCGGTAGATTGTGAACCTCTCACCCAAAATTAGACCTACTTGGCGGAGATAGTGAGACTAAGGCTAGATTGAGTCCAGTTAGAAATAGAATGCGGTATTTTTTTATTTAATTTTGCAATAATTATATCACTTAGCGTACCTTATCGTGCTCCGATAATTGGAGCACTACACTAGCCACTGCCTTCCTACAAATTCCACACCCTTATCCTAGACGTGCCCATCATCCGTTCTAATCTTTATGCAACTTTTCAATTGTTTGGCACTTTCATGCAAAAGAGCATTTAGGTATCCACACCATTGGACATGACACATGAAGAAATCTATTTTTCGCTCATGTGGATTTTCTCATGATTTTTCGGGATGTGCAACGCGCAACATCGCCCACTCCTTTAAACCTGGCCTTGCATTTTAAACAATGCAAATCTTATACCATCCTTACTTTCTACCGTGGCCTAATTTTAATTTCGAGGACAAAATTTTTATAAGTTGGGTAGAATGTAAAACCCCTATTCCTAGAAATCATATATACCCTTTTTAATTATTAATTATTAATTATTAATTTAACTGTAGTAATTAATGGCTAATTAGGAGAAATAGATTTTTATTAATTTTTATTATAGGTGTTGGTGCACTTAGGAGATTTATAGGACCATTAGAAATTTTTCAGAATTTATTTCATGTAGGAGACCCCTTGAGCAGTTGCTAGCTTAATAGTGTGCATTAATATAATCTAGAATTTTTTTTATGAGTATATATATATATATATATATATATATATATATATATATATATATATATATATATATGCATGTATATATTTAATAGAAAATGAAAAGATTAAGAAAAGAAAAGAAAAGAAAAGAATATAAACTAATAATAATAATTATTAATAACTAACTATAAGCAAACTTAAAGCAAACTCTACCATTCCATTACTTAGCAACACAGCCGCTGGCCCCACATTTCCTTTAATTCCAACACAGCAAGCAAACCCCTTGGTTGTGAGCCAACTTAGCAAAAACAATACCCACGTTAATATACCCTTAGCCCGCGTAAGACCCGCCTCCTCTCTCTCCCTATTCATATATATATATAAATCATTGTTTCATCTAAACCCTAAACCTAATCATCCAGACTCTCCATCTTCCCATCTAGACCTAGAGAGCGCCGCCACCGCAGACGGAGAACTCTGCCAGGCCGTCCAAACAAATCCCGACGACCGCGACCCCGCACACTGCAGATTCCCACAGCGAGGTACCTGTGTTCCGGAGTTGTTTTCCGTCGACTCGCTCAACCAAACACCACCCCGTCTTCACCGGTATACTCACCCCTTAACCCTCTTCTATATATGTGTGATAGTAGACCTCGAACAACGCGTAACCATAGGCAAAAATAGCGCCAAAGTTGGCAGAAATAGACCGAATTCTGGGATCGCAGAAAACTGCGGTGACCATCCATCTCTCCGAGTTTGTATCTCCCACCAAAAAGATCCAAATTCGATGATTCTTTTTGTTATGGGTAGACCACTTGAACTAGTTTAATTTCTGTTAAATAACCCTAGATTATTAACTGCGGTAGACAGAATTAAATTTATTAGAAAACCCCGCGAACACACTTTTCCAGATTTCTAAAAGTTATGAAACGGAGTGCGTCCCGCCAAACGGGACCGCCCCGTCATGTACCAAGTGTATCCAATGGTGCACGCAGCATAACCGAACATGTAAAAATTTACGGAGACTGATTCGGACGTGTGTGCGCGCCGGAATCAACCCGTATCCGCGGACACACCCCATATCGCAACTTTTGCGAAAGTCGCGCGTATTTTGTGCACGCTCGTCAGATTGCGACGAAACTTGTGACACTGGACTCATGGTAACGCGCTGGTCCTGTGACCCAATTTTTACGCAATTCTGAGATAGTTGACCAAGTCGCCAATTTGCGGGCCCCACGGTTGACTTTTTGGGCGAAATTGTGTTCGGCCTATCGGAATCCACATTTGGACCTACCGTTGGGTTCGTATTGACATTTAGAGTTGTTTGACCTATAATTTGTCACATTTAGAGACTCTTACCCTTGGCATATTTTTTGGTGCAAAGTGGGCCGCACGTGGACCCCACTTTGACCCGAAATTACCGTTTTGCCCCTGTGTTCAAATTGGACGAAAGGAAAGTGCTTTCTAGATATTTGTCTTATTCTGGGAACGTTGGTGATATCTATTTCAGCATCCGGAGACATTTATTCTGAGGCCATAGCTTCTGATCCTGTGTGCTTAACTTCTGGACAGTACACCTTGCAGCTTTCTTACCAGGCAAGATACCTTGTCAAATTGTTTACAGTATTTTGTATACTTAGTATATTTCTGTATATTTATTGCATTTCTGTATAGTTCTTGCATGTGTAGTTTTTCCTCAGTCATTACTATGTATTAGATATGTTGACACACACATGGCACCTAGTATCATGAGAGGACAATCATTAGGCGTATGGGCTTTAACCACTCTGGTAAACCATAGTAACTAGCACGCACTATGGTGGTCGTATCTGATGGTCGCTACCCCCATGGTATGTCGATTGATGGAGTCCGAGGGTCGCTACCCCCGAGGTATGTTGGCTGATGATGTCCACTAACGAGTGTGTGAGTGTGAGATTTAGATCGAGTAGCCTACCCTTGTCCATACGTCGAAAAGTTGTCCTCATTTGCATTTATATAGATTGGCTTGTACATCGTACTTATTTATTTTCAAATAATATGCATGTTTACTGTATTCAAATTGGCTCACTTTTCTGTATCTTGTTACGTCCCTCTGAGGACCTGGTCCCCTGCCAGGTGTATCTGTTCTTGAGTATTTGCAGGAGCACAGATTTGGATGGTTATATATGTTTCGTGGATGTCTTCTCTTCAAGCCGTGGTCGTTAGCTGGTATTCTTATATTGTGTTTATTATGTTGTACCTTTACCTTCGAGTTGGTTGTGGATTTATTTTCACCCAACTATCATCCTTAGATACTTATATCACTACCAGAAAAAGTCAAATTAGCGACGTCTAAAAACGTCGCTAAATAACCAAAAATCGTCGCTAATTAGGTTTAGCGACGTAATTAGCGACGTTTTAAAGAAGTCAGAAAATACCAAGTCGCTAATACAAAAAACGTCGCTAAACGTCGCTATGCCGACGTTTTTTAGCGACTTTAATGTGTCGCTAAATTTAGCGACGTTTTGCGACGCCAAGTCACTAAAAAGCGACGTTTAGAAAAGTCGCTAAACGTCGCTGATTAGCGACATCTATCGCGACGTTACACCGACGTCTTTAATGACCTGGCTATACTGCCATGTCAGCAATTGGCGACGTTTAGCGACGTCATTAGCGACGTTATTAGCGACGTTTTACGGCGTCGCTAATTAGTGACGTAATTAGCGACGTAATTTAACGTCGCTAAACGTCGCTAATAACGTCGCTAATTTTTAAAAAAAATTAAAAAAAATCCCAGAATCAAACATTGTGATTCCCTGCAGTTTTACATCATCTTCATCATACACACCAACATGATTCAATCTAGTTAACTATATTATCCAATTAAATTAAAGACCACAAGAAGTATCAATCCAATTAAATGTGGATAACTATATAATCCAATTAAATTAACTAAAAAATTAATGACCACAAGAAGCATCATACATCATGTCTATTGTTGAAGTACCAATAATTCATAAATAATAATAATAATAACTAGACTACTACGGATCTGCAGGAGGCTGACCAGCGGCGCGCTTCAAGGATAACAACTCCTCATACTCGTCCCGTGGAATCGACACCGATGTCGATGGAGAAGGCAGTGACGTCGGTGGCGGCCGTGCCCGCTCCAAATCTGCGAGTCGCTGGTTGTAAGAATCCAGGGTAGATAACAACCTCGTACTGCTATCACCCATTGAATCCTGCATCCTCGTCAGGTTCTCGCCCATCGATAGCTGTGACGCATGCATCCTCGTCAGCTTCTCGCCCATCGATAGCTGTGACGCCTGCAGCTCCATGATGTTGCGATCATTGGAGGCTCTAATATCATTTGTCAATTCTCGTAGCTCCGTCATGCTGCGGTCGAGCATATCCAATCGTGCGATAAGCATCGGATCGTCCGCCTGCGGCTGGGACCGGGACTGGTCCTCCATACTTCGCAGCAAGTCGTCACGGAGAGACGCAATCTGACGGTCAACGGCCTCCTGGACGGCCTCCTGGACTCTGGCCGACGACTGCGAGGGCTGCGACTGCGAGGGGTGTATGGAATGCACAGCTGTCGGGGAGGCCCTAGATGACTGCGTCGCAACCAGGGCGCCATAGGAGCCCGTACCGTAGTACGTACCCCTCTGGAGACCACCAGCTGCGGTCACCCACAGGTCGTCTGCCGACGGAGATGGACCGGGCTGCGACGAAGCACCAGCCTCTCCAGGTGTAGGTGCACTAGCAGTCGCCCGCTCACGAAGCCTAAGATACTCGGCCTAGAAAAGGTTTGGAAACTCAATAATTGCCTAAGTTATATTAAAATAAACACAAAGTAAAGTAATACTTACATAGGTCTGTGAGGCCCTCTCATCAATGAGATTTCCGTCCTTGCGATGGGTGGCCAAGAAGACGGTCACCATGTTCGCATCCTCACCCCTCTGTACCTGTTAAAAATATATTTTTTATTACTAAACTTAAATATTTATTCCAAGTACCATTTTATGGTACTTATATTAAAATAATATATTTTAAAAGAAAAAACATACCAAACGACGGAAATGTTCCGTCATCGGAATCGAGCCACCACACCACTTGGCAGCATTCTGCCTAGCCGCCTTGGCCTTCTTAGACCTTTCCTTGTAGCTCGGATCGTCGAATCTAGCCCTCATCGCAGTCCACTGCTCAGGCGTGATCCAACCTTGGATCGGTTTTCCAGCACGATCACGAGCCTTCTGGTCATCCAGAGCATCTCGGATAAGCTTGGCGGCAACGGTAGGAAAGAGCCGCTCGATCAACTCGGCCCGGTGCGGAGGATAAAAATACGTTTGCTACAATAAATAATTCATTAAGTTAGCATCACGAATATGCATAAATTAGAGGATTTATTTAATATACTTTTACCTGGAAGTGCGCAAACCAGAACGCCTTCCTCTCCTCCGGAGCCTCCGAATAGTTGATCCAAGGGCCACCGTAGTTGTTTCTCAGAAATTGGCCCAGGCGTCTCTGAACCGACGATGGACGATATCTATACAGAAATAATAATTTAGATTACTGAAAAAGTCAATATACGATGAATAAAGAGAAACACAAATATATATTAAACCATCTAATTGACTTACTTTGTACCGTCGGCCCAAATCTCTGTCCTCGTCTCCTCCGGTGGTGCGCATGGAGGATCTTGCTGATGCTGGGACAACGTCGGCACGACCTCCTCTACATGCTCATCTGTCTCCATGCTTTCGTCAGCAGGAGGAACGCTGGACGAGGGAGTACTATCACGCCTGGAACTACTCGTCCCAGGAGTGATGCCACGCAACGTCGTCGCAGTCGGAGATGTGACTGCTCGATATACTGGAGTACTGGGCGACGATGATCCGGAACCAACAGTAGGCAGTACCGGAGTGGCACTCTGTCTACCTCGGGACCTGCCGAATCCTCCGCGTCGTCCTGTCATATCTGATAACAACATATGATGAATATAGAGAAACACAAATATATACTACATTCTACAGTCGGAATGTGATACATATCTCAAAGTATTATACAGTCAAAATATAATACATATATTCGTTAATGTCAACATCTACTTCTACATGCAATATTTATAGTCCAAATATAGTTACATTCTACATGGAATATTTTATATTTTCAATCATCTTCAGAAAATTTATCTTGTTCGCCTTCCTCGTCCTGCTCTTCCTCTTCCTCGTCTTCACTTTCATCTACTTCGTCGTCCTCTCCGGATAATTCTACATCTTCTACATTATTACTCGTGTAATGAGTAACTTCCGTTGAGTCCACATCTACAATATTTGTTACAAGAGGTAGATCGTCCTCCTGATAAGCTATTTCGTCAATGTCAAAGGTATTTCTAGCTTTAGTCTTGCATACTGCCCACCAATCCGACCTCGCTGTCCCCCGTCTAGGATAAGTTGCGAAGTACACGAGCTGAGCCTGACTTGATAGGACAAATGGTTCGTAGCCTTGATATCTAAGCTTGTAGTTTATATCCACAAGGCCATGCTTGTCAATTTTCCAACCTTGATCTTGAATCGGATCGAACCATTCACACCTGAATAGCACGATATTAGCAGGTTCTGGGCCATAATTATATGTCAACTCCACAATCTCTCATAAGATGCCAAAAAAATCATTGCCCGGATTGACGTCTTTGTAGTTTGAAGATTTGATACACAAACCACTGTTTTTCATGGAATCAAGATCCAGAAAGCTGTCTCTAATAGGAGCATTTGTTGACTTGAACCTGAACCCATTCACACAGAAACTTGGCCATATTTTTACGGCAGTAATTGGTCCCTTGGCTAGAGTCCTAATAGATTCAGTCTCAGGTGATATTAGACGATCGACCTAAATACCAAAGTAGCGATAGTAAGTTATTTGTTTTGCAAGTGCAGAAATAAAAAGTAATTACCAAGCATCTTACATATGCGCTCAACCAAGAAGGAAAATGGCATCTCATATCTTGTTCTACTTCTTCGTCTGTTATGTAGGGCCTAACCGACCTCAACTCATCATTATATGTGCTGAAAAACAATGAAGCAACTGCTGATTAGTAGCATAATAGTATCTTATACTATTACATTGAGATGATGTAAACGTGGACGTTAATTACTTACCCCTCTAGCTTCTCCACTTCATCCTCGTCGCAATTGAGTAATATATACAATTGAGCAGCCCTTAGCTCATCGTCATTCAAATATCTCTTCTTCATTTTTCCCGAGGGCTTTCCGGATGCATTGAATACTTTGAGTATTGCATCATTAGATTCCTGATATGCGTCGTCGTTTCTGGGAGCTTTCGTCCTATTAGTAGCAACATGCGGATTGAAATACGTCGAGCAAAAGTTTGTAATCTCCTCGAGAACATAAGCTTCACAAATAGAGCCTTCAACCCGTGCCTTATTTTTCACCTTTCTCTTTAGGTGATTCAGATGGCGCTCGAAGGGGTACATCCACCGATAACCGACAGGACCGCCAACACGTGCCTCATAGGAAAGATGAATTGGCAAATGCTCCATAGAGTCGAAGAATCCAGAAGGAAACACCTTCTCGAGCTTACATAGTGTTACCGCAATGTCCCTCTCTTGCTTTTCTAGACGATCGACAAGCAACTTAGTACAACAAAGATCTCTGAAGAATATGCTCAGCTCTGTCAATGGGTCCCAAACGACCTGCGGTAAGAATTCCCGAAATGCAATCGGAATTAACCTCTCCATGAATACGTGACAATCGTGGCTCTTCATACCTACTAGTTTATTCTCCTTGAGGTCGACGCATCTTTTCAAGTTCGACACGTACCCGTCTGGAAACTTTAGACCCTGAATCCACCTACAAAGTCTACCTTTATCCTCTTTATCCAGTGAGAAAACTGACTTAGGTTGCTTTAACTTTCCATTCCCCTCCTCTATCAAATGCAATGCAGGACGTCTACATATGTCTTCTAAGTCCAACCTCGCCTTCGGATTATCTTTCGTCTTCCCCTTTACATCCATTACAGTATTAATTATGTTATCAAACACATTCTTCTCGATATGCATGACATCAAGGTTATGTCTGATCAGATTGGTGCTCCAATATGGCAGATCCCAGAATATACTCCTCTTCGTCCAGTTATGGGTGCGACCAAATCCGTCACACTTGTACCCCTTAGCAGGCTCTTGGATAGCACTTGGTAAATCTTTTACCTCTTCCCATATCGTGCATCCGGGCCACCTTGGCGGTGGATTGGCCTTCTCCACAACTCCCGCACGAAAAGCATTCCGATTCCTCCGGTACGGATGATCGTTCGGCAAAAATTGTCGATGACAATCGAAGAAGCACGGTTTGCCTCCGTGTTTCAAACGGAAAGCCTGAGAACGGTCCATGCAATACGGACATGAGAGACGACCATGGGTGCTCCATCCCGATAATATTCCATAGGCCGGAAAGTCGTTGATGGTCCACATAAGTGCTGCCCTCATCTGAAAATTCTGCTTTCTAGAAACATCGTACGTGTTGGCACCGACTTCCCACAGCTGATTCAACTCATCTATCAAAGGCTGTAAATACACATCGATGTTCCTCTTCGGATTGTTCGGACCCAGGATAATAACGGTTAGGAACATATACGGAGTCTTCATGCACATCCAAGGCGGTAGATTGTACGGAGTGACGATCACAGGCCAACACGAATACTGGGAGCCCGAAAGTCCGAATGGGGTAAAACCGTCAGAGCAGAGCCCCAATCTGACATTACGCGCTTCCTCGGCAAAATATGGATACTCTCGATCAAAGTGCTTCCATGCTTCTCCATCGGATGGATGATCCAATACTCCTTCGATCTGTTTTCGCCTGTGCCAACTCATGTTTTCTGCAGTCTCCTTAACCATGAACAACCGCTGCAACCGCGGCGTCAAAGGCAAGTAGTGCATCGAATCGGTAGGCTTCCTTGCACCGACAGACTTTCCTCTAACAGTGGCCTTGTAGCGATCAGCACCATAGAATCTGCACGCATCTTCATCCTTGTCGTCTTTGTAGTACAACATGCACCCGTTGCGACATGCATCAATTTTCTCGTATCCCATCCAAAGCGATCTCACCATCCTCTTAGATCGATAGAAGTCTTTAGGCAACTTTGCACCCTCGGGCAAGATCTCTATAATCAAATCGAGCAGTCGATTATAGCATTCTTGCGACATGTTAAAATCGGACTTGATGCTCAATAATCTTGTAACCACCTCCAACGGTGAATGATCCTCACAACCAGGATATAGTGGAGTCCTTGCATTCTCAAGCAACTCCATAAACTTTGCAGCATCGGCATTCGGTGCCTCCTCAGCTGCATCATAATTGTCGGGATTGAAACTAGGTCCCGCCGTATCATAATTGTCAGGATTGAAACTAGGCCCCGCAGCATCATAAACCATGTTCACCAACCCGTCGTCGTAAGCATCGTGGTCTTGGACATCCATATACGGCTCCACATAGGGCTCCGACTCCGATGCTAGAGATACAAGTTCTCCGTGCGCGGTCCACTGATAGTAATTCGGCGTAAAGCCCTTCGAGTATAAATGATATGTAACTTCCACTTCAGGATGATATTTCCTGTTGCGACATCTCACACACGGACACTTAATTTTGGTACCGTCCATGTATTGAGGGAACGCCTTTGCGAACTGCAGGAACTGCTGTACACCCTTAATGAATTCATCCCGCACACCGCACATGTCATCAGGATGACGGTTGTACATCCACGAACGATGACGCAGATAGTAATTCATATCCATTTCTAGAAACTTCTGCAAAATTGATATAAGCTATCATATAAATCATTACATGCAAAATTAACCGTACTATAAAAATCATAACTGATATAATACATATTTTCATTTATCAAAACTGCAGCTGCCCCCAACCCCATAGTACTATGAACTGCACTATAAGTGTGCAGTCAACACTACAAATAGTGTGTCATACTATAGAACTGCAGCTGCCCCCAACCACACTCCTAGGTCAGTGTCCGTTATGGGAAAAGCAGTCATGGCATTGCACTAAGGCACCTGGTGCTTGAACAATTTTTGCATCAAAAGTTTCCCAAGTACACGGGCTATTGCTCTATGAAAATATGCCATAGCTAGGAGTAGAGCTGTCGAGTGGGCCGGGCCTCTCAGGCCCATGCACTATAACGGGTCAGACCGGACCTAAGGGTAAAAATCTAAGTCCAGTTCGACACGTGACCCACGGCACAGTGAGTTTCAGACTGGACCGAGCCGGACCGGATCGGACTTGGGATTCCGTGAACCCTACAAGGACTTCAAAGTAGAGATTGAAGAACAACTAACATTTTATTTTTAAATTATGAAGTGTAGGGTTGAATGTGCATAGGAGATGGTTGGGAGCGCATTTGTTTCCGGGAGAAACAACACAGATGGTATGCTCTCTCGGATGAACTTCTCTACTTTGGGATATGTAAACATAGCACACAAAAATAACACACTGCAAGTTCTTGCTTCATATTTGTCTTGGAGATTCACAATCCATTTGTTTCAATCTATATACAAGAACTTGGCAGATTGTATGCATACCAAATCCCATAGATTGGCGTAGGACTATGTAATACATGGATGTGTATAATACATCAGATAGTATAAACCAGGTTGTCGATCAGGCTAGCAAGCAGCAGCGTGTCGGGCCGGGCCGAGCTGTGCCTTGGGTCGGAACGAGCCTGGGCTTCGGGGCCGGACCTCTCTTATGGGCCGAGATATGAGGTCCGACACGTCCCTATATATTGGGTCGGGCCGGGCCGAGCCCACGATAATTCGGACAGGGTTTTGCGGGCCGGATTCGTGCCGGGCTGGTCATCCCGGTCCAATTGTCAGGTCTAGCTAGGGGTGGGCGTTCGGGTTATTCGGTTTCAACACCGAAATAATAAAAATCGAATAAGTAAAAATTTTAAAAACCCAAAGCTGAAATAAATTATCTATAACCGAAACAGAACCGAATTGATAATCAATTTATTTTATTTGATAATCAAAGCTAGTAAGCAGTGCTCACTGCTGCTGTTACCTCTCTCGTAGACTTGGGCCAGTCGGCCCTAACCCTAACCCTAACCCCATGTCAACAAACCTAACCCTAACCCTAACCCTAGGTCCTCATCAGTGTCTGTGTCAGTGTGTGTGTGTGCCGTGTCTGTGTCTGTGTCAGTGTCTGTGTGTGTAGTGTTTGTGTCAATGTCACATGTGTCCTGTGAGAGAGAGAGAGAGAGAGAGAGAGAGAGAGAGTAGGGTTTACCGGAATAGGGTGGAGAGCCGATCGACGGAGCGCGGGGGAGGGGGGGGAGTTTTTCTCTTTTCGAATTTTCAGCAGATGGGGAAAAATGAAACCGAGCCCTAATTAACCAAATTTTAGCGACGTTTAGCGACGTCCAAGTAAAACGTCGCTAACTTAAATTTTAGCGACGTCATTGACGTCGCTAAACACGTTGCTAAATATTTTTAATAAAAAGGTCGCTATATACGTCGCTAAACGTCGCTAAATTAGACATATTAGCGACGTTTAGCGACCTTTATTTAACTTATAGCGACTTAACTTTTAAAATCTTAATAAAAGTCGCTAAACGTCGCTAAATGTCGCCATTTAGCGACGTCTAGCGACGTTTTAATAAGGAGTCGCTAATTATATATTATTAGCGACGTTTCTTTTGACGTCACTAAAATACGTCGCTAATAGCGCTTTTTCTAGTAGTGTATTGAGATCTAGTTTCATAGATACTGGTTATTTATTTATATTGATTTTCTGTGGATGAGATTTAGATTGTACCATGTGACTTGTGATACATTTTATACCACTTGTGGATTGATATTCATATTACAGCGTACGTATGGGTTATGGTTTCCATATATTGGAGTTGTCATATCTATACGACTGGCATGCTTACGTGTTTCTAGTCCTACATATTTTGGGACTGGGGCATGACAGAAGAGCCATACATGCGCGTAGGACTCCATGTGCGTCCTGCATGCGCAAAGACATCATGCATATGAGTACTATACGCCCAGCTCTTCTATGCGCCAAGACTTGTCATGCTCCAAGGCCTGCCTTATGCCAAGGCTTGTTTATGCATAGAGACATCCATGCGCGTCCTGCATGAGCAGAGACATCATGCGCGTGAGACACTATTTACCCAGCTCTGATATTCCCGAAGGCCTGCCATGCGCCAAGGCTTATTATGCGCATAATCTGCAATTTTTGTAATCTTTCTTCCATCCTCAGGAATGGTAGGTACCGATAACTCACTTTCAATAGACAAATGACTCATTCCCTCATTCAAATGTTCGAAGTTTATCCCGTCAATCTTCTCAAGTTTGTAAAAATTTGTTGCGAAAAAGATTTGATCGGATGTTATTCATCTTTTTTGGATCTTTCTTTGAGATTTTTATTCCCGAGGTGAATCAAAGATGGAAGAACACGGGCCATTCTCAAAGCTCCAAGCGAGACCCAAAAGTTCACTTTTTACTTATCTTCAAGATCAGAGATTCATATAAGAGTTCCTCATCTGATATTCTCGATTCCAACGAAGCACGAACCAAAATAGGTTACAAACTGACTTCGAATAAAATAAAGATTACAACAAACAATAAGTAAAATGTTCTTCTCTTTACATTCGCAGACGTTACATTAAGAAAGAACAAAGCAAAATAAAAGACAGAAGAAAAGCTCCTTGCTGGGTGGTCAAACCACCGTTACTCAAAACAAGATTTGTCGTACAGACGATCTACCCCCAGAACACAGCAAGCTCATAAATGAACTTCTGGAACGCTCTTGGTCACCTTCGAAAACACTCGAAAATACTATATAGGATGGGTGCTCACTGGGCTACATGGCTCTGGTGCTCTCGGTTTTTTTAACTCTTTTTGTGAATGAGATGAACCTTTATATAAATAAGGGTTTTCAGTACCTATGCGGCCTGAGGAAGCTCAAGGTCACATATGCGCTGACCGACAAGAAGATCGACCAAATCCCCCAAATCTGGATGTCATAGCCGCATGGGCCACATGACTCTGACTATATGCGGTGCTATTGCCGCTGTAAAATGGCCTGAAGCCGAGGCTTTACCCTGTCGAGGTACCTCATAGTGGTGTTACCCCACGGTAGCATTGATTACTACACTCCTTTATAGTTCTTACGATTAGCTTCACTTGAGGCCCCTATCATGAATGAATCTGCCAAAATTACCTGGCTCCAAATATTTAAATGTTGTAATGGTGCCACCCTTGATGCACTCATGTACCATTTTGAATGGATCTGCTAGAATCACCTAGCTCCGAATATTATCCACTACAATGATATCATACTTGAGGTATTCATGTAGTGTCTTGAATGGATCTGCCAGAATCACCTAGCTCCGATCATTTAACCACTGTAATGATCCACGCTAGCTGCACTCATTCAGTGTCATGTGTTATACCCACACAGTTCTCTTCTCATTAGTGGAGAGATGTTTAGATGCCACTACTATAGTTTCTTGGTTTTTACGGTATATCGGTATCACCCGAATCTATGTACCTACCATAGGAAGATCATCTGAGAGCTTCCAAAGCCATTCTGCTTTATATGCTACAGCTTGATAGTGCAAAAATCTTTGAAAGTAAAGACTGCTTCTTCAACTTTCACGATATAGCAGCATCACCCCTAGAGAAGTCACGTCCTCATGTTGATCTTTTACTCTTCTTTCTTTAGCACCAACTGGCATCATCGAAGCCTTCCTTCATATCTGGAAAATTATTGTAGCACAGGATATACCACTGAGTCCACCTGAGAATTCGAACGACTCTCTTCATAGCTTTCAGTGTTCAACAACACATATACTGCTTGTGAACTTTAATCAATATCCCTACAGCAAAAGCTATATCAGGCCTGGTGGTACTCACAGCTTGAATCATTCAACTGATGATGCTCGAATACACTAACTGTCTGATTTTTTCCTGAATTTGGCTTCATCTTCATGTCACACATGAGAAATATCATCCCTGATATCCAAAGCGTATGATCAACTATTCATACAGAGAGATTGTGACTAAGCAAGCCCATATGTCGTTTGGATAATCTTATATCCTCAGGATGATATCCGCAAACAAAAAGGATATCATTGTTCTAGTGACACTTCTATATCCGCAATTGGGACTAGTAAGTGGTCTATATAGATACAAAGGATGACTCATCCATTATCAGTGAACTTTGTGTACACACACTTGTCTGTCTAGCTGATCCTACGACCACTTTGACTAGATGACTGGTCAAACTTCTGCTGCCATATCCTGGGATTTGCTATAGGCCGTATAGAGATATCACCAACCCGCAGAATGTCTTTAAACCTGAACGACAATAATTATGTATGTTGTCCATGAATCTCGTATGACATTCATTCTTCAGGACTTGTTGTCTTTCCTTCATCCGATAAACATTAAGCTTGTGAATTACATATATGACAATTATCACCCTGATCCATGACACCCTGAACGAGGTGCCAAAGTTATCAATCCCCTGAACCTGAGAAAAATCCCTAAGCAGCTAGCCTAGACTTGAACTAAACTGTTCTATCTACTTTCATCTTCATGTACTAGAAGATCTATGAGCATCTTATAGGTTTTTTCCTTTAGGCAGATTGACCAACATCCAAGTATTTTTATGGAGTCAATCTCATCATAGACTGCCTCCTCCCAGCAGACTGAGTCCGTGGTCTTTATCGCCTCATCCCAGTAGACTGAGTCATTGGTAAGTGACACAACCTCCATATGATAGGTGATAAGGTCATCTTTGGTCCTTCAACCTCCTGACACTTGTTACTGATTGTTCTACTAGTTCTGGTTTAAATATTATCTTCTTAAAGACAATTTCTTCCTGGACTACATATTCTTCTACAGAAGTGCCAAATAACTCTGGCCAATAAGGTCCTCCTGAAGATACTCATACGCTAAAAACTCCATAATAGAATGATATTCATGTGGATATGACTTTAAATCATAGTTACATCAGAAGTAACAAACGGTACTTGAAACATAACCGAAAGTACATCCTTCTCCCACAGATAATTTGGAAGACCTTTTGTTCAACCGTATAGATATCATTATTACTATTAATTGCTCATCCTTCCTATCTGCACCTTTAAGTATTAGGAGAGTACGAAGATATTATTTCATAGTCAATCCCATATTTTGAACAATGCGAATCCAAAGAACGATTCTCGTTCCATAGTCAATTCCATGTTCCAAGCTGAACAATCTGAATCCAAAGAACGAAGCTTGTTCCATAGTCAATTCCATGTTCTAAGCTAAACGATGCAAATCGAAAGAACGATATTCTTCGTCTTGATTACTTCTGAGTCTTTTGAGCTATAGACCGGTTTGACACTCAGCTCCAAACTTGAAGTCCCTAATGTTCTCGAATGCTCCATCTTTCGATAATAAGAATATATGCGAAAGCATTTCCGAGAAATCGTCAAAGAAAGAAGTGATAAACTTCATCCTGGCCTTTTTTTGGAAAATAGAAGTTACGGATATCTGAGCGCACCAGCTCCAGAAGATCTGTACTTATAGTCACCCGTCTAAACGTCTTTCTGACTACTTGTGTCTAAGCACAGTCATCACAACTCTCCACCTCCTTACCCCCCCCCCCCCATATCTTGAAGATATCTTTGGATTAGACATCTTTGTTTGAAAAAGACATGTCTTAGCCAGATGTGTCACAACTCAATAAGAGCAATTCCTTCATCAAGCCGGAAGTCCAGAATCATAATCTCGATCCCTAGATCTTCTGCTAGACACTTGTTCCCATAGAGACCTTCTTCTAAGATAGTGGTCTTCCTGGTGAATTTCTCTTTCTCAGAGCATGCGTGGTCATATGCACCAGTGTCTACCCACTAGTCTGCAACCACGCTTGATGACTCAACCTGCGCAATCATAGAAACCAAGTTAAGTAATTAAAGGAACCAAGTTTAGCTATACCTTTCTATATTGGTTCAAATTGGTTCTGCAGTCAAGCTCTAATTCCAGCCATGCGTCAAGTCCTGTCAAGTGCAGAGACCTTCATTCGCAAGGGCCACCATGCGCCAATCTTGCTAGACGAAGAGCCATCCATGCACGTAGGCCTCCATGTGTTCCATGCGTGTCTTGCATGCGTAGAGACAGCATGCATATGAGATACTATGCACCCAGCTCTGCTATGCGCCAAGACCTGTCATGCGCCAAGGCCTGCCATACGCCAAGGCTTGTTTATGCGCAAAGACATCCATGTGCGTCCTGCATGAGCAGAGACATCATGCGCGTGAGATACTATTGACCCAGCTCTGATATGCCCAAAGGCCTGCCATGCGCCAAGGCTTATTATGCGCATAATCTACAATTTTTGTAATCTTTCTTCCATCATCGGGAATGGTAGGTACAGACAACTCATTTTCAATATTTGACAAATGACTCATTTCCTCATTCAAATGTTCGAAGTGTATCACATCAATCTTCTCAAGTTTGTAAAAATTTGTTGTCGAAAAGATTTGATCGGATGTTATTCATCTTTTTTTGGATCTTTCTTTGATATTGTTAGTCCCGAGGCAGATCAAAGATGGTAGAACACGGGCCATTATCAGAGCTCCAAGCGAGACCCAAAAGTTTACTTTCTACTAGAACCCAAGTTGTCTTCGAGATCAGAGATTCACACAAGAGTTCCTCATCTGATATTCTCGATTCTAACGAAGCATGAACCAAAATAGGTTACAAACTGACTTCGAAGAAAATGAAGATTGCAACAACAATAAGTAAAATGTTCTTCTCTTTATGTTGCAGATGCTACATTAAGAAATAACAAAGCAAAAGAAAAGATAGAAGAAAAGCTCCTTACTATGGTGGTCAAACCACCGTTGCTCAAAGCAATATTTGTCGTACAGGCGATCTGCCCCCAGGAACCAGTAAGCTCATAAATAAATTTCTGGAACGCTCTTGGTCATCTTCGAAAATACTCAAAAAACATTATACATGAGGGGTGCTCACTGGACCGCATGGCTCTGGTGCTCTCGATTTTTTTAACTCTTCTCATGAATGAGATGAACCTCTATATAAATAGGGGTTTTCAGCACCTATGCGGCCTGAGGAAGCTCAAGGTCGCATACGAGCTGACCGACAAGAAGCTCGACTAAATCCCCCAAAATCTGGGTGTCATAGCCGCATGCGCCGCCTGTACGCTGCACAGCGCCAACAGGCGCCGAAAGCTGCAAACGCGTGGCACTGATAACCATGCGCCGCACTACGCCGCCAATAACAGATCTTGTCCCCTCCATGTCAGACTCTCCACATGGCTCATTGTCTCATGTCGACCTGGCCGCATGGCACCTGGCTGCATAAGCACCTGGCCGCATGACACCAGGTCGCATGACCCCCAGGCTACAGGGCACCAAGCCGCAAGAGCACCTGGTCGCATGATGACCTGACGCATGCGCCCGACGTAGAGCGACCGATCATGCGTCCGAGCTAGCAACCGTGCATGCAACTTGCGCATAAAAGAAGCGTCATGCGACGATGCTGAGTGCAAAGTGCGCCATCAAAGCGTCACTTTGCGCCCTTGAGCCCGAGCCCTAGTCCGAGCTTAGCTCCTAAGAAAAAATTTCCAAATGTGTTGACAAAACAAAGATTGTCATAATGTAATTCACACTTAATCCCTCTAGGAAAATCAACCAACATGGGCCACAACTCCCCATGTGCATATGTCAATACAAAACATAGCTATATATTGGAATATACACATTGGTGGTTTTCCAATGTGGGCCTAAAGTCCCAAAGCTAAGTGGAAAACACCCACAATAATAAACTAAGATATTACAAAACATTTTAAACTCCCTCATAAAACTGAGTTTAACATTGAAAAATTATCAAAAAGTGTTTCCATTCCATATTCATCCCTCTTGTGAATGACTTGCACTTCTCTTCCATTTCGAGAAAGTATGGTCTCCACATGAACTCTTCTGAATTTTGGGAAGATCCACTGTAGATTTCTTTTTCTTCGGCAAATAAACAATTCACTCCTTTTCTCTTGTTGCTAACCAACAACATCATAATTTATTCCAAATTCTAAATCAATAGAAAAATCATTATCAAGGTCAGAAACATCTCAATGAAATTCAATATTAAGATGCCAGCATAAAATTCAGGATAATTTTTTATCTCATTATCTTTTGTGAATATATTCTTACCACATAGAAAATTTTATCTCATATCACATAGGAATCACAATATATTACAAGACAATAGGGTTGGAAATGCTATCCAAACCCCGAAACCCCCAACCCCCCCCCCCCCCCCCCCCCCTTACATATGTGTCTTAGTTAATTAGAGAAACTATTTTGTGGGAATGGTATAATAATACACGGTAATATCAAAAACAATAAATAAAATTAATCGAACAATTACCAAATATCAGGATTACAAAAAATAGTAATATATTTCTATGGTGTTATTTGTTCTTATTGATTACCTTAAAATTAAGGTTACAATGCGGTATAATCAACAATTCCGTTGTAGTCTAGTTGGTCAGGATACTCGGCTCTCACCCGAGAGACCCGGGTTCAAGTCCCGGCAACGGAATTATTACTATTTTAATTTTTCACCACTAACTCTATATTTATTTATACAGCTATTATTACATCTTAGCATCTTACATGTAACCATATGCTAGTTAGTTTTGCACAAAAAATGAGGACATGGTTTTAGCACCTAATGAGTTCCTTAGCATTTGGTTCTTTACGTATACAATAATGCTAAGTTTACTACCAAATGCTTAAAACCTTCTTACAACTCTCTCAGAATTGCATTTTTTGCCTTGGACGTTGGCTTCAATTTTCTGAACCACCTTTGAATGATGCTCATGACCCTCCAAATTTAAGCAAGGAGTAGACTGTGTTGACTTAGTATAAGGTCCTCGAGGTTTCCTACCTCCATGTTTGCTTGTCCTAATCGAATACTAGAAGTGCTACAGCTTGATAACATTTTATTTTTTTATTTTGAGATCGAGAAAGGATCGATGGGATAAAAGCACTAAATATAATTAAGATCATAACATAATTTATTTGTTAGCCTTTCCCTTAATTCGATCATGCTGTACTACGACAATCTTTCGGAGCAAACAGGAGTTGTTTCCCCAAAACGTCGTACACAACGTGTACGTTGCGCTGCACATGCGTACCGATGATCGTTACAACTGAAGTAGGAGCCATGAACAGGCAAAACTGCTGTTTCTCCCTAATGACGTAGAACACTTGGTCCCGGTCGGGACGCAGAGTGGCGCCACCTTCAAAGTGAAAGCCCATCTCAGGAAAATCATCCAAGTTCCAATCGGCCGGCATGCCATAGCAAAGCTGTCGTCCGTCCGGAGTAGGAACCCTCCTTAGCCCCAGTCGACCTTCGAAATACCTAACAAGTGCTCCCACGACTGCGTCGTAAGCTCGTTGGATCAAGTACGTCTTCGGCGACCCCGAGTCGATTATGACGCCTCCCGACCGTCGGATGGGATCGGGCCGAAAAGTGTCTGGCGGCAGGCGGAGAGCCTCCCCGGCGATGCTAACGTCCAACAACTTCAGGTAGTACAAGCTAGCGTTCAGGAACGGCGTTCTCTGATAGGCCCCCCCTTGCGTGACAACGTCGGTGCCGAACCTCAAGTGGCTGATGGCTCTGTTCTCGGGGACCAGGCAGTAGGAGAAGCGGCCTAATTGGACGTCGCGGCTGGCCATCTGCATCGGGAACGAGAACTCGGCCATGTCCATCCCGAGTATGCCGAGTAATTTCCTGTTTTTCGGGAACATGTCTTTGCTGTTGTTATAGGAGGCGCCGAAAATAATATTGTCGACCGCGGCCATCGAGCGGGAATCGCTCTTTGATTCAAATGAGAACTTCTCAAATGCAAGAGCGCCTCTACTGTATTTGAAATTGAAACCGTACCTATGAGACATCAAATAATAAACTCTTTTTTAGTTTCATGTGGAAATTATGTAAACTTTGATGCTAGCTTTATGTGAAAATTTCCGATATTAATATTTGTAGGTACGTACTTGAACTCGTATGTGCACTGCCCACTGGGACTCCTCTGAAATAATGGTGGCTTGCAGATAGGATTGCTGGTAGGGAACCTCCGATTGGAGTGGGATAGAGTAGGCTTGTAGCTGGGGCCGTCGTGCTCGAAGCAAGTGTCGCACGGCTCACTCTGAATCCACAGCAGGCCGCTGCCTGTGTCGAATAGAAGATGGGATTCTATCTGAGGATTCGTGCCGACGCCCACTTTAACAGAGTACATAGACGCAACGTTGCTCAAGATCGGTCGTATATTCGAATCTTGCGGTCCGACGACGGTTGCTGATGTCGTCGACTCGAGCCAGAGTCTTCGGGACTCGGACAACCTGACATCCCTCTGCATTCTTTCCGCAGAGGTGAGGTTTCCAGGATAGAGAGGGGAATCGACGGAATCGCAGTGAACGAGCTCTAGGCTGAAACCTAATTTTCTGTTGTTGTTGTCGTCGACCAACTCCATTGTGTTGGCTCTTAGGATCACGAATTGGAGGAAGAAGAGTATGGTAATGCTGAGTTTTCGTGAGTACTCCATTTTGTGTCGATAAATTTTGTTTTATTATATCGATCATTCAAGATGGTGCATGCATTTATATAGATGTTGCATTCGATTAAGTTTGCTAGGTTAATTAATGTGAAGTATTATAATTTCCTAAGCTTACAATGTAAGAAAATTTAATGTACAATGGTAGACAAGGATGGTGATGTATAACCAAAAGAAAACACTGCCTATTAACTAATAATAGAAAAAGAAAACAAGCAAGGAAGCTGATGTACAATAAGAAACTCATCAAACATATATATATATATATATATATATATATATATATATATATATATATATATATATATATATATATTTGAAGGAGGCGTATTGAAGTTTTGGAATAGTTATATATATATATATATATATATATATATATAACTATTCCAAAACTTCAATACGCCTTCTTCAAATAGTCTTTCACATGCACACATACATAACAGGTAGGTTGAAAGCTACGTGAAACAATTTAAAATCAAAGAATTAATTCTTATTTAGAAAATTATACATTCTTAGAACATTCTAAAAACTGGAGAAGGCATCAACTAGACTTTGAAAATTCCAAATAATTAATTAGCTAGTATTTATGATATTCTTGCTCAATTTGGATAATTAATTAGAAGTTCAAATATATATGACTTAAACAAAGCATAGTATAAATTTATTTATATTGACCAAAAATTTGACAAAGGTCTCGAGATATGGATACATATTTTTTTTTTTAAAGTCATCATTTGGTTAAAACAAATCGCTAATGCTCAAGCTGCCACTGTCATTGACGTTTTGGTTCATTTAGTGTCAATGTTAATGACAGTGCGAGTGCATACACACTAATATTGTTATTAGCCTTGACGATTTATTATTGTATGTAAAATTTGACAAATTTGTTACCATGTGCATAATATAAGATAAAGTTTATTATTGTATACTCTGAACTTCTAATTTTTGTGTGTTGTCCCATATCCTACGATACCCCTAATAAAGGTTGTTGTGCCTTTAGTAAAGGCTTTGGATTGAATTATGTTGTTGTTGGTTAGCAACAAGAGAAAAGTAGTGAATTGAAGTTAATTTTTCCCACTAAAAAAACGAAAGAAATACTGGTTCTTCCCAAAATTTAGAGGAGTTCAATGGAAGACCGTACTTTCTGGAAATGGAACAAAAGTGCAAAGTCATTCACAAGACCGATGAATATGTTGGAGTATTTTAATTTTAAACTCTAAAAAATAGTTTCATATACATGTCGCAATTTCAAGTACGTATTTTAATATAAGATTATTTTTTTATTGACTTGTATACATGAAAAGTGGTAGCACATATGGTTGAGGTGGTGGGGTGTCCTCTCCTATAGGGCAAGGTTCAAACACCGAAGAAATATTTATGTTTTTTGTTGCTCACTTCTTTGGAGTTTTTCTTAGGAGCTAGGGGTCTAGTAACTCGGCCTCGAACTTAGGCTGAGACTTAAAAGAATGACACAAAGTAGCGCTTTGATGGTGCACTTTCCACTTCGCATCGGACACGAGATGAAGCTTTTGTGCGTGCTGCCGCGCAAAATAACACGGGCACTATGGTGCCGTGCAATTTTTCACGGAGTAGTTTCTGACGGAAAAAATGGATGCAGGCTATGCACATTTTCTTGCAATAGTTGTTGACGCAAAAATTGGACTGTGTGGCTATTTGAGTGGATTTTTGTTCTAACCGCTCCTTATCTGTTGAGATTTTGAGATAATTTTTAATAATCACCCCTTATCTATGGAGATTATCTCCGAATTAAGAGGGATGGCGGCTGATTAGGGTTTTACTTATGCCTTCCCTATATATATTTTCTTATCTTCCCATTAAGTGAGATAGAAAATATATTGCTATGAAAGAAAAGTTAGAAAAAAAATATTGCTACGAAACAAAGTGCTTCTCTTCCTTTTAAGTGAGATAGAAAATATATTGCTACGAGATGAGAGGTAGCAGTAGCCGCAGCAGATCCACAAAGTGCTTCTCTGCTCTTCCTTTTAAGTGAGATAAAAAAAATATTGATACGAGAGGAGAGTTAGCAGCAGCCGTAGCAGATCCACGAAGTGTTGTCCGTTAGTCTAGTTCGTCCAATTAGAGATCCACAGCAAGAGTGACAGATGTGTTTCAGAATTTCTGTTTCGACCTTGCTGGTTCCTGGAAGCAGATCGGCAGAAATGGCCGAATCTTACTCTGAACAATTGTGATCTTTATCATCCAATAAGAAATTGATCTCAATTTTCTACTATGTTCTTCAGAGTATTTTTCTTCTTTTATTTTGTCTTTCTAGAGTTTTTGCAATCGTTCTTTTCCTAAATGTCAGTTTGTAATTTTATTACATGAGACGAATAAGAGCAATAATTAGTTGTGATCTTCACGATCTCTTCTCTGTATATTCGGCAATAGCAGAATATTGAATGAAAACACTTTTAGATAATTTTTCAAAATTACCCCAGTTATATGAGGGAGTTTAAAATGGTTTATTAGAATATCTCAGTTTATTAGACCTGGCAGGTAGTTTGTGACATTTTGCTCGTTTGTATCGGCATGTCATTAAGGCCCGCAAGAAATTCTTGCATACTTAAGTTTTCTAAAAGAGAGATTCTCACACAATCCATACGATCCCAGATTTATTATTGGTTAACCATTCCTTCAATGGGGTGAAATTCTCCTGCAAGCTAGACGACGACTCTAGACACAGCTGTTTTTCCGAGCGAAATGGAGTTGTCTTCCCGAAACATCATACACGAAGTGAGTGTTGCGCTGTGCGTGGGCCCCGATGAGCGTCCGAACCGGCGACGGAATCATGAACAGACAAAACTCCCTTTCCTCCTCGACGACGTAGAACAACTGGATCCTCTCGAGACGCAGAGCGGCACCACCATCGAAGTGGAACTCCACGGAAGGAAACGGAAAACTATCCAAGCCCTCTTCCGGCATGCGGTAGCAAAGACGAAGCTTGTGCCAGCCATCGCTCCGCCGCACCTTCCGTCTCCGGAAATACTCCACAAGCGACTCCTCGATGGCGTCGTAAGCCGATTGGACGACGAAGGTTGCCGGAGCGCCCGAGTCGATTGTGCACCGTTCAAAAGTGTTCGGTGGCAGCCTGAGCACGGCTTGGCCGTTGACGCTGATGCCCACCAATGGCAGCTGGTAGTGGAAGCTGTGGTGGTCTCTCAGGAATCTCGTTCTTTGTTAGGTACTGCCTTGTATGACAATGTCGGTACCAAACCTCAAGTGGCTGTTCACGCCGTGGCCAGGGAACAAGCAGTAGGAGAAGCGGCCGCTGGCCGTCTGCATCACGAACGAGTGCTCGGCCATGTCCATCCCGAGAATCCCGACTACGTTTCTGTTCCGGAACATGTTCTTACTGTTGTTGTAGGAGGTGCCGAAAATAACGTGGTCGATGACGGTCTTCCGAGTGGGATCGTTCTTCGATTCAAATGAGAATCTCTCGAGCCCGAGAGCGCCTCTAGTGTAGAGTCGACCTTGGTCGTACCTATGATAAGAACATAATTTTTTCTAGGATCAGCACTACAAAAAAATTCGGATTTTCGTGACAAATGATTTGTGAGCTGTGACATCGGTGATATAGGACGTACGTTGTCTTGTATGTGCACTGTCCATCGGGACTCTTGTGAAATGGTGGTTGTCTGCAGATGGCGTGCCGATTGTGGAGCCTTCGGAAGCTGTGGGATAGACTAGGCCTGTATCTGGGTCCGTCATGCTCGAAGCAAGTGTTGCACGGTTCGCTTTGTGTCCACACTAGGCCACTGCCCGTGTCCAGTAGAAGATGGGATACTGTTGAAGGGTTCCAGCCAATGCCGACCTTCACCGTGTACATGGATCCGACGTGGGTCAAGATCGGTCTTATGTTCAAATCTTGGGGTCGACCGACGGTTGTGGATGGCTGATATTCCTCGAGCCAAAAGCTTCGGGACTCGGATAACATGATATCCCTGTGCAGTCTTTCGACGGAGGTGAGGTTCCCAGGGTAGAGGGGTGAATCGACAGAATCACGGTGAATGAGCTCTAGGCTGAAACCCGTATTGTTGTTGCCGATAGTACTAACGGTGTCGGCTTGTGGGAAGAAGAGGATCGCCAGGGAAAAGAGGAAGAGTATGGTGAGATATTGGTGTGACTGATCCATTGTGTGTGGCAAATTTAGGTTCAGTATATGATGATTCAAGATGGTGCATATATACAGAGAGAGGTGGCGTACTGCTACGTTGCCGCGTGCGGGTGGGCCCGTGAAGGGTGTAGGGAGAGGTGGGTGTGGACGAATGGGGTGTTGGAAACGAAACGTGAAAATCGTTCTCCAAATCAGAGAGTACATGCGAGAGAACCGATCAAAACGCACATACCAAAAAATATCAAACACAAATCGCAGACACAGAAATTTTTACGTGAAAAATCCAGATAGAAAAAATCACGGGACGATCGGAGTCCAATCCTGAAGAACCTCCACTGATGAAATAAAGAGATTACACCCTCTACAAGCTCCTCAACAATCCAACACGGATCACCGCAACCAAGGGCGGAGGCAGGATTTTAGTTTACCCCGGACTGTACTTAAAATGTCATGAATATTTTTTAACAAAATTATGGTCGAAGTTCAGGTTTGTATGTCCATATCAGCCCAAAATATTTTCAATTCCAGTTTAACCCCAATTATTTAAAAAAAATACTTTGCCACATCCAAAACTATGGTTTACTACTCTTTTTGTTCCGTATATGATTCCTCTTTGTAGATGTAGGCCAAAGGCTGAACCATATAAATACTCTGTGTTTGCTTTCTTGATCTATGTTTTTATTTACATCAATTAATTAATTTCTAGATTGAGTTGTAATTAGGCTGGGATAAGATTTAAAGACCAATGTGGAAGAGACTAGCATGTATTTGACATTAAAGACATTCTGGCAAATTTGGACAAGTAATTGTTATGTAAGTTCAGAGAGGTAATTGTTATGTCCTATAAAAGTAAAAGGGATGACCATGTTTAAGTACATAGTTGGTCCATATAACATTTCTATACTGGAGACGCAGTACAATAGTTATTCAAAATGATATCAATATCAGTTCATTAAGTATAGAATTTGCCTAACTCTCCTCTTAATGGGAAGCTTATTTTTCCATAAAGAAAGTTAGAATGTATCTTACTAATAAGGATCTGCATGTGGTATATATTTTTCTATAATACGAACCCAATATTGATGACATTTGTTTCTGCACAACCTACAACCGAAACTTTTCAAGTATAACAAAAAAAAAAGTTCAAATCTTGAACTTTGATATGAATATGTGCTTCTCCAACCAATTTCAAATGAACCATTCAAACAATCTTAACCATTCAAGACTTCAAGTATCAGCAAAAAAAAAAAACAGCAGGCAACAAATTATGAACTATTCAACATTCAACCTTTGATATGAACAATTCAAAAATTCTTTAACTATTCAAGGATTTACCTAAGCTGCTGAGCAGGAACCGAACAAGTGCTTCTCCGAGACTCCGGCTCCGAGTGTTGCGACTGCGACTGCGACTCTCCCTAGCTCTGGTGGGTGAGGTGAACATCCTTATAAATGGAGAGAGGCTGAGAGATGGGACTGGACTATCCGTTCGATGCAGCTTCGCGGCTCCGTCAGTGATAGCTCGACATCTCAGATAGGACTGGTCCCCTAGCTCTCGTGACTCGTGGGGTGAGAGAGAGGGAGAGGTTGCTTGAAGCCTCTTTAAAACCATCAAGAGACAAGACCGGACTCTGGCTCCTAGATGCTAGCTGCTAGAAATCCCCGTCAATAGGAGACGGGTGGACTAAAGTCTTGTGTACTGTGTGGGTTGGTCTTAACTACATATATATTTAAAAAAATGGTTGGTTGGCTGGGTGGGTGGGCTGGAGCCTACCCCAGCCCACCAATAGATCCTCCTCTGACCGCAACTCTTTGAAACAGAAAATAGATTACAACCACGAAGAAAAAAGACAATAAAAAATACCCCAAATTAATCGTCTTCTCCGAAACGGCCTCCAATCCTTCTTTCTCCTCTCCAAAGTTGCAATGGCACTCTTGTCACCTTTTTTTCTCTCTTATTTTTTTTTCTCTTGTTGTTATATATTGCATAAGCCTTTATATAAACCCTTGCATGAATTAGGGTTTCCATATGGAAATTTATATATGGAAGCCAAAAATATTTATGGAAATCCAATTACATTCAATCATATATTTAATGAAAATCAAATCATAAATTAGCTTACCATAAATTAGAAATACAATTATATGAAAAGTTAATATATGAAATATCCAATCATAAATATATAATTAAAGTCAAAGATGAAAATCCAATATAATATTTTATTACCATAAATGTTCCAATACACGGTGCTCGATGCACTTTTTGAGCTTTTTTGACACACGGATAGCGCTCGTCGCACTCCGGGGTATTCTCCACATAGGTTGGGAACCTCACCCACTCCAACAAATCTTGTCCTTCACAACTATGGTGGAGGGGGTCGTCATCCCGACGATCCACCTGCAGTACTCAAACTTTTTCTTTGGCAGAATCTTTTTGATCATGTCTGCTCCGTTGTCATCTGTATGAACCTTTTCAAGCGTCGTTATCTTCTTTTCCACATGTAACCTCCAGTTTCCATAATTTTCAAAATATTTAGATTTTAATCTAATTTCAAATATCAAGTTTATTAAATGTTTTCTTCTTGAATTTTTAGTATTAGAATTATGAATAATGTTTTATTTTAGAAGATGATTTAAAAATCTTTTATAGAATCATTTTCCTAAAGGTCGATTTATTTATTTATAAATAAATAAATAAATAAAATATATATATATACATATATATACATATATATTATTATTATTATTATACTCTAGCTTCGAATATTTATTGGTTTAAAATCATAAAATTATTTTGTTAGTGAAAATCATTTGAAGGACTAGTTGTTATTTTATAATAATTTTGTATCCATTTGAGATAGTAAATAAATGACATAGTTTCTATGGTTTTGGAATATGGATTTAATTGGTAGCTAATTAGAAATTAGTTAGCCTTTGAAAGTTTCTTGGAATATTTTCTTCAACTTTAATCTTATTCCTTTAGAAATTTACAAGTTTACCATCTCTTGGAAAACAAGTCATGACTAGCCTATATAAACCAATATTTCTAGGATTTCATTCCCAAGATCTTTTTCCAATTCCCTATAACATTCAGCCACTACCACAAACCAGCCCACATAGCCACCATCTCCACACATTTTGTGTCCAGTCACAAATTTGTGTCCGCGTGTCTGTGTGTCCTCCTTCTTCAGGTCAGCCCGTGTCGGCCTCGGGTCTGACCCCGGGTGTCGTATCCACTAGTTCGCATCCACTTTACATCCATAGTACATCCACAACCCTTCTTTCTGTGTCTGAGACCATCTGGACACATCAATACCACCGCCAAGTTAGTACAACATCAAACCCTTGTGTCCAGCATCCGAAAATGATCCCACTCCGACACAACCAATCAACACATCAATCAAAACCCTAGCTCTAACCTCGATCTCCCGACGTCGGGCAGACGGTCGGCCTCCAGACCTCAGCGACCAATCGACTCTGATGTCGTCGATCTTCCCCGCTCCTCGATCCATCCAATCCCCGAGACATCTTTGTTGCCTCTGGCCGTCATCCTCCACCCTTGTGGCCATGTCATCAAGCCGAGCCGTCGCCTGGTTCTATCGGAGCCATGTAGAATTAACAGATCTCCAGATCCGGCGTTGACGTCGAGTATCGGTGAACCCCCGCACCCGACCAGTTCCGGTAACCTATCACTGTGACCGGCTCGACCCCACGTTGCTGTCTAGACCATCCCGGTGCCGTGCCAGCGGATATGTCGTGACCCGCGGGTCCAACTCCTCGTGCGCAGCCGCGAGTATCCGCTTCAAGGCTCCACCGCAATCGGTCCATCGCCGTCTAGACGAGATCTCGACTGGCGCCTGGCCGACCGGAGTCCTCTCGGTGAGATTATTCTTCCCTTCATTCTCTCTTGGTTTCCTTCATTCAATTAGTTATAGGGAGAGTTAATATTATTGTTAGCTTTTAATGAGATATTAGTTATATATAAATATTTTATTTATAAACTAAGTATGGTAAATTGATTTAATAAGGGTAATTTGATTAATGAGAGTTGGGGTTTGTTATATAATACATATTTTGTACTTATAAGTTTTGGGTAGGGAATTTGTATATTTCTAATAAAAAGGTTGGCATATTTTCAATATAGTGAGATTGGTTATATAAATTGGGGCTTCGGGTTACAAAAAAAAAAATTTGGATTTTTTTATATTTTAATCAATTAATGGTTTAGCTTAATAACTAGAACAACTCTTTTTTCTTAGCTAGACTTAATCATTATTAAACCTAGCTAATTTGTGCATCTTTGTCTCTTGGTTGGGCATTGCGGACCTGTATCGCCATCTCAAAATTTTTGCCGGACTATGATCCTGGACTTCTTTATATCGTTCCTAGCTATTTGGACTACTCTGGACTCATTGGAACTAACTGTTACTTCTTTTGGGATCACCGTGAGAAGTGGAGCATTGTATTCATGCTGTGTTGACACGTTCATGTTTCGCACGTCGACTTCAACCAATCTGAGGCGAGTACATTCTCTGACAGTTTTTATTATGTTGATTATTACTATAATTCTAGTTTTAGTGTATGCTTGATTCTGACACTGTGGATACATGGGCTAGTATCATCGATACCTGTCATGAGGAGTCGTGATTGGAATCCACCGTACTAAGCTGGGGTAGAAAAAATATTAGCAAGATTATGTGATCATACCCTACTTTTACATGCATCATAGCTCACCCCACATATCACGTAGGGTGTAGCCTAACTATTTACATGTCGTATAGCATGTTATATATGATTAGCCTGACTACTGCTCGCATCATAGATAACCAAATGGTTAGTCTGACCTTACATGTATCATAGCTAATCATATATAGCAAGCCTGATCTAATCCCAAGCCGATCACATAATAAACTAATATTTCAAGGCACTTAGTAGTTGTTTTATTCCTCTATTTTCAGTTTATACATTGCTAGCATTTATATTTATCTGCTTTCACTACTTACCATTACCAGTGTACTCATTGCTAGTTATTTCTCTATGATATGATTATATGCCTCTCTAGTTCTCTTATATTCCAGTATTTCATTTTCATTATGTATAGTCATCACTCACTGCTTTATAGTCTTTATCATTATAACTGATATTGCTGTTAGTTTATGTGCTTCGCTCCAATCCTGACTGGATAACATTTTTAGGAATGCTATGCCACATGTTCTTGGACTTTAAGATAATGCTAGTTAAGACCAGACTTGGTGTACTGCTGACCTAGAGGTGACCTCTGTTGAGTTCTAGACTAGTATTTCTTTATTCAGTTTCATGTTCTAGCTTTATTCATTTTAGTTAGTTGTTGGATTACTTTCCTTCATGCATCTCTCTTAGTATTGTGATTGAGTTATGATGATTAGTTGTACGAGAATAATTGAGATAAATTCCTTGAGGTCTAGACAGCGTTCTACCGTCGATGCTGCGGCATAGGCTGGACGTATCCACGTACTCGTGCCCGATCATCCGGGTGCGAATCGTGACCCATTTTTATGGTGGCCCATGCAGGTCTCGTCTTACAAATAGTGCGATATTGTGGTAGTACCTAGATTTAGTCATACTGTTGTGAGCCTGCAATAGAATTGATTAATGGATTATAGTAAATTCTGGTCATATAGAAAGTAAGGTACTCAATCACAGATTAAGATTTTTTGATAGATTTCTTGGATGATCCTTGAGAATCTTACCTCATTGAACTTTGCTTAAATTTAATTTCACTTACTTTTGTTCACCTTAACTTTTGATTCAACTTGAATACTTGTTCGTTGTTACCCATTGTTGAAACCAATTCTTGCACCAAGTTGAATTTTATAGACTGTAGGAAGAACATTGGAGTAGGGGTTGAGTTCATAATCATTTGAGAATAGATAATTAAATCCTTATGCATAAATAATGATAAAATATCTCGAGGTTATTAAGGAAACAAGAATTTAGACCAGAATGCTACATCGGGGTTTGAACGATTTGATGAAAATGTTTAAATAGTAAAGGAAAGAATAACGTAAGAATTTGAAGACATAAATCGGGATTGTATAAATTAGGCTAAGAATGGTTTATTGAAATGATGATTGTAATCCATGAGAATTAAAGAGGACGATATTGAGACTTGTGACATAGAAATAATAGAGAAATTTTATAGAATTTTAAAAGAGTAAAAGCCATCGAGAAAAGATGTTAAAAGGTCTCATCATGCTTAAATAGTTAAGTACTCTCTAGATGATGCTCATCACGAGATAATTATCCTACGAGAAACTGATTTCGAGAATAATGAAAATAAAATATAGAGGAATTGAGGATTTGAAGAATAAATTAGCAGGAATTGATGAATGAATATTTTGAGATTACAACTTATTAGAGGATTTGGTAAGATCGATAGCAACACATAAGATTATGATCAAATACTGATACTTGAGATTTTGAAGACAATGATAATTTATGATTTCTGGGTGATTATTAACAAGTGATTTAAATATTGAAAATAATATTAAAAAGTTACTAAAATGATTTTTGAAATTTTGGCATAATGAATTCATTCCTGATTTCGAGGATAGTAGAATTAAAGAGGGGGGAAATTTTGATACTAGAAGATCCTGACTAATTTATTGGATGAAGTCATTGATATGAAAAGTAGTAGAGTTTATATAGATTGACTGAAACTCACAAATGATGATATCAAGAATGAAAATAAAAACTTGATAAAGATCCTTTGAAGGACTAAGTCAAAATCATCAAACTCTTGGTAGTGGATAATCAATAATGTGGAATCACAATGAGTAAGAGGATTGGATACCGAAACAAAGGAGGACACCTTGGAGTTAAAATTTTAGAATTTTATTGGCTATGGACATATGCAAGAAAAGGTAGTACAACGACCTCATTTTAATCAAGTAAGAAAGAGTAGAATTCATATTCTTTGTAATCTTTTCTTCTCCTTGATACCTTTGACCTACCACATTTACTAACTTGACTCTTATCTAGAAACTTGTTACTCTAGCAAATACGATCTTGTCGTCTCTTTTGAACCTTATTATCCACCTTACTTTTAAAAATTGTCGGTAGGAATGCCATGATCAACTAGCACTAGAGTAGAGAAATTTGTTATCATGTGATTATGATATATTTTGTTTCGTAATGATACTTTGGACA
The DNA here is from genome assembly GCA_036927795.1 of Iris macrosiphon. Lineage (NCBI taxonomy): Eukaryota > Viridiplantae > Streptophyta > Magnoliopsida > Asparagales > Iridaceae > Iris > Iris macrosiphon. The sequence goes on from JAYESA010000005.1 coordinate 300,625,975, forward strand.
TTGAAATAATAAAGGAAAAGCGGGACTAAGGATGGAAGCAAAATTAAGAGAATAATGGTATCCTGAGTTTTTGAAAATAGTTATATTAAGGAATTATTTCGAAACGAGTTAAGGACCAAATGCATATGACATATTGGAAAAAAATAGAGGAATAATGTTGGGTCATACTTGGAAGAAATGAGGATTGCAAAAAAAAAAAAATTGAGAAGACTTGAAATTGAACCGTGGACATAAATTCTGACTCAAAATTATAAAAGATTTAGAAAATGAAACATTATTGCAAGTTTTATAAAGGATTACAGGATCATATGTGTATGCCTTTCAGGATTGATAATTTTGAGACAGTTTGAGTAGCTAGTCTAGAACCCTAATTCCAACCAACTATTCTATCTTCTAATATATTTCATTCTTGTAATCATATCGAATCCATTTTAGTATTTTACTTTTCTGATCCATCATAGTCATTCCTTCTTAATTTTAGGATAATTCGTTAGACACCTTGATAGTTATGAAGGCAATGAGTGAAAATCTTGGTGATAACTCTTGATTAATAACAGTTATGATATATTTTAAGAATTAAAATTGATAGTGCAAAGAGCATATAAACCTTGAGTTATGTAATATTGAGGGTAATTGATTGGAATGAAATTATGATAAGAATGACCAGTAAGAAAAGTGATTTAGAGTTTATGCCAAAAAAAATTATTTTCTTAAGTGTTATTCAACTTGAAGAGACGAGAACATTTTAATTTTATAATCATGGTATCTACCTATCAGTAAGGTTTGGGCACTCAAGAGTTAGTCTATGACATAGAGCATATTTTGAATCATAGACATTAAGTGAATTGGACTTATGTAATCAATTTAAATATCGAGGATTTGATAGAAAGGATTTTGCATTGGGATAATAAATTCAAGGAATGAATAAGAATTTTAATCGAAACAATGATACTGGAATTTTAGTTCGATTTGATGAATTATAAAATAATATATGATTAAGGAGTTCAAAACTAACAGCCTTAAATTAAATATTGATTGATTTTTGAAACAAATATAAATATTAGGGGTTCGATATTCTAAGGGGATAGAAGTAATTAAATGACATTGACTTGAAGAATTTAAGGGTATCAAATTATGTTGTGATAATATACAATTGAACAAAGGATGACTATGAGCTACTAGAACACGATTTTTCTAGAATTTTGGGAGTAAAAAAAAGAAAAAAAAAGAGAAGAAAAGAAAAGAAAAGAAAAGATTATGAATGCAGAGTTGAGATACAAATTAATTGATGGGTATATATTTAGAGTAAAAGATTTGATTTAGCTATAGAGGAATACAAAAGTGATCATAATGGAGACATTAGATTTAAAAGGAGAAATAAAATTAAAGTATAATTCAAGGTTAAGATGAAGAAACTTGAAAAATGTGAACCATGATAAAAGTTTTGTGGATAAATGTCACTACCCAATTCTAGAAAATAGGGTATATTTTTTTTTTTATTTGATAAATAGTGTATTGTATTTAATTATTTATATTTATATTTAATTAGTGCTTGTCTTATTTTTATTTTGATTGTTTTAGGGTTTTGGCTAGCCTGGACCCATGTCAGACCCTAGTGGACCCATGTCCGACCCAGCCCGTACCCTTGTGAGAATTATTTTGGGGCTTAGAATTATTATCTTATTTTTAGGAGGTTAGTTGGAGAGTTTTGGAACTAGTTTGAGTGCATTTGGAGACCCGGAACCCAAAACCGAGTGAATAGGGGCGTTTTGGGAATTTGGAAAGTTGTAAATCCCTTTAATAGCATGTGGCCGGCCCCTACCTACCCCCACACCCGACAGTGAGCAGCAGCCCCTCCCCTTTGTTTTGTGTTCTCCACTTCTTCTTCTTCTTCTTCTTCACTTCTTCTTCTTCTCCACTTCTTCTTTCTTCTTCCTTCTTCCCCAAGGTGAGTTTCTTCCACTTTTCTTCTTTCTTTCTTTCATTTCTTCTTCCTTAAGCTAACCCTCACCTTGCATTTTCTCTAACCTAGGTGTGAGAAGCCTAGATCTAGTGTGGGAGATAGATTTGGAAGCTTGGAGCTTGAGGGAGTTGATTTGGAGGGAATTTGGGACTTTGGCCTTGGGATTCCAACTCCCAAGAGGTAAAACCTAACTTTCTCCTTTCTAATTATTTTTGTGTAGTGTTATTAGTGTTGTAGAACCCTCCTAGACCCTAACCCTACCCGTAGGAGGAAGTTGGAACTAGTTTGGGTGAGTTTAGAAACTTTGACATTAGGTTTTGTGTCGAATTCGGGTGGAATCCGAATTTGGCCCAATTTTGGGTGATGCCCTAGGTTAGATGGACCTAGGTAGACGTTGTCAGGTGTCTAGAGGGTGAGTGCGTGTCTCCGTTTGGACACGGGAAGCCGCGTCGCGGAGAAACGGGCGTTTCGGGCGAAATTGGGGCTTTTCGTCGTCGCCGATTCTAAGTGCGTGTGCGTTTCCGCCACGGGCCTAGAATCGACGTGGGAGCGCATTTTCTATGATCTAGACATCGTGTAGAGCGCGTGGGTAAATTTTGGGCCGATTCCGAGTTCGTTTGGTGTGCGTTTCAGGAGGTTTTCCGAGCCGCGCACCACGTGTTCGTCGAAATGACCGAACGGCCATTTCGACTTGGTTTCCTCGTTTCGGCTTTGTGCGCGCGTTGGGTTAGTATCGGGGAGTGTGTGCTAGAGGTTTCGAGTTATATTTTATATATTTTAGGGTATTGGTGAGTGTCGGGGTCGTTGGGCGTGCGAGGGGCGTGTTGTTTGTGTGTTGTGTGCATTGTGTGGTGGTTGTGTATATGTGTCTATATATATATAAATATATGTATATATTTATATGTATGTTGTTTATGTATATATATTTATATATATATGAGTGTATTTTTATCTATGTGCTTATGTGTGTATATGTCTATGTGTATATATATATGTATATGTGTAAGTGTGCTCGTGTGTATATGTATATATATATATTTGAATATGTGTGTGTGTGTATATATCTTAGAGTGTGTGTATTGATATATATATATATTTTGTGTGTTTATATATATATTTGTAGCTATGTGTATATATATTTATGTGTGTGTGTGTTTTAGTGTGTGAGTGTGCTAGTGTGTGTGTGTTAGAGTGTGTAGTTAAGTGTGTGTATATATATATGTATCTAGTTATATATATATAGATATATATGTAGTTATATATATATATAGATAGTGATATATATATGTATATATATGGGTGTGTGTGTGTGTATGTGAGAGGAAAGGGGGGGGGAGGACAGCAGCAGTGGCTGCAGCTGCTGCTGCACTGCAGCAGCAGCACAGCAGCAGCAGAATCAGCAGCAGCATCAGCATAGAGGAGCAGCAGCTCCAGCAGCAACAAGAGCAGCAGTAACAGCAGCCAAGAGCAGTAGCAGCAGCATATAGAGCCAGCACAGCAGCAGCGATGCGAAGTATGGAGCAGCAGCAGCAGGAATAAGGAGCTCCAGCAGTAGCAGCGGGTAGTAGCTAGCGAGGGAGGAAGAGAGTTTGATATATAGATATATATATATGTTAGATAGATAAGTTATGGATAATTATATTGATAGATAGATATTGATAGATAGATAGCTAGGTATTTAGATAGATAGGTAGATAGATACTAGATAGGTAGATAGGTAGATAGGTAGTTTTATCTATCTAGGAGATAGATATCTATATATCTATAGTTAGTTATATATATATAGATATCTTGATAGGTAATATATATATATATATGTTATGATTAGGTAAGGTAATGGGTAATCGGGTAAATGTGTGTGGATATCTAAATACATAGGTATATACATACTTAGATGTATATAAATATGGTAGATATATATATTACCTAGCCTAGATTAATAACTAGGTATATATTTAGTAGCTAGACAGCTAGTTAGAGGGCCTTAGGGCGAAACTTCAATACCTTGAGATACCGAGGTATCTCGATACCTTGAGATATTCAAGGTATTGAGTTTCGAGCGGGGTATTTGAGCATTAGCCTAGGAAATGCTTTGGAGTGATTTTTGTATGTTTATATATATATAATTACGCGTGCTAGCATAGGTTTTAGCGGGTTTAGGCGGGGTGCGTGGCCTAGGGCGAGGTATCGGATACCGAGGGTATCCCGGTATCTCGATTAGGCGAGTTTGTGAGTTTAGTGGCTTAATGAGCTCGGATTGACCTAGAATTTCAGGGGCACCCTAGTTTGACCTAGCTTTGACCATAATTGTCCCCGTTGACCGTAAAAGTCAACGTTTGACCTAGTTTTGACCTAGAGTTGACTTTTTGGACCCCGGGTTGACTTTTTGACCCGATTTTCACCGGTTTGACCCGTTCGACCTAGAATAGCCCTAGAAGCCTGTTTTTAATTATTTTATATCAGTTTAAATGCTTAGAACCCTGTTTAATCCTTGCTTTTCGCATTAGGTCCTTGCGACCCCGGTCCGGACCTCGATCCTCATCAGTTGCTCAGGACATCAGGCGAGTACCTACCTCTGATAGTTTCCATTTCATGATAGCGTTTATATCACTTGTTCTAGAACTGTAATACTTGATTCTGACACTTTATTACACGAGCTGGTACTAGTGGATCCCGTCATGAGGTGCTATCCCCCTTACCGTGTTCAGCGGGTACTCTATCACGTGTATTTCATCATGTGCTTCGGGTATTGATTATCATGTGCTATCATGTGCTTATTGTGCTCTCGCCTTCGTGTGCGCGAGCTATTATCATGTACGTAGCGTGTTGTGGTTGGATCCAATGGTATTAGTGGGGGAGGGGAGTAGTGAGTTGGTTATATGATCAAAGCCAAACAGTATTCATGTGTATGTCGGTTATGCAACTCACGCATAACGGAGTTATCGTAGTGACTTTCATGTGCAACCTAAGCCGATCATATAACGAACTTGTGCTCAAGGCACTTAGCTAGTATTCATGTTTCTCACCTGCAGTTACTTTTCCACTACTTGTATTGTTCTCCAGTTTACATTGCAGCTACTTCTTGTGCTCCAGCATATATTTATTTCCTGTGCATCTTGATTACTTTTCTATTGCTCGTCATATACACCTTACCATGTATTTGGAGTTGCTTTCAGAGTTATGTACTTCGCTCCAGTCCTGACTGGGCATATTTTTTCCAGAGGATCCTGAGGACTATTGCCCTACGTTCTACGGGCCTGGTGTTGACGACTGTTGTGACCCCGAGGAGGAGTGCGCCGAGGAGACGCCTATAGCACCCTAGTTAGCTAGGTGGGTTTCCTGGGTTTTTCCAGTGGTTGTATTTTGGATGACTGTACTTATTCTTTTGTGCTTCTGTGAGATGTTGTAGCTTTTAGACTTGGACTGTATTATTTTGGATTGTCTCGCCCTCTTGGTTCTGGTTTTCTTTGTTTATATCATATCGTGCTTATTTCTTCCCCTAGATTTTGTGATTGAGATTCATATATATATATTGCGTGGTTGCCCTCCTTCGGGAGAAGATTATTTGATATATATATTGCGTGGTTTTGCCCTCCTTTTGGAGAGGTCATGCCGGATTTTTCAGTGAGATATAGATAGATATGGTTGACCTAGAACGGACCTTTACAGCGTTCTACCGCCGATTCTGCGGCGTAGGCTGGACGTACCCACGGCTCATGCCCGATTTTCGGGTGCGGGTCGTGACACGTTTTTGTTGGTGGCCCATGCAGGTCGACTTCTTAGGTTACCTGCAGTAGGATATAGGAGATAGGCTGAGAGAGAGTGTGCTCAATCACAACTAGGACCCCTCCTGATTTTTCTTGCTATCTTAATTTTCCTGAAATTGTTTCTTTTGCAATATTACTGTCCTTCATTGATGTTATCGTTTCTTGCACTGTATTGACTTCTTTTGATCTGTGTTCAGGATGCCTCCGAAGACCAGATCTCAGCGTACCGCCCCAGCAGCTGCCACCGAGAGGTCTGCCACCTCTCGACCTGCTCGACTTCCGGCAGCCGCTACCGCTCCACTCGCCACTCCTGCGGTTGAGGGAGCTTCAGTTTCTCTCGGAGATCCCCTTACTCCCATTGATCCGAGAGCCACCCCAGTTGTCCCGGTGGTACCTCCTCCACCACCGCCTGCACCAGTAGATGCTACACAGCTGTTCGCGTTCTTCCGAGAGATGATGGATGCGCAGCACCGCCAGGCAGATATTATGAGGATGGGCATTGAGAATGCTCATCAGGTGGCTTTGACAGCGGTCGACAGAGTGGCTCAGATCCAGCCACAGCCAGAGCAGGCTCAGTATCCTAGGCCGGGTACTATCATCGATTTTCAGAGGATGCGGCCTAAGGAGTTCCGCGGCACAGAGGGGATCCTGTACGCCGACGACTGGATCGAGCATATAGAGGGCATCTTTAGGCTGGCGATGATCCCAGCCAGCATGCAGATAGAGGCAGCGGGCAGCCAGATGTTCGACCTTGCCCTTACTTGGTTCCGCACGGATACGCGGATAGCAGCTCCGGGATTGACTTGGGAGGCTTTCAAGAAGCTTTTCAAGGAGAAGTTCTTCCCGGACGTGGCTCTCAGTGCCTTAGAGAGTCAGTTCGAGGCGCTCGTCCAGGGGAGTATGCTAGTGGATGAGTATGCAGCGGAGTTCTGCCGTCTGGGCAGATTTGTTGAGGGGTTGTCTGAGGCAGCGAAGGCGCGGAAGTTCCGCAAGGGCTTGGTCATGGCGGTCAAGTCCTTGACTAGGAGCGACCGCGAGGCGACCTTCGAGCAGATTGTCAGCGATGCACAGAGGGCTGAGGATGATTTGGAGCTGAAGACGAAGAGGGGCAGAGACACTTCCGGAGCAGGCAGCAGTGCAGGCCCGGCCAAGAGGCCATTCCAGCAGACCCAGCAGCACCAGGGTCAGGGTCGGGCGCCCTTCCGGCAGGCACCTCAGCAGCAGAGGCAGGGTCAGCAGCAGGGCCAGAGGCAGCCCATCGTTTGCCCTTTCTGTAAGAAGCCAGGGCACGGATGGGACATATGCAGAAAGAGGCTGGGCAGATGTTTATTGTGTGGCGCCGCAGACCACCAGCTGAAGGATTGTCCTTCAGCGCTTGCCCGTACAGCTCAGGGCGGAGGAGCCGCTCAGAGGGCACCAGCCAGAGCACCTGCAGCGCAGCAGAGAGGTCAGCCTTTGCAGACTCAGCAGCAGAGGTTCGCCCAGCACCAGCAGCAGCACCGAGGAGGACAGCAGGGGCGAGCTTTTGCCCTGACAGTGGACGAGGCCGAGCCAGTTGGTGACGTTATCTCAGGTTCTGTTCTCCTTGATTCCATTCCAGCACTTGCTTTATTTGATTCCGGTGCTTCCCATAGCTTTGTGTCTGTATCTTTTGCTGTTAGACACCATCTTGTTGCTGAACCTTTAGCTAGACTCTGCAAGATCACGACCGGGGGTGGTATCATCCTAGTCCGTGATGTCTGCAGAGACCGGAGAGTTACTTTGGGAGGCCGGGAGTTGAGTGTGTGCCTACTCGTAATGCCACTTCCGAGCTACGATATTGTACTCGGGATGGATTGGTTGAGTACGCATTGTGCTAGTATAGATTGTCGTGGAGGCAGAGTTTTGTTTAGTCCGCCGGGTGAGCCAGAGTTTCAGTTTGCCAGAGGAGCAGCGGAGCAGACCGAGGGAGTCTTCTGCGGAGCCCTGGTGGTAGAGCCGAGGTCGCTACATCCACTGATAGAGGAGTATATGGATGTCTTTCCAGAGGAGTTGCCAGGGTTACCTCCGGACAGAGACGTGGAGTTCTCTATAGACTTGGTGCCAGGCGCGGAGCCGATATCCCAGCACGTCTATAGAGTCAGCAACAGTGAGCTGATAGAGTTGAAGAAGCAGGTGGATGAGCTTCAGGACAAGGGATTTATCAGATCTAGTTCTTCTCCGTGGGGTGCTCCGGTACTTTTTGTGCCGAAGAAGGATGGGTCGATACGGATGTGTATCGACTACAGGGCTCTGAACAGCCTCACAATCAAGAACAAGTATCCGCTGCCGCGTATTGATGATCTATTTGACCAGTTGAGCGGAGCGAGGGTGTTTTCCAGGATTGATCTGAGGACAGGCTACCACCAGGTGAAAGTCAGGAAGGAGGATATTCCGAAGACAGCTTTTCGGACCAGATATGGACAGTATGAGTTCTTGGTGATGCCGTTTGGGTTGACTAATGCCCCGGCAGTGTTCATGAATCTGATGAACAAGGTGTTCCATCAGCATCTGGACAGGTTTGTGGTGGTGTTTATAGATGACATCTTGGTGTATTCGAAGACCCCAGAGGAGCACGAGGAGCATCTGAGGATAGTGCTGGAGACTCTCAGGAAGGAGGAGCTTTATGGAAAGCTTTCGAAGTGTGAGTTCTTCCTTGACAAGGTTGAATTCCTTGGTCATGTGGTGACTGGAGAGGGTATCTCGGTGGATCCGAGAAAGATCGTGGCAGTTGAGGCATGGAGTGCTCCGAGTTCAGTAGCCGAGGTCAGGAGTTTCTTGGGACTGGCAGGCTACTACAGGAGATTTGTTCAGGATTTTTCCCGGATTGCAGAGCCGTTGTCCAGGCTGACCCGGAAGGACGTGGAGTTTGTTTGGTCAGAGGAGTGCCAGATCGCCTTTGATGAGCTGAAGAGGAGGTTGACGACAGCTCCAGTGTTGACGTTGCCATCAGGTTCTGGAGGATTCACTATCTATAGTGATGCATCGGGGAAGGGACTGGGTTGTGTGTTGCAGCAGAATGGGAGGGTGATTGCCTATGCTTCCAGGCAATTACGTCCTCATGAGAAGAATTACCCTACCCACGATTTGGAGTTGGCAGCGGTCATCTTTGCTCTTAAGTTGTGGAAACACTATTTATACGGAGAGCGTGTGGAGATCTTCACAGACCACAAGAGCTTGAAGTATGTGTTTACCCAAAAAGAGCTGAACATGAGGCAGAGGAGATGGTTGGAGTTGATGAAAGACTTCGACATATCATTGCAGTACCATCCAGGGAAGGCGAACGTAGTTGCGGATGCATTGAGCAGGTATCCGGTAGCTATGTGCCTGACTACAGATCGTTATCTTCTGGCAGATCTAGAGAGCTTGGGCATTGAGGTGATAGTGCCTGGAGTTGAGATGCAGATGTGGGGACTGCAGATTCAGTCAGAGTTGGTAGACCGGATCAGGGCTACACAGTTTGAGGATGAGTCCCTGAGGAGCATCAGGGAGCAGGTTCAGATGGGTTTAGCAGACGACTTCACCATTGCTGATGATGGTTCCTTGCGGCACGGTACCAGGTTGTGTGTGCCGAGTGGGTCGTTGCGCGAGGAGGTTCTCCAGGAGGCGCATCGATCCCAGTACTCTATGCATCCAGGTGCCAACAAGATGTATAGAGATCTGAGACAGCATGTATGGTGGTATGGGATGAAGCGGGAGGTAGCACGCTTCGTATCCCGATGCTTAGTGTGCCAGCAGGTGAAGGCGGAGAGGCAGAGGCCAGGAGGTTTACTCCAGCCGTTACCCATTCCGGAGTGGAAATGGGAGCATGTGACCATGGATTTTGTTTCTGGACTTCCCCGTTCTCCAGGCGGGAAGGATGCGATTTGGGTCATCGTGGACAGGTTGACCAAATCGGCCCACTTCCTACCATTCAAAGTGGGTACGTCTACAGAGAGACTCGCAGAGATGTATGTGCGCCAGATAGTCAGACTGCATGGAGTTCCAGTGAGCATAGTATCAGATCGGGACAGTCGCTTCACTTCGCATTTCTGGAGGAGTCTGCAGGCTAGCTTGGGTACCCAGCTCAAGTTTAGTAGTGCGTATCACCCACAGACAGATGGTCAGTCAGAGAGGACCATTCAGACACTTGAGGACATGCTTCGGACCTGTGTTTTGGATTTCAGAGGCTCTTGGGAGGATCACTTGCACTTGGTAGAGTTTGCTTACAACAACAGCTACCAAGCCAGTATCGAGATGTCACCTTTTGAGGCGTTGTATGGACGGAGGTGTCGCACTCCGTTATCATGGGATGATGTAGGTGAGAGAGCTTTGCTTGGCCCGGAGATGGTGGTTGATGCAGCGGAGAAGGTCAAGCTCATTAGAGATAGACTTCGGGTGGCGCAGGACAGGCAGCGGCATTGGGCCGATAGCCACCGGAGACCTTTGGAGTTCGAGGTACAGCTTAGAATCTAGATTTTGTTCTTGTGTTTGCTTGTGATTGCTTGTTTTAGACTAAGTGCAGAGACCTTGTTTGTGCTAGGTTGGAGATCTGGTGTTCCTGAGGATTTCTCCGACGCGGGGCACTATTCGCTTCGGTGGAGGCGGGAAGCTTAGCCCACGTTTCGTCGGACCCTTCCGTGTTCTTGAGAGGGTCGGCGCCGTGGCGTATAGGCTTGAGTTGCCACCTACGCTGGAGGGAGTTCATGATGTGTTCCACGTGTCGCAGTTGAGACGGTACGTGGCGGATCCCAGTCACGTATTGGATCACTCGGAGATCGCAGTGGGCCCTACTCTTAGCTATCCAGAGCAGCCGGTGGAGATTCTGGATCGGCGAGAGAAGGTGTTGAGGAACCAGACTATTCCCTTGGTTCGCGTCGCGTGGAGGCATCACTCTCCAGGGGAGTCGACCTGGGAGAGGGAGGATGAAATGCGCGAGCGATACCCCTATCTCTTCGAGCCCTGAGGTATGGTTCTTTCTTTGCATTCCTGTCCTAGTTTCGTCTTTTAATTTCGAGGACGAAATTATTTTAAGGAGGGTAGGCTTGTCACTACCCAATTCTAGAAAATAGGGTATATTTTTTTTTTTTATTTGATAAATAGTGTATTGTATTTAATTATTTATATTTATATTTAATTAGTGCTTGTCTTATTTTTATTTTGATTGTTTTAGGGTTTTGGCTAGCCTGGACCCATGTCAGACCCTAGTGGACCCATGTCCGACCCAGCCCGTACCCTTGTGAGAATTATTTTGGGGCTTAGAATTATTATCTTATTTTTAGGAGGTTAGTTGGAGAGTTTTGGAACTAGTTTGAGTGCATTTGGAGACCCGGAACCCAAAACCGAGTGAATAGGGGCGTTTTGGGAATTTGGAAAGTTGTAAATCCCTTTAATAGCATGTGGCCGGCCCCTACCTACCCCCACACCCGACAGTGAGCAGCAGCCCCTCCCCTTTGTTTTGTGTTCTCCACTTCTTCTTCTTCTTCTTCTTCACTTCTTCTTCTTCTCCACTTCTTCTTTCTTCTTCCTTCTTCCCCAAGGTGAGTTTCTTCCACTTTTCTTCTTTCTTTCTTTCATTTCTTCTTCCTTAAGCTAACCCTCACCTTGCATTTTCTCTAACCTAGGTGTGAGAAGCCTAGATCTAGTGTGGGAGATAGATTTGGAAGCTTGGAGCTTGAGGGAGTTGATTTGGAGGGAATTTGGGACTTTGGCCTTGGGATTCCAACTCCCAAGAGGTAAAACCTAACTTTCTCCTTTCTAATTATTTTTGTGTAGTGTTATTAGTGTTGTAGAACCCTCCTAGACCCTAACCCTACCCGTAGGAGGAAGTTGGAACTAGTTTGGGTGAGTTTAGAAACTTTGACATTAGGTTTTGTGTCGAATTCGGGTGGAATCCGAATTTGGCCCAATTTTGGGTGATGCCCTAGGTTAGATGGACCTAGGTAGACGTTGTCGGGTGTCTAGAGGGTGAGTGCGTGTCTCCGTTTGGACACGGGAAGCCGCGTCGCGGAGAAACGGGCGTTTCGGGCGAAATTGGGGCTTTTCGTCGTCGCCGATTCTAAGTGCGTGTGCGTTTCCGCCACGGGCCTAGAATCGACGTGGGAGCGCATTTTCTATGATCTAGACATCGTGTAGAGCGCGTGGGTAAATTTTGGGCCGATTCCGAGTTCGTTTGGTGTGCGTTTCAGGAGGTTTTCCGAGCCGCGCACCACGTGTTCGTCGAAATGACCGAACGGCCATTTCGACTTGGTTTCCTCGTTTCGGCTTTGTGCGCGCGTTGGGTTAGTATCGGGGAGTGTGTGCTAGAGGTTTCGAGTTATATTTTATATATTTTAGGGTATTGGTGAGTGTCGGGGTCGTTGGGCGTGCGAGGGGCGTGTTGTTTGTGTGTTGTGTGCATTGTGTGGTGGTTGTGTATATGTGTCTATATATATATAAATATATGTATATATTTATATGTATGTTGTTTATGTATATATATTTATATATATATGAGTGTATTTTTATCTATGTGCTTATGTGTGTATATGTCTATGTGTATATATATATGTATATGTGTAAGTGTGCTCGTGTGTATATGTATATATATATATTTGAATATGTGTGTGTGTGTGTATATATCTTAGAGTGTGTGTATTGATATATATATATATATTTTGTGTGTTTATATATATATTTGTAGCTATGTGTATATATATTTATGTGTGTGTGTGTTTTAGTGTGTGAGTGTGCTAGTGTGTGTGTGTTAGAGTGTGTAGTTAAGTGTGTGTATATATATATGTATCTAGTTATATATATATAGATATATATGTAGTTATATATATATATAGATAGTGATATATATATGTATATATATGGGTGTGTGTGTGTGTATGTGAGAGGAAAGGGGGGGGAGGACAGCAGCAGTGGCTGCAGCTGCTGCTGCACTGCAGCAGCAGCACAGCAGCAGCAGAATCAGCAGCAGCATCAGCATAGAGGAGCAGCAGCTCCAGCAGCAACAAGAGCAGCAGTAACAGCAGCCAAGAGCAGTAGCAGCAGCATATAGAGCCAGCACAGCAGCAGCGATGCGAAGTATGGAGCAGCAGCAGCAGGAATAAGGAGCTCCAGCAGTAGCAGCGGGTAGTAGCTAGCGAGGGAGGAAGAGAGTTTGATATATAGATATATATATATGTTAGATAGATAAGTTATGGATAATTATATTGATAGATAGATATTGATAGATAGATAGCTAGGTATTTAGATAGATAGGTAGATAGATACTAGATAGGTAGATAGGTAGATAGGTAGTTTTATCTATCTAGGAGATAGATATCTATATATCTATAGTTAGTTATATATATATAGATATCTTGATAGGTAATATATATATATATATGTTATGATTAGGTAAGGTAATGGGTAATCGGGTAAATGTGTGTGGATATCTAAATACATAGGTATATACATACTTAGATGTATATAAATATGGTAGATATATATATTACCTAGCCTAGATTAATAACTAGGTATATATTTAGTAGCTAGACAGCTAGTTAGAGGGCCTTAGGGCGAAACTTCAATACCTTGAGATACCGAGGTATCTCGATACCTTGAGATATTCAAGGTATTGAGTTTCGAGCGGGGTATTTGAGCATTAGCCTAGGAAATGCTTTGGAGTGATTTTTGTATGTTTATATATATATAATTACGCGTGCTAGCATAGGTTTTAGCGGGTTTAGGCGGGGTGCGTGGCCTAGGGCGAGGTATCGGATACCGAGGGTATCCCGGTATCTCGATTAGGCGAGTTTGTGAGTTTAGTGGCTTAATGAGCTCGGATTGACCTAGAATTTCAGGGGCACCCTAGTTTGACCTAGCTTTGACCATAATTGTCCCCGTTGACCGTAAAAGTCAACGTTTGACCTAGTTTTGACCTAGAGTTGACTTTTTGGACCCCGGGTTGACTTTTTGACCCGATTTTCACCGGTTTGACCCGTTCGACCTAGAATAGCCCTAGAAGCCTGTTTTTAATTATTTTATATCAGTTTAAATGCTTAGAACCCTGTTTAATCCTTGCTTTTCGCATTAGGTCCTTGCGACCCCGGTCCGGACCTCGATCCTCATCAGTTGCTCAGGACATCAGGCGAGTACCTACCTCTGATAGTTTCCATTTCATGATAGCGTTTATATCACTTGTTCTAGAACTGTAATACTTGATTCTGACACTTTATTACACGAGCTGGTACTAGTGGATCCCGTCATGAGGTGCTATCCCCCTTACCGTGTTCAGCGGGTACTCTATCACGTGTATTTCATCATGTGCTTCGGGTATTGATTATCATGTGCTATCATGTGCTTATTGTGCTCTCGCCTTCGTGTGCGCGAGCTATTATCATGTACGTAGCGTGTTGTGGTTGGATCCAATGGTATTAGTGGGGGAGGGGAGTAGTGAGTTGGTTATATGATCAAAGCCAAACAGTATTCATGTGTATGTCGGTTATGCAACTCACGCATAACGGAGTTATCGTAGTGACTTTCATGTGCAACCTAAGCCGATCATATAACGAACTTGTGCTCAAGGCACTTAGCTAGTATTCATGTTTCTCACCTGCAGTTACTTTTCCACTACTTGTATTGTTCTCCAGTTTACATTGCAGCTACTTCTTGTGCTCCAGCATATATTTATTTCCTGTGCATCTTGATTACTTTTCTATTGCTCGTCATATACACCTTACCATGTATTTGGAGTTGCTTTCAGAGTTATGTACTTCGCTCCAGTCCTGACTGGGCATATTTTTTCCAGAGGATCCTGAGGACTATTGCCCTACGTTCTACGGGCCTGGTGTTGACGACTGTTGTGACCCCGAGGAGGAGTGCGCCGAGGAGACGCCTATAGCACCCTAGTTAGCTAGGTGGGTTTCCTGGGTTTTTCCAGTGGTTGTATTTTGGATGACTGTACTTATTCTTTTGTGCTTCTGTGAGATGTTGTAGCTTTTAGACTTGGACTGTATTATTTTGGATTGTCTCGCCCTCTTGGTTCTGGTTTTCTTTGTTTATATCATATCGTGCTTATTTCTTCCCCTAGATTTTGTGATTGAGATTCATATATATATTGCGTGGTTGCCCTCCTTCGGGAGAAGATTATTTGATATATATATTGCGTGGTTTTGCCCTCCTTTTGGAGAGGTCATGCCGGATTTTTCAGTGAGATATAGATAGATATGGTTGACCTAGAACGGACCTTTACAGCGTTCTACCGCCGATTCTGCGGCGTAGGCTGGACGTACCCACGGCTCATGCCCGATTTTCGGGTGCGGGTCGTGACAATAAATACTGATTTGGAGATTTTAGAATCTAGTTAAAATAAAGGTTATCGAAATCAAAACCTTTATAGATGACTGATAGATCACGAGATCGAGGAAAGTAGAAGAATGATGTTTCAAATAAATAGATGGTATGGGAGCGTTGCATTTATATGATAAGAACATCCAGAGATCGAGGTTATACGAGTATACAAGATCTAGGGATTGCCCTCATCCATATCAGTTTTCATTATCATGGGTTACGTGCCGATTTTTCTTTCAAAATTATACCAAACTTGATACTTATAATTACCTCTGAAACTCCCTTGATCTTTCAATAACCCTTCTGAGTCAGGAGAATTTATTTCGCTTTCTGACAGAAACTTTGTATATATCCTTGAATTACGCAAATATCGGCTAGTTGAATAAAGTACTAGCGAACTTGACCTAGAAATTTTATTTGTCTAACCTGATAATTTATTTACTCTCTCATGTTACTTGGTAAATTATTTCCTATGAACTTCTCCTAAACTATCTAACTAGTTATGTTTCCTTCCTGATTATCCAAAAGCTTTTGTCGATGTTTTACCCTTTTTAGTTTGTAGGTTTCCCATGATTCTGTTACCTTCAATGGGTATCGTACAATATCTCATTTATATATCTTCTTCTAAACTGGCTCCTACTTGAATTTTGAAAATTTACCAAGGGAATTCAATATCGACCCATGATTCTATAAACTGTCCATATCTCAACCATATTTTCTTTTCACGTTCTTTTTCGTGTTGATAAATGCTCCTTACTGATAATTTTCAATAAATTTATATTACTATCTCTTCGCATTACCAATCTATTCTTCTGTCCTATTCATTCCTTAAATTTCGATGACAAAATTTTTCTAAGGTGGATAGACTTGTAACCTCCGGTTTCCAGAATTTCCAAAATTTTTAGATTTTAATCTAATTTCAAATATCAAGTTTATTAAATATGTTCTCCTTGAATTTTTAGTATTAGAATTATGAATAATGTTTTATTTTAGAAGATGATTTAAAATCTTTTATAGAATCATTTTCCTAAAGGTCGATTTATTTAATATATATATATATATATATATATATATATATATATATATATATATATTATAATACTCTAGCTTCGAATATTTATTGGTTTGAAATCATAAAATTATTTTGTTAATAAAAATCATTTGAAGTACTAGTTATTATATAATAATTTTGTATCCATTTGAGATAGTAAATAAATGACATATTTTCAATGGTTTTGGAATAAGGATTTAATTAGTAGCTAATTAGAAATTAGTTAGCCTTTGGAAGCTTCTTGGAATATTTTCTTCAACTTTAATCTTATTCCTTTAGAAATTTACAAGTTTACCATCTCTTGGGAAGCAAGTCATGACTAGCCTATATAAACCAATATTTCTAGGGTTTCGTTCCCAAGAGCTTTTCCCAATTCCAAGAATATTCAGCCACCACCACAAGCCAGCCCACATAGCCACCATCTCAACACATTCTGTGTCCAGTCAGAAATTTGTGCCCGCGTGTCTATGTGTCCTCCTTCGTGTCAGCCCATGTCGGCCTCGGATCTGACCTCGGGTGTCATATCCACTAGGTCGCATCCACTTTACATCCATAGTACATCCCAACCCTTTTTTCTGTGTTCGACACCATCTGGACACATCAATACCACCGCCAAGTTAGTACAACATCAAACCCTTGTGTCCAGTATCCGGACGCGATCCTACCCCGACACAACCAATCAACACATCAATCAAAACCCTAGCTCTAACCTCGATCTCCCTATGCCGGGCAGACGGTCGGCCTCCAGACCTCAGTGTCGCACGGAAGCGGTGCGTCGATCCGCCTCCTCCTCGCCGACCGATCGACTCTGATACCGTCGATCTTCCCCGCTCCTCGATCCATCCAATCCCCAAGACATCTTCGTTGCCTCTGGCCGTCATCCTCCGCCATTGTGGCCATGTCATCAAGCTGAGCCGTCGCCTGGTTCTATCGGAGCCATATAGAGCCACCAGATCTCCAGATCCGACGTTGACGTTAGGTATCGGTGAACCCCCGCACCCGACCAGCTCCGGTAACCTATCTCTGCGACCGGCTCGACCCCACGTTGTTGTCTAGACCATCCCGGTATCGTGCCACCGGATCTGCCGTGACCCGCGGGTCCAACTCCTCGTGTGCAGCCGCGAGTATCCGCTTCAAGGCTCCACCGGCATCGGTTCATCGCCGCCTAAACGAGATCTCGACCGATGCTTGGCCGACCGGAGTCCTCTCGGTGAGATTCTTCTTCCCTTCATTCTCTCTTGGTTTCCTTCATTTAATTAGTTCTAGGGAGAGTTAATATTAGTTTTAGCTTTTAATAAGATATTAGTTATATATAAATTTTTATTTATAAACTAAGTATGGTAAATTGATTTAATAAGGGTAATTTGATTAATGAGAGTTGGGGTTTGTTATATAAAACATATTTTGTACTTATAAGCTTTGGGTAGGGAATTTGTATATTTCTAATAAAAAGGTTGGCATATTTTCAATATAGTGAGATTGGTTATATAAATTGGGGCTTTGGGTTACAAACAAATTTTTTTGGATTTTTCTATATTTTAATCAATTAATGGTTTAGCTTAATAACTAGAACAACTCTTTTTCCTTAGCTAGACTTAACCATTATTGAACCTAGCTAATTTGTGCATCTTTGTCTCTTGGTTGGGCATTACGGACCTGTATTGCCATCTCAAAATTTGTGCCGAACTCCGATCCTGGACTTCTTTATATCGTTCCTAGCTATTTGGACTGCTCCGGACTCATTGGAACTAACTGTTACTTCTTTTAGGATCACCGTGAGAAGTGTGGCATTGTATTCATGCCGTGTCGACACGTTCATGTTTCGCACGTCGACTTCAACCAATCTGAGGCGAGTACATTCTCTGACAGTTTTTATTATGTTAATTATTACTATGATTCTAGTTGTAGTGTATGCTTGATTCTGACACTGTGGATACACGGGCTAGTATCATCGATATCTGTCATGAGGAGTCGTGATTGGAATCCATCGTACTAGCTGGAGGCGGAGAAATATTAGTAAGATTATGTGATTATACCCCACTTTTACATGCATCATAGCTCACCCCACATATCACGTAGGGTGTAGCCTAACCATTTACATGCCTCATAGCCTGTTATATATGATTATCCTTACTATTTCTCGCATCATAGCTAACCAGATGGTTAGCCTGACCCTACATGTATCATAGCTAATCATATATAGCAAGCCTGATTTAGTCCCAAGCCGATCATATAATAAACTAATATTTCAAGGCACTTAGTAGTTGTTTTATTCCTCTATTTTTAGTTTATACATTGCTAGCATTTAAATTTATCTGCTTTCACTACCTACCATTACCAGTGTACTCATTGCTAGTTATTTCTCTATGATATGATTATATGCCTCTCTAGTTCCCTTATATTCCAGTATTTCATTTCCATCATGTATAGTCACCACTCACTGCTTTATAGTCTTTCTCATTATAACTGGAACTGCTGTTAATTTATGTGCTTCTCTCCAATCCTGACTGGATAACATTTTTGGGAATGTTTTTCCACATGTTCTTGGACTTCAAGATGATGCTAGTTGAGACCAGGCTTGATGTACTGCTGACCTAGAGGTGACCTATGTTGAGTTCTAAACTAGTATTTCTTTATTCAGTTTCATGTTCTAGCTTTATTCCTTTTAGTTAGTTGTTGGATTACTTTTCTTCATGCATCTCTCTTAGTATTGTGATTAAGTTATGATGATTAGTTGTATGAGAATAATTAAGATAAATTTCTTGAGGTGTAGACAGCGTTCTACCGTCGATACTGCAGCGTAGGCTGGACGTATCCACGTACTCGTGCCCGATCATCCGGGTGTGGGTCGTAACACCACAACATCCCGTATCCAATGATACCGGGTCTCAATATGCTTGGACCAGCTATGAAATGCCTGGTTCTTCACAAGGAGAATAATACTCTGACTATCGCAAAGCAAAGGATACTGCTCTGCTTTAGCCAAATTTCCTGCAACAGCTTCTTCATCCACAACAACTCCTTGCAAGCCTCTGTCGCAGCAATATACTTTGCCTCTGTTGTCGACAAGGCAACACACTTCTGCAACCGTGACTGCCACTATACTGCTCCACCAGCAAATATCATTACATAGCCCGAAGTCGATCGTATCATGTCTACATCTCCAACTATATCTGCGTCGGTTTACCAAACCAGCTTCGGCTCGTCACCACTAAAAGAAAGTCTTCAATTGGCAGTGCCCTGAAGATATCGTAGAATCTACTTGACCCCACTCTAATGTACGCTTCTAGGATTAAAAGTATACTTGCTAACTGTGCCAACTGCGTGAGCGATATCTGGTCTCGTACACACCATAGCATACATAAGACTCTCCACATCTGAGGCATATGGAACCCGCTCCATATCTTCTTTCTTATCCTCGGTAGATGGACACTGCTCCTCAGTGAACTTAAAGTGAGCCGCAAGGGGGTTACTCACTTTCTTTGATCCGTCCATCCTGAAACGCTGAAGTACCCGATGAATCTACTTCTTTTGGGATAAGTGTAGCAGCTTCGACTCTCTCTCTCTCTCTCTCTCTCTCTCTCTCGGCTGATCTTTATCCCAAAAATAGTCTTTGTTGTATCCAAATTCTTCATAGAGAAGGCCGCGCCCAGTTGGCGCTTCAACTCTGTTATCCTAGTGGCATTCTGACCCACCAGTAGCATATCATCAACATAGAGCACTAAAATGATAAAATCATCCTCGACAAAGTACCTCACAAATACATAGTGGTCCGACGTCGTCCGTGCATAACCATGATCCCCCATAAATGACTCAAACTTCTTGTACCACTATCTCGGAGCCTGCTTTAGACCATACAAGCTCTTGCTCAACTGGCAGACCAAGTGTGACTTGCCCTTCTCACAGAATCCCTCTGGCTGCTCCATGTACAAGTCCCCCTCAAGATTACCGTGGAGGAATGCCGTCTTCACGTCCATTTGCTCGACCACCAAGTCGAAACTGGCTGCCAATGCTAGCACCACCCGAATAGACGATTGCTTGACGACTGGCAAAAAGATCTCATCATAATCTACGCTTTTTTGCTGACCGTAGCCTTTAACTACTGTCACGCCCCGATCCCGCAGGACGCCGTTCATCCTCGCTTAGGTCCTTGCGGGACCGGTCGTCCTCGCTTGGGCATGATGTCGTGCAAGCCTAAGTTGTGCTTGCACAAGGCCAAAGCTTGAACAAGGGCAAGTAAGCTATACAAGTCAGGAGCAATGGCATAATATTGCAGAAAAGTAAAGAATACAATGGCGTAAGAAAATAAGCTCTTTATTAATAATCAAGATGTCTTACAAGCGGCGCTTGGCCGAGATTACAGTTCTCTCAAGCTCTTTTTCTCTCGATTATAATGACATTGTTCCATACATTACATCCCTTTATACAAAAGTAGCTCAAAGCGATCTCGATACGGCTCAAGGCATCGACTCTAAATTTTGGGGTCCTTGGGATGAGTGTCACGACCCGCACCCGATATAGGGATACAAGTCGGAAACAACGCCCAGCCTACGCCACAGCATCGGTGGTAGAACGCTGTCTTGGTCTACTATACTATCTAAAATCTCACAATAATATAAAGTTTGCCAACAATAGCTCACACAAAAACTCAATCACAATCTAAAGCACGAGAAGATATGAAGGAAGTCTAAACTATACATCAAAAAATATAAATCATCAACAATAGAAACAAAAATCAATAACTCAAATAGAAGCCGAAAATAAATCCGGTACCAAAATGCCAAAGAGAACTAATTATGCTACCTAGTGAATCCGGCTATAAGTCAAAGTCCAAAGTATGTTGGACACCAATCTCTCGGATCCTCTGAAAAATATTTTCCAGTCAGGAATGGAGTGAAGTACATACTTCTGAAAGCAGTTCCAATAACATAATCAAGCATATAAACAGATATAGAAATGAAATACAAGATCACTAAACATATGAATGATGAATAAGATATATACAGGTAATGTACGAGAATATATAGATCAACAATATGAATATCACAATATGATAAAGTAAACTGCAATCTAAACTATCTAATGTGCCTTAGAATACGAGTTTATTATGTGATCGGGTTGGGTGAACATGATCAGGTAAGACGGATTACAAGTGAAGTATGTAATTAGAATATACACGATGTGTAACAATGGCTTTGATCACATAATCAACTCCTACTCTCCCACCCCCAACTAATACCGATGGATCCAATCACGACACGCTGCGAACACGAAAATATAACCACTATCACGAGCAGTGGGTGTACATAAATATCATAACCACCGAACACGAATGGTGGGTGTACACGAATAAGCACACTGAACACGAGCAGTGTATGAACACAAAGTAATATCAATACCCAGTATACACGATGAGATATAATGTACACGAGTACCCGCTGAACACGGTAGGGGATAACATCTCATGACGGAATCCATATAGTACCAGTCCGTGAAATCACTGTGTCGGGATCAATGTATACAATTCTAGAACATGCATAGATACAATATTATGAATTGAAAAGTATCAGAGAAATGTACTCGCCTGTGGTCCAGAGCAATGAATGTCAAACTGTCCGAACTAGTGTCACACAGACCTATATATGGAATATTGTATTAATATAAGGTTCTGGAAAGAAAAGAAGTTTAAACTAGTCAACTTCTAGGTCAACAAGTCAATTATAAGTCAACTATGGTCAACTATAATCAAACTATGGTCAACTACCCATTTCTAGGTTGCATGAGTCTAACTCAAAGATATTGGGCTCACACACTATGAATCTAGACCATACAAGCTACATCTTAGGATACTAAGATACCGTATCTCAGGATACGCAAACAAGGGATAAATATAACACATATGTACATATCAAACAATATTATATATATAAAATCCTAATTACCAATGCTAAATGGATACCTTGGTTTCGAACCAACTTGGTATTGCAATACTAAACCTCTATCTTGATACCCAAATCCAATACCTTGGTTATCCTTAATACCTTGACATTTATCTTGGTATCTCAAGGTAATATCACTCTAGTGTATATATATTAACTATCCAACTATAACTATAAACTACCATGTATTTAGTATTTATATAAATATAACCACATATAAATATATCTACATATAAATATATCTACTATATTATATATACATATACTACCACTTATAAATATATATCTACATGTAGAAAAATAGCTACATAATAATATACACATATAGTATATATACATAGATGCATAGATCTAAGACACAATATTACATAAATATATATATATACACAATATTATATATATATATATATATGCATATATATAAGTATATTTCTCCATGAAATAAGAACACAAAAGAATTAGATCTACAATTAAATTGCATATACATGGACCGTATCACCCCGTATCCCACTAGATCTAGGATACGCATGCGACACGAGTCCACCACACATCCAAACGTACCCCGAAGGATACGAACAAGTCATATATATTTTTTATGAACAATACGAAGAGTCAAATATAAATTTACGTGTTCGTGTCAAAATATGACATGCTCAAAGTCCCGTGTCGGAGGGAAAACCCCCAAATTAACACGTATCACCAAATTAATGGGATACGACCTACACGTACCCAATTATGGACACGACACTAGTCCCAAACACACAAGCACATGTCAAATTGATCTATATAACCAATTGACATATACAACAAATGTCAATCTCGGAATTCCCTCAAAATTGACATAAAAAGTACCATAACTTTCTCAATAGGCCTCCTATGAACACAAAACCAAATCCTATGGGTAACCTATGCATATGGGTTAATTTTCCATGGTTAAATCTCAGATTTATAACCTAAATTAAGGAAAAAAACTGAATTGTACCTATTGGGAGATGGATTCCCAATAAAATCTCTAAAATTGGTAAAATTGGCCTTCAACTTATAGATCATTGCTCCTCTTTGTAGATTCATGCTTCCTCCTTATAGATCTATGCTTTCTTCTTGTAGATCCATGCTCTAGTAGCCTCTAATGGTAATTTGAGAAATAATTGGGTAGAAATTTGGTAGGGATTTGGTAGAGTGAATTTTCTAGATCTAGATTTGGAATAAAAAAATAAAGAGAGAGAAAGTGTTTATCCCATTTATATAGGCCTCACTTGCCCCCTCCCTTAAGCTACTATGTAAAGTCTAAAATATCCCTTGGGGCCTCTCATGAAAAAATTAATTAAGGAGGGAAGCTTCTAGTCTAATGGGTTTAACATAATTAATCATCCTCCTAATAATTGGGCTTCTAATTATTGGGCTCAATTCTAACTAGAATTAAATGTTGGTCCATGAGTCTAAACTAAACTAGTTGGTCCACTAACACAAGTCCAAAATAAATCTAACATGCTAATAATAAATAAATAATACAATAAATAAAAATTTAACATGCACAATATTTAATTAATTATCAAATGACTAAAATACCCTTTCTTAGAAAATGTGGTAGTGACAAATCTACCCTCCTTAGAAGAATTTTATCCTCGAAATTAAAACTCTCACCCCTCTCTCTTGGGTCAGTCATATCCTATTCATACAAATCTTATTATGGTCAAACCCCATCAATCACAGTCTAAAATAGTATATATCCTATAACATACAATCATATCATTTTACATACTTGGATATAGTCTCTAACTATTATGAAATTCAGTCTCTGTCCTGTTGAGGTGTCTCCCTCTACTGGTATGGGATAAACTGTTATACCACCTGTGGCATATTCTATCACACTAAGCATTCACTAATCATCAACCTAGTCAAGACATTCTTAATACTGAGGGTTACCAAATACTAATGATATACTATAGTTCTAGGTCATGGACATGCTTAATTCACTGGCACTTGCCACCTAGGATACTATACAAAATACTGCTAAGATACTACCTTCTTTATCTGTTTCAATCACCAAAATTTCTCAATCATTCTCTTGCAAGGAACACTTATATACATTTTCAATCATGTGTTTTATTAGCACACCCTCGTCCAACTTATCATTCCCTATATGATGCCTTACTTAAATCTTGTTCATGTCTACACAAGGCATCAGCTCTCATATGCATTTTGATGATATCAGTATACCAAGTTACTCATGTCTCTCCTCTATTATGCTTGTACCTAAACTTTTATAATACGTGAGGTACTCCGGCTCTTGTTACTAGGGTATATCTTTTTATTTGATACTTGGTACAACTCATCCTCTAATATTTTTTAATCATCCTAAGGTTCTCATATATACACAATAAATACACAATTATCTTCTAGTCATTACAACACCATGACATCTCACTGGTATCCTTATACCCCTCAGACTATTCTCTGATACATACGACCTCTATAATCAAATTTAGCAAGATATTATTCTTACTTACTTCTATATATATATATATATATATATATATATATATATATATATATATTGTCTCCCTCCTCTACTGCTTGGATCACTTGTACTATTACTCCCAATTATCCTTCTATCCATATTAACCGATACACCAATCCAATGTACTTACAGTTACTAGTACATTACTCAGCTAATCCCTTATATAGAAATACTAACACTTTTGATATAGTAACACTAGCTTCAAAACTACATAATATATACCATTAATATTCTAGGACACTAGCTTCCTTATTAGATCACCTCATCACACTCACTAGAACTCATGATTACTTGTACTAGTTATTAACTTCTATAATTCACATGTTTCACTTCACTCCCAAAGGCGGAAATATGGTTCTATATCTCTATTGATGTATATGTATTTCTCCTCAAACCTTTTACAAACGGATACACAAATCAGTGATACATTTTTTCCATGACCAATCTTGATATTTCCCAACCTATGACATAATATTAACACTCAATCTTCCACTTTCTGATACTCATAAACTTCTACACTGACACTTACCACCCACTGTGCATCCTGCACACAATTTCTAGACACTCTTCCACCTACAGCTTCTAACACATCACTAGTCTCAATATCAGGTGATATACCCATCACTAGTCATATACTAGTGCACTCCTATCAATGCTCTACTATACCTTAATACAAGTCCTACTACTTTAGCACAATGTATTATTATTCCCTCATACTTTCCTATATACTTATGGGTATCATTCTACTATGGCATGCTTACTAATATTCTTTATGCATATATATTTCTCTACTCTTGACACACACAAGTATCAACCACCAAATTGAATACTGATACTAACTCATGGAACCACTACTGATACTCTCTACTCTCATCTCTACCATTAGTACCCATACTATCTATAATGACACCTATCATAGAACTATTGCGACAAAGTACTTGTCTTTGATCCTTAACTTCCCCCATTTAGTCTTTAGAAAATGGAAAACACGTCTTTCTGGGTCGGGGTCTTTGATCCTTAACTTCCCCCATTTTTTCCATGACCAATCTTGATATTTCCCAAACTATGACATAATATTAACACTCAATCTTCCACTTTCTGATACTCATGAACTTCTACACTGACACTTACCACCCACTGTGCATCCTGCACACAATTTCTAGACACTCTTCCACCTACAGCTTCCAACACATCACTAGTCTCAATATCAGGTGATATACCCATCACTAGTCATATACTAGTGCACTCCTATCAATGCTCTACTATACCTTAATACAAGCCCTACTACTTTAGCACAAGGTATTATTATTCCCTCATACTTTCCTATATACTTATGGGTATCATTCTACTATAGCATGCTTACTAATATTCTTTATGCATATATATTTCTCTACTCTTGACACACACAAGTATCAACCACCAAATTGAATATCATGCTCTATTATTTTTTAACATAATTTTCTTGATACTTAATTATTTACATAGCTCACCCAACTACATGAATTCATAATTATCCAGAACTGGCATGTTGATACTGATACTAACTCATGGAACCACTACTGATACTCTCTACTCTCATCTCTACCATTGGTACCCATACTATCTATAATGACACCTATCATAGAACTATTGCGACAAAGTACTACGCTATGGGTTATCCCTAGATTTATGCCTATTGCTCACATGCCTAACCAAGAACCACTTACAGACTCACAAGTCACACTCTCAATAGTCAATACTGATACTCAAGACACAGACCTAATACAATTCACCAATTATCACACTAACAAGGACTCTAATGGAAAGAAGCTCTATCACTACTAGAATAAGGGGGATTAGCGACGTTTTTTAGCAACTCCATGTAAAAACGTCGCTAATTTAGCGACTCCATGTAAAAATGTCGCTAGACGTCGCTAATTGGCGACATTTAGCGACGTTTAGCGACTTTTATTCAGTTTTTAAAAGATTAGTCGCTATAAGTTCAATTTTGGTCGCTATACGTCGCTAATATATCTAAGTTAGCGACGTTTAGTGACGTATATAGCGACGTTTATATTAAAAATATTTAGCAACGTGTTTAGCGACGCCATTAACGTCGCTAAAGTTTAATTTAGCGACGTCTTTTTTTGACGTCGCTAAACGTCGCTAAAATTTGGTTAATTAGGGCTCGGTTTTGTTTTTCCCCATCTATCGAAAATTCAAAAACTAAAAATTCCCCCCCTCCCCGCTCCATCGACCGCCTCTCCACCACGGCTACTCCGGCATCCCCCTCCTCCTCCTCGAGCTCTAGGTAAACCCTAACTCTCTCTCTCTCTCTCTCTCTCTCTCTCTCACAGAACACATGTGACACTGACACAGACACGACACACACACACAGACAGTGACACAGACACGGCACACACACTGACACAGACACGATAAGGACCTAGGGTTAGGGTTAGGTTTTTTGACATGGGGTTAGGGTTAGGGTTAGGTTTTTCGACATGGGGTTAGGGTTCGGTTCGAGAGCAAATGGAACTCTGTAGCGCAGTATACAGACATCCAAACTAAGTTGAAAAAGATCCCGCCGACTCCAAAATACTGGAGAAGGAAGCGGATTGGTAACCTCCAGGAAGAGATTAAGAAGGGGAGAACAAATTACTCAATCTTCGAAAGCTTCCACATACTGATGCTACTCAATCTTCAAAAGCTTCCACATACTGAATTTTGACCAATTTTACTTTGCAATGTCATCTACAAGACTATTACCAAAATCTTGGCTAATCGGATTCGATCCGTCCTCCACAAATTGATATCTCCATTCCAAAATGCCTGTCCCTGGAAGGCAAATATGTGACAATATGATAATAGCCCAGGAATTATTTCACACTATATCAAAACAAAGCTCTTAGAATAGCTCCTTTGCTCTGAAAATAGATATGTCGAAGGCCTATGACAAACTCAGTTGGGAAGTTATTAGTCACTCTTTTTGGCTTTGAATTTTGAGGAAAAACTCACACTTTAATCATGCAATGTATAACCACAGTATCGGGTAGGTGTTCACCGGTCACTTGTTGCATGCCAATACAGCCCTTAACTGATACTGTGGTATCAGGGATTTAATTGGCAAGAGTGATCAGTGCAGTACAGTTTAATTAGAGTGAAAGTATGTATTATATAGTTATGAAATGAAAGTATTGCTTATTTTAGACTTTGATAAATGGTCAGTTGTTTTGAATATTGCTTATTTTAGACTTTGATAAATGAAAGTATGTATTATATCAGTTATGATTTTTATAGTACGGTTAAGTTATGAAGTTAGGTGATAAACCACTGTATGTAATGATTTATATGATACAAACTGTCAATTTTGCAGAAGTATCTAGAAATGAATATGAATTACTATCTGCGTCATCGTTCATGGATGTACAACCGTCATCCTGATGACATGTGCGGTGTGTGGGATAAATTCATTGAGGGTGTACAGCAGTTCCTGTAGTTCGCCAAGGCGTTCCCTCAGTACATGGACGGTACCAAAATTAAGTGTCCATGTGTGAGATGTCGCAACAGGAAATATCATCCAGAAGTGGAAGTTATATATCATTTATACTCGAAGGGCTTCACGCCGAATTACTATCAGTGGACCGCGCACGGAGAACTTGTATCTCTAGCATCGGAGTCGAAACTTTACGTGGAGCCGTATATGGATGTCCACGACCACGATGCTTACGACGACGGGTTGGTGAACATGGTTTATGATACGGCGGGGCCTAGTTTCAATCCGGATAATTATGATGCGGCGGGACCTAGTTTCAATCCGGACAATTATGATGCAGCTGAGGAGGCACCGAATGTCATTAATGCTGCAAAGTTTATAGAGTTGCTGGAGAATGCAAGGACTCCACTATATCCTGGTTGTGAGGATCATTCACCGTTGGAGGTGGTTACAAGATTATTGAGCATCAAGTCCGATTTTAACATATCGCAAGAATGCTATAATCGACTGCTCGATTTGATTATAGAGATCTTGCCCGAGGGTGCAAAGTTGCCTAAAGACTTCTATCGATCTAAGAGGATGGTGAGATCGCTTTGGATGGGATACGAAAAAATCGATGCATGTCGCAACGGGTGCAAGTTGTACTACAAAGACGACAAGGATGAAGATGCGTGCAGATTCTGTGGTGTTAAACACTACAAGGCCACTGTTAGAGGAAAGTCTGTTGGTGCAAGAAAGCCTACCGATTCGATGCACTACTTGCCTTTGATGCCGCGGTTGCAGCAGTTGTTTATGGTTAAGGAGACTGCAGAAAACATGAGTTGGCACAGGCAAAAACAGATCGAAGGAGTATTGGATCATCTATCCGATGGAGAAGCATGGAAGCACTTTGATCGAGAGTATCAATATTTTGCCAAGGAAGCGCATAATGTCAGATTAGGGCTCTCCTCTGACGGTTTTACCCCATTCAGACTTTCGGGCTCCCAGTATTCGTGTTGGCCTGTGATCGTCACTCCGTATAATCTACCGCCTTGGATGTGCATGAAGACTCTGTATGTTCCTAACCGTTATTATCCCGGGTTCGAACAATCCGAAGAGGAACATCGATGTGTATTTACAGCCTTTGATAGATGAGTTGAATCAGCTGTGGGACACGTACGATGTTTCTAGAAAGCAGAATTTTCAGATGAGGGCAGCACTTATGTGGACCATCAACGACTTTCCGGCCTATAAAATGTTATCGGAATGGAGCACCCATGGTCGTCTCTCATGTCCGTATTGCATGGACCGTACTCAGGCTTTTCGTTTGAAACACGGAGGCAAACCGTGCTTCTTGTCACGCCCCGATCTCCCGCAGGCAAATCGGCCATTCCCGCTAGGCGGGAATCACCCTCGCCAGCGCTCCCGCGGAACGATCGCTTAACCCATCCAGGCGTGATGCCGCACGAGCGTGATCCACGCCCGTACAAGGCCATGGTTCATTGGCTAGCGGCAAGAGTTCTAAGCCACAGAGTCGCACAGATTGTCCGAGTGCAGCGGAGTCATGAACGCATAGGCGATCGATAACAGGTTCACTGAGTTGACAAATATAGCAGAAGCATTGGAACACAAGTTGAAGTAAAGCAAGCTCTTTTATTGATATAAACTTGTGTTACAGGCGGCGTATAGCCGAGATTACAAGTCGCTCAAGCCTCTCTCTCTGAAACAATAAAAGCGTGCCAAGTGGCTACAACTGTGGAATGATTGTACTGGCGATGGTTCAGGCGACGCTCCAACATTATGTCTTGTATATGTGCTTCAGTCCCGGACGCACCGTTGCTTCGGAGTGATCTCCACGCCTTAGCACGTACGAAGGAGGCGTCCGCACCGAACGAGGTTCTCCCGCACCCTGTATACAAACTGGTGGATTATCAGTACATTGAATGCACTGGTGGAGAAGCTACTCGCCCGCTCGACAAATCCAAACACGTAATACAGGTTCCGTGCACAACTATTAAGTTGTCTTTCTAGTTGCCTTAGGATCAGTTTCATGCAAGCATTGAATAGCCTAACGTGTCGGGCAGTGCGTCGTGCGATGTTTGAGAAAACACGGCGAGACTTACCAACTTACCATTTCTCCTTCCCTGTCCAAGGCAAACATGATTAATTCAAGCACGGTAAGTATAAACATTCAGGAGGCAAAGCATATGCAACACGAGGGTCATTTTAACATGATCGTTCAGGTGTTCAGTTGTTCATTCATGCGATGCAGTGACTCGCACGCGGATAGCCACTAAGCGAGGATGACTTATCTATATGAACATGAGTCGCTGGCATAGCCATAAAGGACCAGTTATAGTCTTGAACAAGGAAGAAAAGCAACTAAGATGCAGTGGTGGTTGCAGACCATCCTGTCCAGATGCAGTAGACTATCGTGCAGTTCGTTATAGTCTTGAACGAGGATGGTAAGCAACAAAGATGCTGTGGTGGTTGCAGACCATCCTGTCCAGATGCAGTAGACTATCGTGCAGTTCCATCCGGATCGAAACGGTTCCAGTGCCCCGGTGACCGCCCGTGGAACTATACCTCATTTTCAAGTTGTCCACGACATGCAGGTCAGGGTCTCGGTCTGGTACAGGAACAAGTTCGATGCAGTATATGTATATATTGAACAAGTCCGGTATGGAACGAGTTCAATGCAGTATATATACAGAACTTGTTGAGGCAGGATTCAGTGATTCAGTAGGGCTTGCCAGGCCAGTTGATTCAGTAGTTTGCTCCACGAGCTGTGATTCAGTGATTTATTCAGTCAGGGTGCAAATTCCCTGGTTCGGGAATTGCCTTGATGACCTAACGGTCCCGGATACTTGCAGGTTCATTCAGGCACGGGACGACTACGTAGTAGTCTCCCGGGGTTTGGATGAAAACATGGCAACGTACAAGCAGACAAGCATGCGTTTCTAAGGAACATAAACAGACACGTTTGCTCGGACCCGAAGGTAAGCCGAGAGATGAAACCGTTAAGGGACTTAGCATGCGAGGGTCTGTATATAAGCAGTATTTCATTTCCATGTTCTAGCAAGCAATACAGTTGGGATTATTCCCTTAGCTAGGTGCGTTGGATTTATTAGCATGCAGGGGGTGAATCACCTAGCGACTAGCATAAATATTCCAGATTTTTATGTGTGCTGGCTAAGCAAAGACAAGTTCACCGTAGCCACCCACCTTAGCGATGATTCGCCTCGGCAGAGCGATACGTCTGAGCGAGCCTCTGAAAGCCCAAGCCGGATTCCTGTAGGGACAAGTCTGGATATCTTTTGCTTCTTGATCGAGGCAAAGCGGGTCGGAACAGCTGCACTTTTGCCGTTTGAGACGGCAGTCCGCTTGAGCGGAACAGGGTATTACACTTCTTCGATTGTCATCGACAATTTTTGCCGAAGGATCATCCGTACTGGAGGAACCGGAATGCTTTTCGTACAGGAGTTGTAAAGAAGGCCAATCCACCGCCAAGGTGGCCCGGATGCACGATATGGGAAGAGATAAAAGATTTACCAAGTGCTATCGAAGAGCCTGCTAAGGGGTACAAGTGTGACGGATTTGGTCACACCCATAACTGGACGAAAAGAAGTATATTCTGAGATCTGCCATATTGGAGCACCAATCTGATCAGACATAACCTTGATGTCATGCATATCGAGAAGAATGTGTTTGATAACATAATTAATACTGTAATTGAGGTAAAGGGGAAGACGAAAGATAATCCGAAGGCCAGGTTGGACTTAGAAGAAATATGTAGACGTCCAGCATTGCATTTGATAGAGGAGGGGAATGGAAAGTTAAATCAACCTAAGTAGAATGTAGATCAAGGTTGGAAATAAAATATATTGCATGTAGAATGTAACTATATTTTGATTGTAGAATATAGATCAAGGTTGGAAAATTGACGAAGTAGAATGTAACTATATTTTGACTATAAAATATATTCCATTAACGAATATATGTATTATATTTTGACTGTAGAATACTTTGAGATAGAGATATGCATCACATTTCGACTGTAGAATGTACTATATATTTGTGTTTCTCTATATTCATCATATGTTGTTATCAGATATGACAGGACGACGCGGAGGATTCGGCAGGCCCCGAGGTAGACAGAATGCTCCTCCGGTACTGCCTACTGTGGGATCTGGATCATCGTCGCCCAGTACTCCAGTATATCGATCACTCACATCTCCGACTGTTGGGACGAGTAGTTCCAGGCGTGATAGTACACCCTCGTCCAGCGTTCCTCCTGCTGACGGAACCATGGGGACAGATGAGCATGTCGAGGAGGTCGTGCCCACGTTGTCCCAGCATCAGCAAGATCCACCATGCGCACCTCCGGAGGAGACGAGGACAGATATTTGGGCCAACGGTATAAAGTAAGTCAATTAGATGGTTTAGTATAATATATATCGTGTATTTCTTTATTCATCGTATATTGACTTTTTCAGTATTCTAAATTATTATTATCTCTATATAGATATCGTCCATCGTCGGTTCAGAGATGCCTGGGCCAATTTCTGAGGAACAACTACGGTGGCCCTTGGATCAACTACTCTGAGGCTCCGGATGAGAGGAAGGCATTCTGGTTTGCGCACTTCCACGTAAAAGTATATTAAATAAATCCTCTAATTTATGAATATTATATAACTTATCTGTGATGCTCACTTACTAAATTATTTATTGTAGCAAACATATTTTTATCCTCCGCACCGGGCCAAGTTGATCGAGCGGCTTTTTTCGACCGTTGCCGCCAAGCTTATCCGAGATGCTCTGTATGACCAGAAGGCTCGTGATCGTGCTGGAAAACCAATCCAAGGTTGGATCAGCCTGAGCAGTGGACTGCGATGAGGGCTAGATTCGACGATTCGAGCTACAAGAAAAGGTCTGAGAAGGCCAAGGCGGCTAGGCGGAATGCTGCCAAGTGGTGTGGTGGCTCAATTCCGATGACGGAATATTTCCGTCGTTTGGTATATTTTTTCTTTTAAATTATATTATTTTAATATAAGTACCATAAAATGGTAGTAGGAAAAAATGTTTAAGTTTAGTACTAAATAATATATTTTTAACAGGTACAGAGGGGTGAGGATGCCAACATGGTGACCGTCTTCTTGGCCACCTATCGCAAGGACGGAAATCTCATTGATGAGAGGGCCTCGCAGACCTATGTAAGTATTACTTTACTTTGTGTTTTAATATAACTTAGACAATTATCGAGTTTCCAAACCTTTCTAGGCCGAGTATCTTAGGCTGCGTGAGCGGGCGACTGCTAGTGCACCTACACCTAGAGAGGCTGGTACTTCGTCGCAGCCCACTTCAGCTCCATCGGCGGACGAAATGTGGGTGACCGCAGCTGGTGGTCTCCAGAGGGATACGTACTACGGTACGGGCTCCTATGGTGCCCTGGTTGCGACGCAGTCATCTAGGGCCTCTCCGACAGCTGCACATTCCACACAGCCCTCGCAGTCGCAGCCCTCGCAGTCGTCGGCCAGAGTCCAGGAGGTCGTCCAGGAGGCCGTTGACCGTCAGATTGCGTCTCTCCGTGACGAGTTGCTACGAAGGATGGAGGAGCAGCCCCGGTCCCGGCCGCAGGCGGATGATCCGATGCTCATCGCATGATTCGATATGCTCGACCGCAGCATGACTGAGCTCCGGGAATTGACAAATGATATTAGAGCCTCCAATGACCGCAACATCATGGAGCTGCAGGCGTCACAGGTATCAATGGGCAAGAGGCTGAAGATGATGCAGGATTCAATGGTTCATAGCAGTACGAGGCTGTTATCCACCCTGAATTCTTACAACCAGCGACTTGCAGACTTGGAGCGGGCACGGCCTCCTGGTGCGCCTACATCGACACAGACTCCACCGACGTCACTACCTTCTCCATCGACATCGGTGTCGATTCCACGGGACGAGTATGAGGAGTTCTTATCCTTCAAGCGCGCGAGTGGTCAGCCTCCTGCAGATCCGCAGTAGTATAGTTAGTTACTGGATATTTATATTTTTTTTATTTAGGATGCGATTGTATGGATATAAATTTGCCATATTCTTTACGTTTACGATGAGATTTACTGGATGCTTTCTTTTCTTCAAATTTTATTATATTATTTATATTTTGGTTTACAACTGATGACTGATACTTGGCCTGTATTTACCCAGTACACTAGAAATTTTCCCCTTGGTGCTGCTACTGTGTTCTTTATTCAATTATTTCTACTACCATCATATACCTGATAATGAACCCAAGGGGGTTGGTAAACCCAAAAATATAATATATATATTTTTATTTTTTTGAAAATTAGCGACATTTTTAGCGACGTTTAGCGACGTTATCTTACGTCGCTAAATACGTTGCTAATTAGCGATGCTGTAACAAGTCGCTAAATACGTCGCTAATGACGTCGCTAAAATCGTCGTTGTACGTCACAAACTGCTGACATGGCAGTATTGCCAGGTCATTAAAGATGTCGGTGTAACGTCGCTATATAAGTCGCTAATTAGCGACGTTTAGCGACTTCAATAAACGTCGCTATATAGTGACGCGACGTCACTAAACGTCGCTAAATTTAGCGACACATTAAAGTCGCTAAAAATGTCGGTATAGCGACGTTTAGCGACGTTTTTTGTTTTAGCGACTTGATTTTTTCCGACTGCTTTAAAACGTCGCTAATTACGTCGCTAAACCAAATTAGCGACAATTTTTGGTTATTTAGCGACGTTTTTAGACGTCGCTAATTTGACTTTTTCTGGTAGTGTATAAAGAATTGGACTAAAGAACTGAAGGTATCCCTACTACTAAGCTAAAGAATGATGGAACAAAGTCCTATAATAGCAGAAATGAATAAGTATTGAGATGATACTTTAAGAACCAATTTAAGATACAATCTGATAATCATACACGTCTGTCTCATGACACTCAGAATCCTCGCCACGCCAGTAAGCATAGCTGCGATAAACGATAGATCCCATAACTTAGGTATGCACCTCTATAATCATGTCGTCTAGAATTCTCGTTGTGCCGACTAGTATAGCTGCGAGAAATTCTAAATTTTATAACTAAGATATGTACATCCGAAGTCAGGTCCCTATGTTTTTGCTACTCCAGCTAATATGGCTACGATAAACTCTATGTTCCATAACCAAAGCAGACGTTTTGCCTTCCTTACTGTCCCCATATGTCATCAGATGATACCGTAATTTAGTCCGTAAAATTTCTCTCGATATAAAATCAAACTCAATAACGAACACCAAGAATTTAAATCAACCGATCACCAAGAATCAAATTCAACAATCGATCACAAAGAATTAAATTCAACAACAACAAGTGAGATTGGACGGAAACAAGGGAAAAGATTTTCAATTAAAAATTATAATAAGATTCTCAAGGGTCGTCCCAGGAATGTCTCAAGAAATTTGTGATTGAGTATCCTCTCATCCTAATATCTTATATCCTACATCCTATATCCTATCGCAGGCTCGTAGTAGTACAACTAAGTCATCGCACTACCACGACATTGCATAACTTGTAAAGCCTGGCCTGCATGGGCCACCACTAAAAATGTGTCACGACCCGCACCCGGTATAGGGATGCAAGTCGGAAATAACGCCCAGCCTACGCTGCAGCATCGGCGGTAGAACACTGTCTTGGTCTACTATACTATCTAAAATCTCATAATAATATAAAGTTTGCCAACAATAGCTCACACAAAAACTCAATCATAATCTAAAGCACGAGAAGATATGAAGGAAGTCTAACTATACATCAAAAAATATAAATCATCAACAATAGAAACAAAAATCAATAACTCAAATAGAAGCCGAAAACAAATCCGGTACCAAAATGCCAAAGAGAACTAATTATGCTACCTAGTGAATCCGGCTAAAACTCCCGGTAGTCTCTTCAGAACTAGTGGGTCCAAGTCTGCACCATCTATAAGTCAAAGTCCAAAGTATGTCGGACACCAATCTCTCGGATCCTCTGAAAAATATTTTCCAGTCAGGAATGGAGCGAAGTACATACCTCTGAAAGCAGTTCCAATAACATAATCGAGCATATAAACAGATATAAAAATAAAATACAAGATTACTAAACATATGAATGATGAACAAGATATATACAGGTAATATACGAGAATATATAGATCAACAATATGAATATCATAATATGATGAAGTAAACTGCAATCTAAACTATCTAATGTGCCTTAGAATACGAGTTTATTATGTGATCGGGTTGGGTGAACATGATCAGGTAAGACGGATTACAAGTAAAATATGTAATCAGAATGTACACGATTTGTAATAATGGCTTTGATCACATAATCAACTCCTACTCTCCCACCCCCAACTAATACCGATGGATCCAATCACGACACGCTACGAATACGAAAATATAACCACTGTCACGAGCAGTGGGTGTACACGAATATCATAACCATCGAATATGAGCGGTAGGTGTACACGAATAAGCACACTGAATATGAGCAGTATGTGAACACGAAGTAACATCAATACCCAGTATACACGATGAGACACAATGTACACGAGTACCCGCTGAACACGGTAGGGGATAACATCTCATGACGGGATCCATATAGTACCAGTCCGTGAAATTACTGTGTCGGAATCAATGTATACAATTCTAGAACATGCATATATACAATATTATGAATTAAAAAGTATCAGAGAAATGTACTCGCCTGTGGTCCAGAGCAATGAATGTCAAACTGTCCGAACTGGTGTCACACAGACTTATATATGGAATATTACATTAATATAAGGTTCTGAAAAGAAAAGAAGTTTAAACTAGTCAACTTCTAGGTCAACAAGTCAATTCTAAGTCAACTATGGTCAACTATAGTCAAACTATGGTCAACTACCCATTTCTAGGTTGCGTGAGTCTAACTCAAAGATATTGGGCTCACACACTATGAATCTAGGCCATACAAGTTACATCTTAGGATACTAAGATACCGTATCTCAGGATACACAAACAAGGGATAAATATAACACATATGTATATATCAAATAATATTATATATATATAATCCTAATTACTAATGCTAAATGGATACCATGGTTTCGAACCAACTTGGTATCGCAATACTAAACCTCTATCTTGATACCCAAATCCAATACCTTGGGTATCCTTAATACCTTGGCATTTATCTTGGTATCTCAAGGTAATGTCACTCTAGTATATATATATTAACTATCCAACTATAACTATAAACTACCATATATTTAGTATTTATACAATACTATATACCTTATTTTAGTCACCTTAATACCAACCCATAATTAGTTTATAACTATCCTATTACTATGCAAATACCTACTACTCATACCTTGGTATCTCTTGATACTTACCTTGGTATCTCAAGGTAATGCCAAAATATTTATATATATATACTAACTATTCATCAATAACTATATGTATACATATATCAATCCAATATAACTTCTAGTATGTACTAAATAGAATAAATACTAACTACCAACTACACACTAAATACTAATACATATATACGTACATACATACATACATACATACATACATACATACATACATACATACATACATACATACATACATACCTACCTATAATATATATAACTAAAGATACTCATAACAATAGATAACTAAAATATACTAACTATTCCAATAATATTATATGCTACAACTAAATATATTATACATATAGTATACTAAAGCACAATTAGAAAATTAGGAACATATATACGTATATATTAATTACCATATATATATATATATATACATATATATCTATCTATATATATATATATATATATATATATATATATATATATATATCTGTCAAACTGTCGCTGAAGATTCTGCCCATTGTCGCTGAAGCTGCTGTTGATATTGATACACTGCTATTTTAGTGACAGTTTTTTGAAACTGTAGCTAAAACTATCACTAAAACTGCTGATACGCTGCTGATACTGCTGCTGTTTCAGCGACAGTTTTCTGCAATTGTCGCTGGCTGTTGTCGCTGAAACTCATGTTCTCCTCTCTCTCTCTTATGTTTATATATACAATGCATATATAAATATAACATATATATATATATATATATATATAAATATAACACCCATAAATAGATACAAAAATACATATAGCTATAATATATAACACTATGACAAATAACATATATATAACATACATACACCTCCACATATATATATGTACATATTAAATACATATGACAATAGCATAGTAATATATACATATATAACAACACATATATGTATACGTATATAAAATCATACACTATATAAATACATAACAATATATAATATAACTATATATATAACCACATATAAATATATCTACTATATTATATATACATATACTACCACTTATAAATATATATCTATATGTAGAAAAATAGCTACATAATAATATACACATATAGTATATATACATAGATGCATAGATCTAAGACACAATATTACATAAATATATATATACACAATATTATATATATATATATATATATATATATATATATATATATATATATATATATATATATGCATATATATAATTATATTTTTCCATGAAATAAGAACACAAAAGAATTAGATCTACAATTAAATTGCATATACATGGACCGTATCACCCCGTATCCCACTAGATCTAGGATACGCATGCGACACGAGTCCACCACACATCCAAACGTACCCCGAAGGACACGAACAAGTCATATATATTTATTATGAATAATACGAAGAGTCAAATATAAATCTACGTGTCCGTGTCAAAATGTGACATGCTCAAAGTCCCGTGTCGGAGGAAAAACCCCCAAATCAACACGTATCACCAAATTGATGGGATACGACCTACACGTACCCAATTGTGGATACGACACTAGCCCTAAACACACAAGCATATGTCAAATTGATCTATATAACCAATTGACACACACAACAAATGTCAATCTCGGAATTCCCTCAAAATTGACACAAAAAGTACCATAACTTTCTCAATAGGCCTCCTATGAACACAAAACCAAATCCTATGGGTAACCTATGCATATGGATTAATTTTCCATGGTTAAATCTCATATTTAGAACCTAAATTAAGGGGAAAAACTAAATTGTACCTATTGGGAGATGGATTCCCAATAAAACCTACAAAATTGGTAAAATTGGCCTTCAACTTATAGATCATTGCTCCTCTTTGTAGATTCATGCTTCCTCCTTGTAGATCTATGCTTCCTTCTTGTAGATCCATGCTCTAATAGCCTCTAATGGTGATTTGAGAAATAATTGGGTAGAAATTTGGTAGGGATTTGGTTGAGGGAATTTTCTAGATCTAGATTTGGAATAAAAAATAAAGAGAGAGAAAGTTTTTATCCCATTTATATAGGCCTCACTTGCCCCCTCCCTCAAGCTACTATGTAAAGTCTAAAATACCCCTTGGGGCCTCTCATAAAGAAATTAATTAAGGAGGGAAGCTTCTAGTCTAATGGGTTTAACATAATTAATCATCCTCCTAATAATTGGGCTTCTAATTATTGGGCTCAATTCTAATTAGAATTAAATATTGGTCCATGAGTCTAAACTAAACTAGTTGGTCCACTAACACAAGTCCAAAAATAAATCTAACATGCTAATAATAAATAAATAATATAATAAATAAAAATTTAACATGCACAATATTTAATTAATTATCAAATGACTAAAATATCCTTTCCTAGAAAATATGGTAGTGACAATGAGGCATGGCTATCGCTTCATCGGACGATCCAGCACCTGAGAACAAGCAAACTGTTGGTGGGTCAGCACTTTGGAGAAAGTACTGGTGAGTATAAAATTATCGAACAGAAGCAACACTCCCTGAAACCAACACTAAGTAAGCATGTGGCAAAATATTATATTACTAGTGATCTTGCTACTTTTACCTAGGTTCATTTTATACAGCACGGGATTAGAGTCAGTTTACATCTTTTCAAAAATATGTCTTTGAAACTAGTTTGCATATTCAAACATTCAAGCGAGCTATAGGGACAGTGTTCTATCGTGCAGTGCGCAGCATGTATCGTGAGCCATATTCGATCTTTTAGGAACAAAAGTTATCTCTAGTGAATTGTTCATCTCGAGTCAAGACAAGTGCATCAAGTGGACTATTCGATTCAATGCAATGGGGCCAGCAGCATATTCAAGTAAAATAGATATATTTTATTTAGCATAAATGACAAGGAACATAAGAAAATACAAGTGATCACTTATTCAGTGATCATTACCCATGGCCGAATGGTTATCCCTGCAGCAGGCATATACGTTAGCAATATATATATATATATATATATATATACATATATATATATATATGAGGTTCTTCTTCCTTGTTCGTCTCTGCATCAAACAGTTAGGTATGCAAGAAGGCTAGCCTAACATGCGCCCTAACTACATGATGGTCCCCTCCACGGGATTATCAGTTGGGACGTACAAGCCCATCTCACTAATAGACCTCTATCATTACACTCCCGTAAATAAGGACTTCTAGCCTTAGGTCTCTAGATCTCTCCCAGGCCGAACGATCCCAGTGCCCCAGAAAACGCTCGAGAGATAAACCTTATGCACAAGTTGTCCAGACTAAATGCATGAATGCAATTAACTATCAGATAAAAAATGGTATCATGCAACTGATGAACGATGAACGAGCAAGCAAGCATATCAATCAAGCCATAAAGCTGGAGCTCTCTATACTCTTGCCTAATAGCCACACCTTCATGCCTCAGGGTGGACTATTAGTCTAGATGCACCATTTTAAGCTATTCATACAGTTCTATCTCTTTACAAAGCGATCAATGAAACATGTTCAAGCAATCTAGCTCTTTTAACAAGTAACAGGCAAGAACAGTTTTATAGATCTAGCGTGTAATTCTATCTTTTTAGTGCGATAGTGAAGAGGCAAGCAATCTAGTATTAAGCAAGCATAGTAGTCATTCCTCTATCTCTCTTAGACAAGCATGTAGTTCTACTCTAGTTTAGCATACGATGGAAACATATGAATATTCTTTTATTCTTGTTTATTAGCATGGCAGTGGTTCGTTCGATAGCGGTGTCCATATAACTAAGCATGCAACGATTCTATTTTTTCTTAGCATGGCAAAGGTTCTATCTCTTTTAGAAAAGCATTCAATTTCTCTAATTAGGCAAGCAGATTCCTTTCAATGACAAGCAATACAAGTTCTTTTATTAAGCATGCAGAGTCAGGTTCTATCATTCTTCTTATAAAACTATCTTCTTAGAACAATCAGTAGAAAACTCATATTCATTATTAAGACGTGCAAGAATCAGAGAATAAAGTTCTTCCCACTCACTTAGATCAATCATCTTGTGTTTCGATCGAAGAACACTTCAAGAAGGCTTTTGTTCGAGCCAGCAAAGTGATATCTCTTGTACATAGTGCCTACGCGAAGTGGGACACTACATACTTACCCACCAAGAAAGAGTTTCGTCCTCGAAACTCAAGGAGAAACTTTCGATATCCAGAGCAGTAATAGTCCTCATCCCTCACCATCCTCAATCAAAAACTCTAGCAATCAGAACTCAATAAAACTCTAGCTATCAGAAAATCACAAATCACATCTCAAGCAATAAAATAATCCAGAAAAATTTTACCAGCAACTTTGAGAATATTTACGGACTTATTGTATGGAACGCTCATTAAGGCAACGATATCAAGTGGCAAATAACATCTTGAGTTGAAGCTAAGCAGCGGAATGACCATAGGGTCGAGTAGCTCTGATACCATTATGTCACGCCCCGATCCCGCAGGGCGCCATTCGTCCTCGCTTGGGTCCTTGCGGGACCGGTCATCCTCGCTTGGACATGATGCTATGCAAGCCTAAGCTACGCTTGAACAAGGCCAAAGCTTGAACAAGGGCAAGTAAGTTATACAAGTCGGGAGCAGTGGCACAATATTACAGAAAAGTAAAGAACACAATGGCATAAGAAAATCAACTCTTTATTGATAATCAAGATGTGTTACAAGCGGCGCTTGGCCGAGATTATAATTCGCTCAAGCTCTCTGTCTCTCGATTACAATGACATTGTTCCATACATTACATCCCTTTATACAAAAGTAGCTTAAAGCGATATCGATACGGCTCAAGACATCAACTCTAGATTTTTGGGTCCTTGGAATGATGCACGGCTATCACTTCCTTAGACGATCCAGAACCTTAGAACAAGCAAATTGTTGGTGGTTCAGCACTTTGGAGAAAGTACTGGTGAGTATAAAATTAACGAATAGAAGCAACAGTCCCTGAAACCAACACTAAGTAAGGATGTGGCAAAATATTACATTACTAGTGATCTTGCTACTTTTACCTAAGTTTATTTCATACAGCACAGAATTAGAGTCAGTTTATATCTTTTCGAAAATATGTCTTTGAAACCAGTTTGCATATTCAAACATTCAAGCGAGCTATAGGGACAGTATTCTATTATGCAGTGCGCAGCATGTATCGTGAGCCATATTCGATCTCTCAGGAACCAAATTTATCTCTAGTAGACTATTTATCTCGAGTCAAGATAAGTGCATCAAGTGGACTATTTGATTCAATGCAATGGGGCCAGCAGAATATTCAAGTAAAATAGATATATTTCATTTAGCATAAATGACAAGGAACATAAGGAAATACAAGTGATCACTTATTCAGTGATCCTTACCTACGGCCGAACGGTTATCCCTGTAGCAGACAAACAAGTTAGCAACATATGCATATATATAAAAACGAGGTTCTCCTTCCATGTATGTCTCTACATCAAACAGTTAGATATGCAAGAAGGCTAGCCTAACATGCACCCTAACTACATGATGGTACCCACCACGGGATTAGCAGTTGGGATGTACAATCCATCTCACTAATAGATCTCTATCATTATCCTTCCATAAATAAGGACTTCTGGCCTCAGGGTATCTACATCTATCCCAGGCTGAACGATCCCAGTGCCCCAGGAAACGCTCGAGAGATAAATCTTGTGCACCAAATTCATGAATGCAAGTTCCTATCAGATAAAAAATGCTATCATGCAACTGATGAACAATGAACGAGCAAGCAAGGATATCAATCAAGCCATAGAGCCGGAGCTCTCTATACTCTTTCCTAATAGCCACACCTTCCTGCCTCAGGGTGGACTATTATTCTAGATCCACTAGTTCTATCTCTTTACAAAGCGATCAATAAAATATGTTCAAGCAATCTAGCTCTTTTAACAAGTAACAGGCAAGAACAGTTTTATAGATCTAGCATGCAATTCTATCTCTTTAGTACGATAGCAAACATGCAAGCAATCTATTATTAAGCAAGCATACTAGTCATTCCTCTCTCTCTCTCTCTCTCTCTCTCTCTCTCTCTTAGACAAGCATGTAGTTCTACTCTAGTTTAGCATGCGATGGAAATATATGAACATTCTTTTACTCTTGTTTATTAGCATGGCAGTGGTTCGTTCGATAGCGGTGTCCGTGTAGCTAAGCGTGCAACGATTCTATTTTTTCTTAGCATGGCAACGGTTCTATCTCTTTTAGACAAGCATTCAAGTTCTCTAATTAGGCAAGCAGATTTTTTTCAATGACAAGCAATACGATTTCTCTTATTAAGCATACAAAGTCAGGTTCTATCATTCTTCTTATGAAACTATCTTCTTAGAACAATCAGTAGAAAACTCAGATTCATTATTAAGGCATGCAAGAATCAGAGAATAAAGTTCTTCACACTCACTTAGATCAATCATCTTGTGTTTCGATCGGAGAATACTTCGAGAAGGCTTTCGCTCGAGCCTGCAAAGTGATATCTCTTGTATATAGTGCCTACGCGTAGTGGGGCACTACATACTTATCCACCAAGAAAGAGTTTCATCCTCAAAACTCAAGGAGAAACTTTCGATATCCAGAGCAGCGATAGTCCTTATCCCTCACTATCCTCAATCAAAAACTCTAGCAATCAGAACTCAATAAAACTCTAGCCATCAGAAATCATAAATCACATCTCAAGCAATAAAAAAATCTAAAAAAATTTTGCCAGCAACTTTGATAATATTTACGGACTTATTGTATAGAACGCCTATTGAGGCAACGATATCAAGTGGCAAAGAACATCTTGGTAAGCAGCGGAATGGCCATAGGATCGAGTAGCTCTGATACCATATTGTCATGCCCCGATCCCGCAGGGCGCCGTTCTTCCTCGCTTGGGTCCTTGCGGGACCGGTCGTCCTCGCTTGGATATGATGCCATGCAAGCCTAAGCTGCGCTTGCACAAGGCCAAAGCTTGAACAAGGGCAATAAGCTATACAAGTCGGAAGCAACGGCACAATATTACAGAAAAGTAAAAAACACAATGGTATAAGAAAATAAGCTCTTTATTGATAATCAAGATGTGTTACAAGTGGCACTTGGCCGAGATTACAGTTCGCTCAAGATCTCTTTCTCTCGATTACAATGACATCATTCCATACATTATATCCCTTTATATAAAAGCAGCTTAAAGCGATCTCGATACGGCTCAAGGCATCGACTCTAGATTTTTGGGTCCTTAGGATGAGGCACGGTTATCGCTTTCTCAGACGTTCCAGAACCTTAGAACA
Source organism: Iris macrosiphon (assembly GCA_036927795.1). Taxonomy (NCBI): domain Eukaryota; kingdom Viridiplantae; phylum Streptophyta; class Magnoliopsida; order Asparagales; family Iridaceae; genus Iris; species Iris macrosiphon. The sequence goes on from JAYESA010000005.1 coordinate 300,670,661, forward strand.
AGCAAAATTTTGGTGGTTCAACACTTTAGAGAAAGTACTTGTGAGTATAAAATTAACGAACAGAAGCAACACTCTCAGAAACCAACACTAAGTAAGCATGTGGCAAAATATTACATTACTAGTAATCTTGCTACTTTTACCTAGGTTCATTTTATGCAGTACAGGATTAGGGTCAGTTTATATCTTTTCAAAAATATGCCTTTGAAACTAATTTGCATATTCAAACATTCAAGCGAGCTATAGGGACAATGTTCTATCGTGCAGTGCGCAGCATGTATTGTCACGCCCCGATTTCGGCTAATCGATAATCGTCCCCCGGGCGTGATGTCGTGCACGCATAGGGCGCGCGTGCACAAGGCCTTAGGCATAAGGATATTCTTTAGAACCATGCAACAGAGTAGACATATAAGATAACACAAGGTTGAGGCATAGAAAAGTTTCTCTTTTATTCATAATGAACATCTTTTTACATCGCTTGACTCAAAAGTATAAAATGCCCCACGGGCTTACAAACTTGGACGCAAAATGAGATAGCCGATGTAAAAAAATATTCATTATGAATAAAAGAGAAACTTTTCTATGCCTCAACCTTGTGTTATCTTATATGTCTACTCTGTTGCATGGTTCTAAAGAATATCCTTATGCCTAAGGCCTTGTGCATGCGCACCCTACGCGTGCACGGCATCACGCCCGGGGGACGATTATCGATTAGCCGAAATCGGGGCGTGACATATTGGTATCAGAGCGTGCTTCAGATACTTTGATCTCACAAAGAAAGTTTCTAAAGAGGACCTTGTTCCTTCCGAGTAGACCCTTGAATTCGCTTGGCCAAAATGAGATACGTTCCATACAGTGAGTCCATAATATACCTTGAGACTAATACAAGTTACTTTCCTTCCAAGGAACGACTTCGGAGCCGGGTGCACAAGCGCAGATGGTGGCGCAAGTGCAAGCGAGTAGTTCAGGCACCTCGGGCAGCTCTGGGAGTCCAGCTGCCGTACCCTCTGCTGATCCGTTCAAGCGAATAATGCGTTTGATGGAGACGCAGCAGAAACAAGCTGAACTACGGCAGAGTCAGTTCGAGTCACGGATTGAGGCTCAATTCGTGGCGCAGCGATCACAGGCGGATACACAGCAGAAGCAGATGAATAGTCTGCAAACAATAGTGACGAATATGGTCGCCAACAATCATTCTGCATCCGCCCCCGCAACCGTGCCTATAGTTGCTGAAGCCACCGGACCGCAGAATTCCTAGGGTACCTTACCCTCAGGCGAGAATAGGTCAATCGTGTCGATATCAGAATTTAAGAAGATGTGCTGTGCTACGTTTAAAGGCACCGAGGACCCTTCCTTAGCGATGGACTGGCTGGTCGAGTTGGAGGACCACTTTGAAGCACTGTGCCTAGACGAGACCAAGAAAGTGGCGTGTGCCCAGCTTCAGCTCCGACAAAATGCACATGATTGGTGGGATGTGCACAAGCAAGCTATTTTGAATGAAGGTGGCACAACGGCTATCTCTTGGTCCGTGTTTCGCAAGGCCTTCGTGGAGGAATACCTTCCATCCGCCGTCCGTCGTGAAAAGGAAGACGAGTTTGCGCTACTGAAGCAGGGAGACATGACGGTGCGTCAATACGCTTCAGAGTTCAACCGACTTGCAAAATTTGCCAAGTCTCAGCTCGCCGATGCCGAAAGTCATGCACGAAAGTTCAAGCTCGGACTACGACCTTCTATCCGTGCTCACGTCGTAGTGACTCAATATCGTACCATGCGGGAGTCCTTGAATCATGCACTGTCCCTAGAGTCGCAGTATCCTCCAGTTCGCACCGGCGCTGTGCAAAATTACAATCACAAGCGTCCTGCCAACACAGGAGGAAACAATGCGCATAAGCGCCACAACAACAACGGCGGCTCCCAAGACTCGAATCAAGGAAGGAGGCAAGGACAAAATTGTGCCTACTGCCGCAAGCCAGGACACCACGTCAGCGAATGTCATGCGAGCAAAGGAGGATGTTTCAATTGTGGCAAGATGGGCCACATTGCTCGTAATTGTCCAACCCGTTCCAATGATCCATCTTCACACCGTCCGCAGCAGAATAATGACTCAGCTCAGGGTCAGGGGCAAACTCAACGAGCGAACCAGGCACCGCAAAACGCTCAGGGATGAGTCTATGCTTTGACTCAGGATGAGGCACTTGCATCGAACACGACGGTGTCAAGTATATTACTTTTTAATAATATACCTGCTCGAGTATTGTTTGATTCTGGTGCAACACATAGCTTCATTGTGACAGATTTTGCCGTCGAACACACATTCCCTATGACACCGCTAGGCTTAAACCTAAGTGTTAGTACTCCTTCAGGCGTAGATTTATCGGCTCGCTTAGTCTGTCGTGAAGGTAACATTTGCATCGGGGGACAAAAATTGTCATTAGATGCGATAGTTCTAGACATAAGGGACTACGATCTTATTCTGGGGATGGATTGGCTCGGCGCTTGTTCAGCTACAATCGACTGTGCGAAAAAGGAAGTCATGTTTCGTTTGCCCGGCGAGATCGAGTTTCTCTTCACGTGCAGTCCTGAGTCGAAAGCGTCGAATACCTGCATGGTGATCTCAGCAATGTCTGCTCGACGGATGATTCACTCCGGCTGCGAAGGGTACTTAGCGTCCGTTCGAGACACTCGGCAAGATTGCGCAAATGTTGAGTCTATTCCCGTTGTGGCAGATTTTCCTGATGTGTTTCCCGACGAGTTGTCAGGCATGCCGCCCGATCGAGAGATAGAGTTCACTATAGACACATTCCCAGAAACTCGACCAATTTCCAAGACGCCGAATCGAATGGCCCCAGCAGAATTGAAGGAGCTTAAAGTACAGTTGCAAGACTTGCTAGATCGAGGATACATTCGGCCTAGTGTATCTCCGTGGGGTGCGACTGTACTATTCGTAAAGAAAAAGGATGGCTCGTTGCGGCTCTGCATCGACTATCGAGAATTGAATAAAGCAACCATTCGTAACCAGTATCCTCTTCCAAGAATAGACGATCTTTTCGATCAGTTGCAAGCTGCCCGGTATTCTCTAAAATCGACCTCCGTTCGGGCTATCACCAACTAAAGATCAAGCCAGACGATGTGCCAAAGTCAGCTTTTCGAACTCGCTATGGCCATTATGAGTTCCTGGTGATGCCGTTCGGACTAACCAATGCACCCGCTGCCTTTATGAGTTTAATGAACCTTGTGTTCCGGCCCTATCTCGATAAGTTTGTAGTAGTATTCATCGATGATATCTTGGTGTATTCGAAGAGTGAGGAAGAACATGCAGAGCACTTGCGGACCGTGCTACAAACTCTTCGGGACAACCAGCTATATGCTAAACTGAGTAAGTGTGAATTCTGGCTAAGTAGTGTATCTTTCCTCGGGCACATCATTTCTGCGAGAGGCATCTCAGTCGATCCGAAGAAGGTGGAGGCCATTGTCGAGTGGAAGCGACCTGCATCCGTTAGCAAGATTCGAAGCTTCCTCGGGCTAGCGGGCTACTACAGACGGTTCGTGAAGGATTTTTCCAAACTTGCACTACCTCTGACTCGCCTCACACAAAAGGGAGTCGCATTTGAGTGGTCCGCCGACTGCGAAGCTTCGTTTAAAGAGTTAAAGCATCGCCTCACCTCTGCCCCGTTACTTGCACTACCAGACGAGATCTCAGGATTCCAAATATTTAGCGACGCGTCCGGGCAAGGCTTGGGGTGTGTACTTATGCAGCGAGATCGAGTGATAGCCTATGCCTCCAGGCAACTAAAGAAGCACGAGGAAAATTATCCTACACACGACCTGGAGTTAGCGGCAATTGTCTTTGGCCTGAAATTGTGGCGACACTACCTTTATGGAGTGCCTTGCCGAATTTATACTGATCACAAGAGCTTGAAGTACCTATTCACCCAGACGGACCTCAACCTTCGTCAGCGCCGTTGGCTAGAATTGATAAAAGATTACGACTTGACGATAGACTATACGCCTGGAAAAGGGAACGTTGTAGCGGATGCTTTGAGTCGGATCTTCGTTGGATCTCTGTCAGTCGATCGCAGGTTACGAAGGGACTTAGAAGAGATGGGCATCGAACTCCGAATTCGATATCGTGGCGCGCGGGTCGCTCAAATGCGATTCGTACCCAACCTAATAGAGTGGGTCACATCTACTCAGAAAGATGACCCTTTCCTAAGGAAGATGCATGAGCAGATTCTAGCGGGGAAGGTGAAGGACTTTGCAGTAGATGAAAATAGAGCATTGCGGGTGAAAGGAAGGCTATGCGTCTCCGATGATTCAGAACTTAGAAAGGAGATCCTTGCGGAAGCTCATTACGCAGCCTATATGATCCATCCCGGGAGCACGAAGATGTATAAGAACCTCCGAACGACCTTCTGGTGGCACGGCATAAAGAAAGATGTTGCACTCTTTGTGTCCCAATGCATAACCTGTCAAAGGGTGAAAGCAGAGCATCAGAGGCCGGGCGGGGAGATGCAAAATCTTGCTATCCCGGAATGGAAGTGGGAGCACATCTGTATGGATTTCATTGTTGGCCTGCCAAGGACGCAACGGGGGAACGACGCAATCTGGGTTATCGTCGACCGGTTAACCAAGTCTGCACACTTCATTGCCATCAAAAGTACTTGGAGCGTCGATCACCTCGCCCAGACCTACCTTGACGAGATAGTCCGGCTGCACGGAGTGCCATTTTCTATAGTATCAGATCGAGACGGGCGATTTATCTCGCGTTTCTGGGAGAGCCTTCAGTTGGCGATGGGGACCAAGTTGAAGTTCAGCTCAGCCTATCATCCACAAACCGATGGTCAGACGGAACGAGTGAATCAGATACTAGAAGATATGTTGCGCCTCTGCGTGATCGATTCGAAGTCAAGTTGGGACGTCTACCTGCCGCTGGCCGAATTTGCATACAACAATAGTTATCAGTCCAGCATCGAGATGGCTCCGTACGAGGCTTTGTATGGGCGGAAGTGTAGGTCACCAATCTGCTGGGACGAAGTCGGAGAACGGCAAATCCTTGGGCCGGAGCTGGTTGAATAAACCGTCCAAAAGGTTCGGTTGATTCGTGAACGGTTGAAGACAGCACAAAGCCGACAAAAGAGTTATGCCGATGCTCGACGTCGCCCCCTTGAATTCTTTGAAGGGGACCATGTGTTCTTGAAAGTCTCGCCTATGCGCGGAGTCATGCGGTTTGGAGTAAAAGGAAAGCTAAGTCCGAGATTTGTTGGACCGTTTGAAGTTCTCAAACGGGTTACTCCGGTCGCCTATCAAGTTGCTTTGCCGCCTGCCCTATCAGAAGTACACGATATTTTTCACGTTTCCCAGCTGAGAAAGTTTGTACACGACCCGAACCACATAGTCGACTTGGGGCAGTTGAATCTGCAAGCGGACTTGTCGTACGCGGCGGAGCCTGTCCAAGTTTTGGATCGTAAAGAGAAGCAGTTACGGAACCGAACCGTCTCGCTAGTGCGCGCCCTGTGGCAGAACCACTCGGTCGAGGAGTCGACCTGGGAACTTGAAGCTGATATGAGTGTCACGACCCGCATCTGAAAATCGGGCATGAGCCGTGGGTACGTCCAGCCTACGCCGCAGAATCGGCGGTAGAACGCTGTAAAGGTCCGTTCTAGGTCAACCAACTATCTAGATAACTCACAGAAAAATCCGGCATGACCTCTCCAAAAGGAGGGCAAAACCACGCAATATATATATGTGAATAAAATCCTCTCCAACAGGAGGGCAACCACGCAATATATATTTGACAATAATCTCAATCACAAAACTAGAGGAAGAATATAAGCACGATATGATATAAACCAGAAACAGAACCAAGAGAGCAAGGCAATCCAAAATAATACAGTCCAAGTCTACAAATAGCTACAACATCTCAAGCAACAAAAGAATAAGTACAGTCAACCAAAATACAAACCACTGGAAATAACCCAGGAAACCCACCTAGCTAACTAGGGTGCTATCGGCGTCTCCTCGGCGCACTCCTCCTCGGGATCACAACAGTCGTCAATACCAGGCCCGTAGAACGTAGGGCAATAGTCCTCAGGATCCTCTGGAAAAAATATGCCCAGTCAGGACTGGAGCGAAGTACATAACTCTGAAAGCAACTCCAAATGCATGGTAAGGTGTATATGACGAGCAATAGAAAAGTAATCAAGATGCACAGGAAATAAATATATGCTGGAGCACAATAAGTAGCTGCAATGTAAAGTGGAGAACAATACAAGTAGTGGAAAATTAACTGCAGGTGAGAAACATGAATACTAGCTAAGTGCCTTGAGCACAAGTTCGTTATGTGATCGGCTTAGGTTGCACATGAAAAACACTAAGATAACTCCGTTATGCGTGAGTTGCATAACCGACATACACATGAATACTGTTTGGCTTTGATCACATAACCAACTCACTACTCCCCTCCCCCACTAATACCATTGGATCCAATCACAACACGCTACGTACATGATAATAGCTCGCACACACGAAGGCGAGAGCACAAGAAGCACATGATAGCACATGATAATCAATACCCGAAGCACATGATGAAATACACGTGATAGAATACCCGCTGAACACGGTAAGGGGGATAGCACCTCATGACGGGATCCACTAGTACCAGCTCGTGTAATAAAGTGTCAGAATCAAGTATTACAGTTCTAGAACAGGTGATATAAACGCTATCATGAAATAGAAACTATCAGATGTAGGTACTCGCCTGATGTCCTGAGCAACTGATGAGGATCGAGATTCGGACCGGTGTCGCAAGAACCTATTACGAAAAGCAGAATTAAACAGGGTTCTAAACATTTAAACTGATATAAAATAATTAAAAACAGGCTTCTAGGGCTATTCTAGGTCGAACGGGTCAAACCGGTGAAATTCGGGTCAAAAAGTCAACCCGGGGTCCAAAAAGTCAACTCTAGGTCAAAACTAGGTCAAACGTTGACTTTTACGGTCAACGGGGACAATTATGGTCAAAGCTAGGTCAAACTAGGGTGCCCCTGAAATTCTAGGTCAAACCGAGCTCATTAAGCTACTAAACTCACAAACTCGCCTAATCGAGATACCGGGATACCCTCGGTATCCGATACCTCGCCCTAGGCCACGCACCCTGCCTAAACCCGCTAAAACCTATGCTAGCACGCGTAATTATCTATATATAAACATATAAAAATCACTCCCAAGCATTTCCTAGGCTAATGCTCAAATACCTCGCTCGAAACTCAATACCTTGAATATCTCAAGGTATCGAGATACCTCGGTATCTCAAGGTATTGAGGTTTCGCCCTAAGGCCCTCTAACTAGCTATCTAGCTATTAATTATGCACCTAGTTATTAATCTAGGCTAGGTAATATAGATATCTACTATCTATTAATACATCTAAGTAGGTATCTACCTATATACATATACATATCCACACACACATACCCAATACCCATTACCTTACCCAACATAACATATATATATATATTACCTATCAAGATATCTATATATATATATATATAAGTATAGGTATATAGTTATCTATATCTTAGGTAGATATATCTAAGTATCTAGCTACCTACCTATCTAGTATCTAGAAACCTAACTATCTACCTATCAATTACCTATCCATCTACCTAATTATCCATCTACCTATCTAAGTATCTAATCTATCTAACACTCTATCTATCTATTAATCTAGCTATCTATCTATCACTTCTACTAAGCTACCTAGCCACTAGAGCCACGCGACGCGAACCGAAGCTGCTAGCTGCTGCTGCTACCTGCTGTGCCTTTGCTGCTGCTGCTGCTGCTGCATAATATTGCTGCTATTGCTGCTGGTTTGCTGCTGCTGCAGCTGGTGCAGCTGCTCCCTGCTGCCAGTGGCTGGCCCCCCCCTTCCTCTCACATACACACACACACACTCCCATATACACATATATATATATCACCCCCTATATATATATATACATACACATATATAACTATATATATATAACTAGATACATATATATACACACCTATATATCTATATACTAACACACACACCTACACACTCACAAACACACTAATACACACACTCACACACTAATACACATAGCTATATATATATATAAACACCTATATTAATATATATATACACACATACAATTATATATATATATATATACATATCACTACACACACACACTCTAAGATATATATATATATACACATCTATATATATACATATACACACAAGCACACTTATACATATACATATATATATATACACATAGACATATACATATACAAGTACATAAATATAAATACACACATATATATATAAATATATATACATAAACACACATACATATATATAAATATATATATATATATATATAGACACATATCAATACAAACACAACCACGCACACAACACTCAAACCACACGCCCCACTCACGCCCAACGACCCCGACACTCACCAATACCCTAAAATATATAAAATATAACTCGAAAACTCTAGCACACACTCCCCGATACTAACCCAATGCGCGCACGAAGCCGAAACGAGGAAACCAAGTCGAAATGGCCGTTCGGTCATTTCGACGAACACGTGGTGCGCGGCTCGGAAAACCTCCTGAAACGCACACCAAACGAACTCGGAATCGGCCCAAAATTTACCCACACGCTCTACACGATGTCTAGATCCTAGAAAATGTGCTCCCACATCGATTCTAGGCCCGTGGCGGAAACGCACACGCACTTAGAATCAGCGACGACGAAAAGCCCCAATTTCACCCGAAACGCCCGTTTCTCCGCGACACGGCTTCCCGTGTCTTAACGGAGACACGCACTCACCCTCTAGACACCCAAAAACGTCTACCTAGGTCCATCTAACCTAGGGCATCACCCAAAATTGGGCCAAATTCGGATTCCACCCGAATTCGACACAAAACCTAATGTCAAAGTTTCTAAACTCACCCAAACTAGTTCCAACTTCCTCCTACGGGTAGGGTTAGGGTCTAGGAAGGTTCTACAACACTAATTACACTACACAAAAATAATTAGAAAGAGGAAAGTTAGGTTTTACCTCTTGGGAGTTGGAATCCCAAGGCCAAAGTCTCACAATCCCTAGAATTCACCTTCCTCAAGCTCCAAGCCACCAATTCTAGCTCTCACACTAGATCTAAGCTCCTCACACCTAGGTTAGAGAAAATGCAAGGTGACGTTTAGCTTAAGGAAGAAGGAATGAAAGAAAAAAGAAGAAAAGTGGAAGAAAACTTACTTTGGAGGAAGAAGGAGAAGAAAGAAGAAGTGGAGAAGAAGAAGAAGAAGAGTGGAATGAAGCAAAGGGGGAAGGGGCTGCTCTTGCTGCTGCTCACTGTCGGGTGTGGGGGTAGGTAGGGCCGGCCACTATGAAATAAATGGGGTTTACATGAAGGAAAGTCCAAAATACCCTCCCGCAACTCGGTTTTGGGTTTCGGGTCTCCAAATGCACTCAAACTAGGTCCAAATCTCTCCAACTCACCTCCTAAAAATAAAATAATAAATCTAAGCCCCAAAATAATTCTCACAAGGGTGTGGGCTGGGTCGGACATGGGTCCACTAGGGTCTGACATGGGTCCAGGCTAGCCAAAACCCTAAAACAATCAAAATAAAAATAAGACAAGCACTAATTAATTATAAATATAAATAATTAAATACAATACACTATTTATCAAATAAAAAAAAATATACCCTATTTTCTAGAATTGGGTAGTGACAAGCCTACCCTCCTTAAAATAATTTTGTCCTCGAAATTAAAAGACGAAACTAGGACAGGAATGCAAAGAAAGAACCATACCTCAGGGCTCGAAGAGATAAGGGTATCGCTCGCGCATTTCATCCTCCCTCTCCCAGGTTGACTCTCCTGGAGAGTGATGCCTCCACGCGACGCGAACCAAGGGAATAGTCTGGTTCCTCAACACCTTCTCCCACCGATCCAGAATCTCCACCGGCTGCTCTGGATAGCTAAGAGTAGGGCCCACTGCGATCTCCGAGTGATCCAATACGTGACTGGGATCCGCCACGTACCGTCTCAACTGCGACACGTGGAACACATCATGAACTCCCTCCAGCGTAGGCGGCAACTCAAGCCTATACGCCACGCACTACCAGAATAAGCGGTATTAGCGACGTATTTTAGCGACGTCTAGTTAAAACGTCGCTAAATCAGCGACTCTGTAAAACGCGTCGCTAGACGTCGCTAAATGGCGACATTTAGCGACGTTTAGCGACTTTTATTAAGATTTTAAAAGGATAGTCGCTATAAGTTCAATTAAGGTCGCTAAACGTCGCTAATATATCTGATTTAGCGACGTTTAGCGTCGTAATTAGCGACGTATATATCAAAAAAATTTAGCAACGTATTTAGCGACTTCATTTGCGTCGCTAATTTTAATTTTAGCGACGTAATTATGTGACGTCGCTAAACGTCGCTAATTTTTGTTTAATTAGGGCTCGGTTTTCTTTTCTCCGTCTGTCGAAAATTTCGTCGAAAATTTCGAAACCTTTCGAATTCCCCCGCCCCCCCCTCTCCGGCGACCGGATTTCCACGGCTGCGTCTACTCCGGCTTCCCCCTCCTCCTCCTCGAGCTCTAGGTAATCTCTCTCTCTCTCTCTCTCTCTCTCTCATGTGACACTGACACAAGACACTTGACAGACACGACACACGCACACAGACACGACACACGCACACAGACACACACGACACACACACACACAGACGCAGACACACACACACGACACACATAGACGACACACACACAGACACACACACAAACACGACACACACACGACACACAGATACAGACGCAGGGGTTAGGTTTAGGGTTGGGGTTAGGGTTAGGGTTAGGGATAGGGTTAGGTTTTTTGACCTGGGGTTAGGATTAGGGTTAGGGTTTGCTTTGCTTGTAAGTGTTTTTTTAGGTTACTTTTTGTTGTTGATTTTTAAGGGGCTTTAGAATTTTGGGCTTCTCAATGGATGTGTATCATAATTTTCTAGTTATACACTTTAAGTGTTTGTTTAAATGCTAGTGTGTGTGTTATATTGGAGGCTATGATATATGTATTTGTGTAGATGTCATATATATATATATATATATATGTGTGTGTGTGTGTGTGTGAGTGTGTGTGTGTGTGTATTTTCGTGGTTGTGTGTGTGTGTCCCTTAACTAATGAGGTGCCTGTGTGACTAATGGTGTGTATGTGGCAGTGGGGGAATAAGTGGTGTGTTGGTTAGCTTATAGAAGCTGTGATAGCAGTGTAGAGTGATATGCACATATCAGTACACATTATTTGGTGCTTACACAACAGGGTTGGGCAGCACTGTGCTGTGGTCGGGCTATGAAGTATCAGTAACAGCTGCAACTTATGTTGCACTGCTAGAGAGAGAGAGCAACACCGCAAGAAAAAGGGGAAGTATTGGTAGTTGGTACTGCTGTTGTATCTGTGTGAGGGAGCCAATTGGTGCTCGAGTTGTACTAAGGGGAGGAGAGTCACTGCTCAATAGCAGTGACTTAAGTGTTGTAAGGATGATGAGATACTTGTGCCTGTGGGTGTGTGAGTGTATGAATGTAATATCGTGTTTGAGTATGGATTATACACAGGTTGTACAAGCATGGAGAAATGAGCCTGGGGAGGGAGTGAAGGTCAGTTGCTCAAGCACATACATGGTGCTCTGTGCAATCTGATAATTAGAAGAGCAGAAGTTCAGTGATGAAATTTTAACAAAAATGTTAGCAGTGGCAGTAGTAAATGACAAGTGAGAAAGTTTGAGGGTGTGTATCTTGATAGCATGTATGTGGTGGTAATATTGAACTATGAAGTGACTAAAGGGGGGGGGGCCTGGATGATGCGATGTTCAGTTGAAAGTTAAGTAATTAGTGTAAGTTGGGTAATGCAGTGTCAGTGGGTGTATTGGTTAGTGTCACCCCCACATTTTTAGATGAGGATAATTTTGTCATTTTGTATAGTTATTTTATTTTTAGTGATTTAATATTAATTGGTGTGCTATTTAATTAAATTATGCTTCCGTTCCAATAGCTAATTCTTTGTTTTCATCTATCTTACTTTAGAATGATACATAAAGCTTTATAATCTACTTTAGAATGATCTATACTGCTACATAGTCAATTTGCTAATTCTTTGTTTTCATCTATCTTACCAGATGGCACCCAAGAGAGCGACACCTCCTACTGTTAAGGAGGAAGTTATGCCTCCTACTGTTAAGGAGGAAGTGATGCCGACTACTGTTAGGGAGGAAGAGATACCACCTGCGGGGAGTTCCAGTCACCCAGCACCTATCGCGGCGGTATCTCAGACGGGGAGTTCCAGTCACCCAGCACCCATAGCGGAGCTTGATAACATTAACGCTGCTTATGCGCAGTATTTGAGGGACTGGTATCTGCCCCATTTTGGAAATCCTCGAGATTGATACTATAATGTTTCATATACTTATATATTATGCATTTTGTGTTACTGTGATACTCTGATACTTATATATTATGTGATGCTGTTTATGTCCATTTTGTGTGAGTGTGATGCTGTTTATGCCCTTTTTGTGTTACTGTGATGCTGTTTATGCCCATTTTGTGTGACTGTAAAACTTTTATTGTCTGTCTATAATATTTGTGTGTATTAATTGTATGACTGTGATACTTTTATTCATATTCAATATTGTTAATCCGGTGTTGAGTGTTCCACCGAAGGGGTCGACGAACCCATAGAATTCAACGGAGGGTTGCTCCGGGTATATTTTAAATTAGAAATTTATAAATTGCAGGAATAATAGTTTGGAAAAATTCAGGTTTTTTTTTAATTTTTTTGTAACTTTAGCGACGTATTTAGCGACGTTTAGCGACGTCTAGCGACGTTACTATAAGTCGCTAAAAAAGTCGCTAATTAGCGACGTGCATTTAGCCGTCGCTAAATACGTCGCTAAACGTCGCTAAATATGTCGCTGTACGTCGCAAATTGCTGACATGGCAGTACTGCCAGGTCATTAAATACGTCGCTGTTACGTCGCTATATAAGTCGCTAATTAGCGACGTTTAGCGACTTTAATAAACGTCGCTATTTAGTGACTCGGAGTCGCTAAACGTCGCTAAATTTAGCGACACAAAAAAGTCGCTAAAATACGTCGGCATAGCGACGTTTAGCGACGTTTTTCCTTTCGGCGACTTGGTTTTTCCCGACTGCGTGAAAACGTCGCTAAATACGTCGCTAAAATTTTTTAGCGACGTTTTTTTGTTATTTAGCGACGTTTTTGGGCGTCGCTATTTTGACTTATTCTGGTAGTGACGGCGCCGACCCTCTCAAGAACACAGAAGGGTCCGACGAAACGTGGGCTAAGCTTCCCGCCTCCACCGAAGCGAATAGTGCCCCGCGTCGGAGAAATCCTCAGGAACACCAGATCTCCAACCTAGCACAAACAAGGTCTCTGCACTTAGTTTAAAATAAGCAATCACAAGCAAACACAAGAACAAAATCTAGATTCTAAGCTATACCTCGAACTCCAAAGGTCTCCGGTGGCTATCGGCCCAATGCTGCTGCCTGTCCTGCGCCACCCGAAGTCTATCTCTAATGAGCTTGACCTTCTCCGCTGCATCAACCACCATCTCCGGGCCAAGCAAAGCTCTCTCACCTACATCATCCCATGATAACGGAGTGCGACACCTCCGTCCATACAACGCCTCAAAAGGTGACATTCGATACTGGCTTGGTAGCTGTTGTTGTAAGCAAACTCTACCAAGTGCAAGTGATCCTCCCAAGAGCCTCTGAAATCCAAAACACAAGTGCGAAGCATGTCCTCAAGTGTCTGAATGGTCCTCTCTGACTGACCATCTGTCTGTGGGTGATACGCACTACTAAACTTGAGCTGGGTGCCCAAGCTAGCCTGCAGACTCCTCCAGAAATGCGAAGTAAAGCGACTGTCCCGATCTGATACTATGCTCACTGGAACTCCATGCAGTCTGACTATCTGGCGCACATACATCTCTGCTAGTCTCTCTGTAGACGTACCCACTTTGAATGGTAGAAAGTGGGCCGATTTGGTCAACCTGTCCACGATGACCCAAATCGCATCTTTCTCGCCTGGAGAACGGGGAAGTCCAGAAACAAAATCCATTGTCACATGCTCCCATTTCCACTCCGGAATGGGTAGCGGCTGGAGTAATCCTCCTGGCCTCTGCCTCTCCGCCTTCACCTGCTGGCACACTAAGCATCGGGATACGAAGCGTGCTACCTCCCGCTTCATCCCGTACCACCATACATGCTGTCTCAGATCTCTATACATCTTGTTGGCACCGGGATGCATAGAGTACTGGGATCGATGCGCCTCCTGGAGAACCTCCTCGTGCAACGACCCACTCGACACACACAACCTGGTACCGTGCCGCAATGAACCATCATCAGCAATGGTGAAGTCATCTGCTAAACCCATCTGAACCTGCTCCCTGATGCTCCTCAAGGACTCATTCTCAAACTGTGTAGCCCTGATCCGGTCTACCAACTCTGACTGAATCTGCAGTCCCCACATCTGCATCTCAACTCCAGGCACTATCACCTCAATGCCCAAGCTCTCTAGATCTGCCAGAAGATAACGATCTGTAGTCAGGCACATAGCTACCGGATACCTGCTCAATGCATCCGCAACTACGTTCGCCTTCCCTGGATGATACTGCAATAATATGTCGAAGTCTTTCATCAACTCCAACCATCTCCTCTGCCTCATGTTCAGCTCTTTTTGGGTAAACACATACTTCAAGCTCTTGTGGTCTGTGAAGATCTCCACACGCTCTCCGTATAAATAGTGTTTCCACAACTTCAGAGCAAAAATGACCGCTGCCAACTCCAAATCGTGGGTAGGGTAATTCTTCTCATGAGGACGTAATTGCCTGGAAGCATAGGCAATCACCCTCCCATTCTGCTGCAACACACAACCCAGTCCCTTCCCCGATGCATCACTATAGATAGTGAATCCTCCAGAACCTGATGGCAACGTCAACACTGGAGCTGTCGTCAACCTCCTCTTCAGCTCATCAAAGGCGATCTGGCACTCCTCTGACCAAACAAAATCCACGTCCTTCCGGGTCAGCCTGGACAACGGCTCTGCAATCCGGGAAAAATCCTGAACAAATCTCCTGTAGTAGCCTGCCAGTCCCAAGAAACTCCTGACCTCGGCTACTGAACTCGGAGCACTCCACGCCTCAACTGCCACGATCTTTCTCGGATCCACCGAGATACCCTCTCCAGTCACCACATGACCAAGGAATTCAACCTTGTCAAGGAAGAACTCACACTTCGAAAGCTTTCCATAAAGCTCCTCCTTCCTGAGAGTCTCCAGCACTATCCTCAGATGCTCCTCGTGCTCCTCAGGGGTCTTCGAATACACCAAGATGTCATCTATAAACACCACCACAAACCTGTCCAGATGCTGATGGAACACCTTGTTCATCAGATTCATGAACACTGCCGGGGCATTAGTCAACCCAAACGGCATCACCAAGAACTCATACTGTCCATATCTGGTCCGAAAAGCTATCTTCGGAATATCCTCCTTCCTGACCTTCACCTGGTGGTAGCCTGTCCTCAGATCAATCCTGGAAAACACCCTCGCTCCGCTCAACTGGTCAAATAGATCATCAATACGCGGCAGCGGATACTTGTTCTTGATTGTGAGGCTGTTCAGAGCCCTGTAGTCGATACACATCCGTATCGACCCATCCTTCTTCGGTATAAAAAGTACCGGAGCACCCCACGGAGAAGAACTAGATCTGATAAATCCCTTGTCCTGAAGCTCATCCACCTGCTTCTTCAACTCTATCAGCTCACTGTTGCTGACTCTATAGACGTGCTGGGATATCGGCTCCGCGCCTGGCACCAAGTCTATAGAGAACTCCACGTCTCTGTCCGGAGGTAACCCTGGCAACTCCTCCGAAAAGACATCCATATACTCCTCTATCAGTGGATGTAGCGACCTCGGCTCTACCACCAGGGCTCCGCAGAAGACTCCCTCGGTCTGCTCCGCTGCTCCTCTGGCAAACTGAAACTCTGGCTCACCCGGCGGACTAAACAAAACTCTGCCTCCACGACAATCTATACTAGCACAATGCGTACTCAACCAATTCATCCCGAGTATAACATCGTAACTCGAAAGTGGCATTACGAGTAGGCACACACTCAACTCCCGGCCTCCAAAGGTAACTCTCCGGTCTCTGCAAACATCACGGACTAGGATGATACCACCCCCGGTCGTGATCTTGCAGAGTCTAGCTAAAGGTTCAGCAACAAGATGGTGTCTAACAGCAAAAGATACAGACACAAAGCTATGGGAAGCACCGAAATCAAATAAAGTAAGTGCTGAAATGGAATCAAGGAGAACAGAACCTGAGATAACATCACTAACTGGCTCAGACTCGTCCACTGTCAGGGCAAAAGCTCGCCCCTGCTGTCCTCCTCGGTGCTGCTGCTGGTGCTGGGCAAACCTCTGCTGCTGAGTCTGCAAAGGCTGACCTCTCTGCTGTGCTGCAGGTGCTCTGGCTGGTGCCCTCTGAGCGGCTCCTCCGCCCTGAGCTGTACGGGCAAGCGCTAAAGGACAATCCTTCAGCTGGTGGTCTGCGGTGCCACACAATAAACATCTGCCCAGCCTCTTTCTGCATATGTCCCATCCGTGCCCTGGCTTCTTACAGAAAGGGCAAACGATGGGCTGCCTCTGGCCCTGCTGCTGACCCTGCCTCTACTGCTGAGGCGCCTGCCGGAAGGGCGCCCGACCCTGACCCTGGTGCTGCTGGGTCTGCTGGAATGGCCTCTTGGCTGGGCCTGCACTGCTGCCTGCTCCGGAAGCATCTCTGCTCCTCTTCGTCTTCAGCTCCAAATCATCCTCAGCCCTCTGAGCGTCGCTGACAATCTGCTCGAAGGTCGCCTCACGGTCGCTCCTAGTCAAGGACTTGACCGCCATGACTAAGCCCTTGCGGAACTTCCGCGCCTTCGCTGCCTCTGACAACCCCTCAACAAATCTGCCCAGACGGCAGAACTCCGCTGCATACTCATCCACTAGCATACTCCCCTGGACGAGCGCCTCGAACTGACTCTCTAAGGCACTGAGAGCCACGACCGGGAAGAACTTCTCCTTGAAAAGCTTTTTGAAAGCCTCCCAAGTCAATCCCGGAGCTGCTATCCGCGTATCCGTGCGAAACCAAGTGAGGGCAAGGTCGAACATCTGGCTGCCCGCTGCCTCTATCTGCATGCTGGCTGGGATCATCGCCAGCCTGAAAATGCCCTCTATATGCTCGATCCAGTCGTCGGCATACAGGATCCCCTCTGTGCCGCGAAACTCCTTAGGCCGCATCCTCTGAAAATCGATGATAGTACCCGGCCTAGGATACTGGGCCTGCTCTGGTTGTGGCTGGATCTGAGCCACTCTGTCGACAGCTGTCAAAGCCACCTGATGAGCATTCTCAATGCCCATCCTCATAATATCTGCCTGGCGGTGCTGCGCATCCATCATCTCTCGGAAGAACGTGAACAGCTGTGTGGCATCTACTGGCACAGGCGGTGGTGGAGGAGGTACCACCGGGACAACTGGGGTGGCTCTCGGATCAATGGGAGTAAGGGGATCTCCGAGATAAACTGAAGCTCCCTCAACCGCAGGAGTGGCGAGTGGAGCGGTAGCGGCTGCCGGACGTCGAGTAGGTCGAGAGGTGGCAGACCTCTCGGTGGCAGCTGCTGGGGCGGTGCGCTGAGATCTGGTCTTCGGAGGCATCCTGAACACAGATCAAAAGAAGTCAATATAGTGCAAGAAACGATAACATCAATGAAGGACAATAATATTGCAAAAGAAAACAATTTTGGAAAAATTAAAGATAGCAAAAGGAAGTAGGAAGGGTCCTAGTTGTGATTGAGCACACTCTCTCTCAGCCTATCTCCTATATCCTACTGCAGGTAACCCTAAAAGCAGAGACCTGCATGGGCCACCACCAAAAACGTGTCACGACCCGCACCCAAAAATCGGGCATGAGCCGTGGGTACGTCCAGCCTACGCCGCAGAATCGGCGGTAGAACGCTGTAAAGGTCCGTTCTAGGTCAACCAACTATCTAGATAACTCACAGAAAAATCCGGCATGACCTCTCCAAAAGGAGGGCAAAACCACGCAATATATATATGTGAATAAAATCCTCTCCAACAGGAGGGCAACCACGCAATATATATATGACAATAATCTCAATCACAAAACTAGAGGAAGAATATAAGCACGATATGATATAAACCAGAAACAGAACCAAGAGAGCAAGGCAATCCAAAATAATACAGTCCAAGTCTACAAATAGCTACAACATCTCAAGCAACAAAAGAATAAGTACAGTCATCCAAAATACAAACCACTGGAAATAACCCAGGAAACCCACCTAGCTAACTAGGGTGCTATCGGCGTCTCCTCGGCGCACTCCTCCTCGGGGTCACAACAGTCGTCAATACCAGGCCCGTAGAACGTAGGGCAATAGTCCTCAGGATCCTCTGAAAAAAATATGCCCAGTCAGGACTGGAGCGAAGTACATAACTCTGAAAGCAACTCCAAATGCATGGTAAGGTGTATATGACGAGCAATAGAAAAGTAATCAAGATGCACAGGAAATAAATATATGCTGGAGCATAATAAGTAGCTGCAATGTAAACTGGAGAACAATACAAGTAGTGGAAAAGTAACTGCAGGTGAGAAACATGAATACTAGCTAAGTGCCTTGAGCACAAGTTCGTTATGTGATCGGCTTAGGTTGCACATGAAAAACACTAAGATAACTCCGTTATGCGTGAGTTGCATAACCGACATACACATGAATACTGTTTGGCTTTGATCACATAACCAACTCACTACTCCCCTCCCCCACTAATACCATTGGATCCAACCACAACACGCTACGTACATGATAATAGCTCGCGCACACGAAGGCGAGAGCACAAGAAGCACATGATAGCACATGATAATCAATACCCGAAGCACATGATGAAATACACGTGATAGAGTACCCGCTGGACACGGTAAGGGGGATAGCACCTCATGACGGGATCCACTAGTACCATCTCGTGTAATAAAGTGTCAGAATCAAGTATTACAGTTCTAGAACAGGTGATATAAACGCTATCATGAAATGGAAACTATCAGAGGTAGGTACTCGCCTGATGTCCTGAGCAACTGATGAGGATCGAGATCCAGACCGGTGTCGCAAGAACCTATTACAAAAAGCAGAATTAAACAAGGTTCTAAACATTTAAACTGATATAAAATAATTAAAAACAGGCTTCTAGGGCTATTCTAGGTCGAACGGGTCAAACCGGCGAAATTCGGGTCAAAAAGTCAACCCGGGGTCCAAAAAGTCAACTCTAGGTCAAAACTAGGTCAAACATGGACTTTTACGGTCAACGGGAACAATTATGGTCAAAGCTAGGTCAAACTAGGGTGCCCCTTAAATTCTAGGTCAAACCGAGCTCATTAAGCTACTAAACTCACAAACTCGCCTAATCGAGATACCGGGATACCCTCGGTATCCGATACCTCGCCCTAGGCCACGCACCCCGCCTAAACCCGCTAAAACCTATGCTATCATGCGTAATTATATATATATAAACATATAAAAATCACTCCCAAGCATTTCCTAGGCTAATGCTCAAATACCCCGCTCGAAACTCAATACCTTGAATATCTCAAGGTATCGAGATACCTCGGTATCTCAAGGTATTGAGGTTTCGCCCTAAGGCCCTCTAACTAGCTATCTAGCTATTAATTATGCACCTAGTTATTAATCTAGGCTAGGTAATATAGATATCTACTATCTATTAATACATCTAAGTAGGTATCTACCTATATACATATACATATCCACACACACATACCCAATACCCATTACCTTACCCAACATAACATATATATATATTACCTATCAAGATATCTATATATATATATATATATAAGTATAGGTATATAGTTATCTATATCTTAGGTAGATATATCTAAGTATCTAGCTACCTACCTATCTAGTATCTAGAAACCTAACTATCTACCTATCAATTACCTATCCATCTACCTAATTATCCATCTACCTATCTAAGTATCTAATCTATCTAACACTCTATCTATCTATTAATCTAGCTATCTATCTATCACTTCTACTAAGCTACCTAGCCACTAGAGCCACGCGACGCGAACCGAAGCTGCTAGCTGCTGCTGCTACCTGCTGTGCCTTTGCTGCTGCTGCGGCTGCATAATGTTGCTGCTATTGCTGCTGGTTTGCTGCTGCTGCAGCTGGTGCAGCAGCTTGCTGCTGCTGGAGCAGCTGCTCCCTGCTGCCAGTGGCTGGCCCCCCCTTCCTCTCACATACACACACACACACTCCCATATACACATATATATATATCACCCCCTATATATATATATACATACACATATATAACTATATATATATAACTAGATACATATATATACACACCTATATATCTATATACTAACACACACACCTACACACTCACAAACACACTAATACACACACTCACACACTAATACACATAGCTATATATATATATATAATCACCTATATTAATATATATATACACACATACAATTATATATATATATACATATCACTACACACACACACTCTAAGATATATATATATATACACATCTATATATATACATATACACACAAGCACACTTATACATATACATATATATATATACACATAGACATATACATATACAAGTACATAAATATAAATACACACATATATATATAAATATATATACATAAACACACATATATATATATATAAATATATATATATATAGACACATATCAATACAAACACAACCACGCACACAACACTCAAACCACACGCCCCACTCACGCCCAACGACCCCGACACTCACCAATACCCTAAAATATATAAAATATAACTCGAAAACTCTAGCACACACTCCCCGATACTAACCCAACGTGCGCACGAAGCCGAAACGAGGAAACCAAGTCGAAATGGCCGTTCGGTCATTTCGACGAACACGTGGTGCGCGGCTCAGAAAACCTCCTGAAACGCACACCAAACGAACTCGGAATCGGCCCAAAATTTACCCACGCGCTCTACACGATGTCTAGATCCTAGAAAATGTGCTCCCACGTCGATTCTAGGCCCGTGGCAGAAACGCACACGCACTTAGAATCGGCGACGACGAAAAGCCCCAATTTCGCCCGAAACGCCCGTTTCTCCGCGACACGGCTTCCCGTGTCCGAACGGAGACACGCACTCACCCTCTAGACACCCGACAACGTCTACCTAGGTCCATCTAACCTAGGACATCACCCAAAATTGGGCCAAATTCGGATTCCACCCGAATTCGACACAAAACCTAATGTCAAAGTTTCTAAACTCACCCAAACTAGTTCCAACTTCCTCCTACGGGTAGGGTTAGGGTCTAGGAAGGTTCTACAACACTAATTACACTACACAAAAATAATTAGGAAGGGGAAAGTTAGGTTTTACCTCTTGGGAGTTGGAATCCCAAGGCCAAAGTCTCACAATCCCTAGAATTCACCTCCCTCAAGCTCCAAGCCACCAATTCTAGCTCTCACACTAGATCTAAGCTCCTCACACCTAGGTTAGAGAAAATGCAAGTTGAGGGTTAGCTTAAGGAAGAAGGAATGAAAGAAAAAAGAAGAAAAGTGGAAGAAAACTTACTTTGGAGGAAGAAGGAGAAGAAAGAAGAAGTGGAGAAGAAGAAGAAGAAGAAGAGTGGAATGAAGCAAAGGGGGAAGGGGCTGCTCTTGCTGCTGCTCACTGTCGGGTGTGGGGGTAGGTAGGGCCGGCCACTATGAAATAAATGGGGTTTACATGAAGGAAAGTCCAAAATACCCTCCTGCAACTCGGTTTTGGGTTTCGGGTCTCCAAATGCACTCAAACTAGGTCCAAATCTCTCCAACTAACCTCCTAAAAATAAAATAATAAATTTAAGCCCCAAAATAATTCTCACAAGGGTGTGGGCTGGGTCGGACATGGGTCCACTAGGGTCTGACATTGGTCCAGGCTAGCCAAAACCCTAAAACAATCAAAATAAAAATAAGACAAGCACTAATTAATTATAAATATAAATAATTAAATACAATACACTATTTATCAAATAAAAAAATATATACCCTATTTTCTAGAATTGGGTAGTGACAATGAGGGAAAGGTTCCCCTCATTATTCCTTAGTGGTAGGTTCTATTCCTAAGTTTCGGGACGAAACTTTCTTTTGGATGGTTATGATGTAATGCCCCGTTCCCCCTACTCGGGGAGCGCGGCCAAGAAATACTTATGACCGTCCGAACGGGATAGATTGAATTAAGATCCTTTCCTCTTTATGGATTGGTTTCTTCGGAATCAGGTCCCATATACAATGGATTGTGCCTCGAGGATGGACTCGGCGGCAGAGTCGAGGGGGGCCTTTCCGTTGCTTTGGTTTCTTGTCCATTTTCGTGCCGCTTGGTTGCTTTCTTGTTGGTTTTATGACTTGCGTTTTCTTGAACGGTTTCAATGGATTTAATTGCTTTCGTTCTTAGGATTTCGCATTTCGTATCGAGCCTTGGAGACCGAAGCAGGAGGTATTGATCATCCGTTGGTGCGTGCAGGTGATCGTGTAGACGACGCGCAAGCGGAGTCTTAGAGATCTCTCCTTCTTCTTCCTATTCAACCAACTTGTGAGTGGCTCTATTTCGATAAGCACCTTCTTTTCAAGGGCTCCGTTCATAATAAAATTGACTCAGTTGTGCATTCAATCAAACGATACCAATTAAGTAACAAGTTGGATAACAAGATAAGATAAGAAGTAGGCTTGGAACACCCATTGCTTGTCATACAAAACCTTGCATAAATTCATTGATGCATGCATGTTCGTTGGGTGTTTAATGGGTTGGTATTTATTGATAGTTCAAAGTGTTCTTCTATAAACTGCTGCATATTATTTTATATAACTTGTTGGTTGATTGTGATAGTACAGTAAAGCAGTTTCGTACATGATGTTCTTTAAATCGCTAGTAAGTAAATCTATGAAGTTCGGTTCATAGAAATGGTCATGGGAATTTTTGTGCACAAGGGATCCAGGTTCCTGCGAACGGTTACCGGGGCACCGGGCCATTTTGACCCGGGCGGAATCTACTTTCTTAGTCGTGCTAAAATGAGTTAGCACAGGGAGCGGGGAATTGTAGCGGGGCTAGCTACCCGCGCTGCAAGCGTCGTCGCCAGCCCAGACTAAACCCATGATGGCTCCTAAACAACAAAGAAAGATATTGTGTATATTTAAACTGTGCAGACTAACTATGTCTTCGTGACAGGGAAGGCTATGGTAAGTTGTACAGGTGGTTCAGACGGTACAGGTAAAGTCACCGAACGGTGGCATGTGGAGTTATGTTATTTTGTTCTTGCATACCTGCTAAATGAAATCTGAACTAGGCAAGAATAGAAACCCACCTAAGCACATAATTGTAGCATACTCATTAGAACTCATCTCATGAGCTTGGTAAAGTTGAGCAGCTAGCCTTCACCAGTACTTTTCGAAGTACTGACCCTCGTTGTAGCAGGTTCCCCGGCGCAAGGCAACGCGGCGAGGAGCTGAAGTTCTCTCCGGACTTTTGGGATCCTTGGCGGTTCGTGGCCAAGACTTTTGGAGGCTCAAGCTAAAAGCCTTTCACTCTCTCCGTTGCTGAATATCGCTAAGGCGATGGTGCTTACTCGCACCCAAGGTGTTTTGTGTTTTTGAATCTATGTAAAGGGACATAATGTATGGATCGGCTATCTTATTTTGCGTCCAAGTTTGTAAGCCCGTGGGGCATTTTATACTTTTGAGTCAAGCGATGTAAAAAGATGTTCATTATGAATAAAAGAGAAACTTTTCTATGCCTCAACCTTGTGTTATCTTATATGTCTACTCTGTTGCATGGTTCTAAAGAATATCCTTATGCCTAAGGCCTTGTGCACGCGCGCCCTACGCGTGCACGACATCACGCCCGGGGAACGATTATCGATTAGCCGAAATCGGGGCGTGACATGTATCGTGAGCCATATTCGATCTCTGAGGAACAAAAGTTATCTCTAGTGGAATGTTCATCTTGAGTCAAGACAAGTACATCAAGTGGACTATTGGATAAAGCAATGGGGCCAGCAGCATATTCAAGTAAAATAGATATATTTTATTTAGCATAAATAACAAGGAACATAAGAAAATACAAGAGATCACTTATTCAGTGATCCTTATCCATGGTCGAACGGTTATCCCTGCAATAGACATACAAGTTAACAACATATGCAAATATATATAAATGAGGTTCTCCTTCCCTATATGTCTCTACATCAAACAGTTAGGTATACAAGAAGGCTAGCCTAGCATGCGCCCTAACTACATTATAGTCCCCTCTACATGATTAGCAGTTGAGACGTACAAGCCCATCTCACTAATAGACCTTTATCATTATCCTTCCATAAATAAGGACTTCTAGCCTTAGGGTATCTAGATCTATCCTAGGCCGAACGATCACAGTGCCCCAGAAAATGCTCGAGAGATAAACCTTGTGCACAAGTTGTCCAGACCAAATGCATGAATGCAAGTTCCTATCAGATAAAAAATGCTATCATGCAATTGATGAACAATGAACGAGCAAGCAAGCATATCAATCAAGCCATAGAGCCGGAGCTCTCTATACTTTTGCCTAATAGCCACATCTTCCTGCCCCTGGGTGGACTATTAGTCTAGATACACCAGTTCAAGCTATTCATACAGTTATATCTCTTTACAAAGCGATCAATGAAATATGTTCAAGCAATATAGCTCTTTTAACAAGTAACTGGCAAGAACAATTTTATAGATCTAGCATGCAATTCTATCTCTTTAATGAGATAGTGAACAGACAAGCAATCTATATTATTAAGCAAGCATAGTAGTCATTCATCTATCTCTCTTAGACAAGCATGTAGTTCTACTCTAGTTTAGTATGCGATGGAAATATATGAACATTCTTTTACTCTTGTTTATTAGCATGGCAATGGTTCGTTCGATAGCGGTGTTCGTGTAACTAAGCATGCAACGATTCTATCTTTTCTTAGCATGGCAACGGCTCTATCTCTTTTAGACAAGCATTTAAGTACTCTAATTAGGCAAGCAAATTTGTTTCAATGACAAGCAATACGAGTTCTTTTATTAAGCATGCAGAGTCAGGTTCTGTCATTCTTCTTATGAAACTAAGTTCTTAGAACAATCAGTAGAAAACTCAGATTTATTATTAAGGCGTGCAAGAATCAGATAATAAAGTAATTCCCACTCACTTAGATAAATCATCTTGTGTTTCGATCTAAGAATACTTCGAGAAGGCTTTCGCTCGAGCCAGTAAAGCGATATCTCTTGTACATAGTGCATATGCAGAATGGGGCACTACAATTACCAGCCTCGCTTTGTATCGAGGGCAGGTAGCATCATTTGTCTGCTTCACTCTGAACACCCATCTATTCTTCAAAGTCTCTTGCCCTTTGGCAACCACTCCAGATCATAAGTAGAGTTGACCTCCAAGGAACTCATATCCTCATGCATGGCCTCCATCCACTCCTGCCTGTGTTCGTCTTCCATAACCTCTGCAAAACTTTTGGGTTCTCCACCGTCAGTCAGTAGCACATACTCACCCGGTGAGAATCTCGTAGATGGTCGACACTCTCTATCACTCCTCCTCAATGGAACTACTGGTGCTGGCTGTATACCAACAACCTCCTCTTCAGGAACTGCCTCCTCGGTATGCTCATCCTCCTGAAGATCACCCTGACCACCATCATCAGGCTGATGATCAAGGTTGCGAGCAAATTCATGTACTGGCTCCCCCATAACTGGATCCTTTGCGATGTCCTCTAGAAACTGCTCGAAGCAAAATAACTCTAACTCAGGCAATTCCTCAACCTCAGAAGGTATCTCAAAATCCTGAGTGTTGGTCATGGTCTAATCCTCGACTAATACCATATCCCTGCTTCTGTAGAGCTTTTTTTCTACTGGGTCGTAGAGTCTATAGCCAAACTCATCCCGACCGTAACCGACAAAGATGCATTGCCTCATCTTTGGCTCAAGTTTGGATCTCTCGTCCTTTGGTACATGTACGAAGGCCTTGCAACCAAACACTTACAGGTAATTGTATGACGGCTCTTTGTCGTACCATACTTTGTCAGGCACATCACCCTACAAAGGAGTACTAGAAGATAAATTAATAACATAAACAGCTGTGTAAAGAGCCTCATCCCAATAGCTGCCCGGCAAGTTTGCTTCTGACAGCAAACACCGCAATCTCTCCATCAGCGTCATGTTCATCCGCTCCTCTATACCATTGAGCTAAGGTATCTTTGGTGGAGTCTTCCGGTTTCGTATCCCTTGCTCTCTGCAGTATGCATCAAAGGGACCGATATATTTGTCGCCATTGTCCGACCGAACATATAGCAGCTTCTTGCCCGTTTTCTTTTCAACGGAGGCCTGAAACTCCTTAAAAGTGGGCAGCACCAGATCCTTGGTCTTTAAGGCATAGACCCAAACCTTTTTGGAACAATCATCAATAAAAGTTACAAAGTAAAAGGTACCACCAATAGATTTTACCTTCATAGGATCGCAGACATCCGAGTGAATCAACTCGAGCAACGCCAGCTTCCTTGAACTTGGGTGACTTTAGAAAGATACCATATTTTGCTTTTTTGCCAAATAGTACGTGCACCTCCCCAGCTTTGTAGACTAGAGTCTGACATTATCTTCCTGTTCACCAAGTAGCTCATCCCCTTCTCGCTGATGTGGCTAAGCCGCCGGTGCCACAACTTGGTAGACGCGTTAGTAGCTGCGTTCACCTTATGTGCCCCATGTGCGCTCCCTTCCATATAGTAGAGTCTGGACCTCTTGCTTCCTCTGGCAATCACCATCGAACCTCTAAAAATCTTCCACTGATTATTCCTGAAGAGATTGAAGAAACCCTCGTCATCCAACCTTCCAACTAACACCAGGTTGAAACGGATATCTGTGACATGATGAACATCTTTTAGGACAAGAAATGCACCAATATTTGTCCTCAAATGCACATCTCTAATGGCAACTGCCTTCGACACATCTCCATTGCCCATCTTCAACACTTCACAGTCGTCTTTTGTGTAAGTAGTAAATAGTGTCTTGTTATGAGATACGTGCGTTGAAGCCCCTGAGTCCACCAGCCAAGAGTTATCATTGTAAGCGAGCTTCATAACTACTACATCACCTATAATAATCAGATCGCCTCCATGGTCGAGGTCGCCGCTATAGTGTTATCGCCCTGCTTTCCTTTATCGCCCTTCTTCTCTCTCTTCCAAGCAAAACAATTTTGCTTGATGTGGCCCTTCTTGCCATAATGGTAACACTCTGATTTCTCGTACCGACCATTGGACCTTCTCCAGCTTTTTTCTCTGCCACCGCCAGGACCCCTGTTTTTACCCCTTCTGCGACTCTCTGAAATAAGCACCTCTGAGTGGAATGTGGATGAAGTGGCCTGAGAACGTCTCCGTATCTCTTCATTCAGTACCCGCTCTTGGCAAACTCCAGACTGATCACGCCTTCCGGGGAAGAAGCGATCATAGACACTCGTACGGTCTTCCACTAGTCTGGCAATGTATACAGCAGCCATAGTACCTGAACCTCGTCGTCGAACTTGACTCCCATCAAGGATAGCTGGTCAACCACGCCCTGGAACTCACTCAAATAATCCGTAATGGATGTCCTATCTTTGTATCGTAGACCCATCATCATCCGGATCAGGAATAATTTATTTACTCCGGTCTTCTTTGTATACAAAGATTCTATCTTATCCCATAATACTGGCAACGTGGTTCTACACGTTCTCGTCAACGAACTGCCTGATGTACCCATACACCTGTATATGCTCGAACTTTCAGTCCTCTTCAAATTTGTCACTGGGCCTCTCGGAAGCAAATGCCGGCAGATGCAGCTTCTTGACAAATAGCAGATCCTTCATCTTGCTCCACCATTAGTGATAGTTGGTACCGTTCTGGTTTACCATGCGCACAAGCTTTGCGTCCATCTCTCCTCCCTTCTTTGTCTGTCAACTCCTGACACCCTTCTGAAATTCTAGAATCTGGCTCTGATACCACACTGTTGGGAACGAAACGTGAAAACCGTTCTCCAAACCAGAGAGAACCTGCGAGAGAACCGAGAAAAACGCATAAACCAAAAAATACCAAACACAAATTGCAGACACAGAAATTTTACGTGGAAAATTCAGATAAAAAAAATTATGAGACGATCGGAGTCTAACCTTGAAGAACCTCCACTAATGGAATAAAGAGATTACACCCTCTACAAGCTCCTCACCGATCCAACACGGATCACCGCAACTTTTTGGAACAGAAAATAGATTACAACCACGAAGAAAAAAAATAATGAGAAATATCTCAAATTGATCTCCTTCTCCGAAACGGCCTCCAATCCTTCTTTCTTATCTCCAAAGTTGCATTGGCACTCTTGCCACCTTTTTTCCTCTCTCTTATTTTTTTTCTCTTGTTGTTATATATTGCATAAGCCTTTATATAAACCCTTGCATGAATTAGGGTTTCCATATGGAAATCTATATATGGAAGCCAAAAATATTTATGAAAATCCAATTACATTCAATCAAATATTTAATGGAAATCAAATCATAAATTAGCTTACCATAAATTGGAAATCCAATTATATGGAAAGTTAATATATGAAAGATCAAATCATAAATATATAATTAAAGTCAAAGATGAAAATTCAATATAATATTTGCTTACCATAAATGTTCCAATACACGGCGCTCGATGCACTTTTCGAGCTTTTTCGACACACAGATGGCGTTCGTCGCACTCCGAAAAATTCTTCACATAGGTTGGGAATCCCACCCACTCCAACATGGGTGCGGGGGAGGGGGGGCACGTCGGCCGCGGGCCAATCCGCGGTCACCCCCTCCCTCCGGTTCCATTTATCATTTTCCTATATAGAGAAAGAGAGATAAAGGAGGTTTCCATACTTAAAAGATTCTTATATGTTTTTCGAAATAACATTGGATTGTCTCAAAATCTCTCGAAAAATTGAATAGTTTAAGGATCTAATCTGAACGGTCGGTCAAAACAAACAATCAAATGACTGCTACTTCAAAATTTTATGAAAATGTTCAAGTGTGAGGATTTTGATTCCTCTACACACGTGTGTGCGCGCGCATGCGTGCGTGTTGCATTCAACCGTAAGGATTAAATTCATTTTACCAATGTAAGAAAACACAATGGTAGACCAGGATAGTGATGTATAACAAAAAGAAAACAAGATAATAAGGAAGGAAACTGATGGACATTTATATAGAAACTCACTCTTATTAAGTACTTAAAGCCACTTTTGAAAAGCTCTTGTGAGACTTCAAATGCATATGTAGAACTAGCTCCTTCAAATATATATATATATATATATATATATATATAGAGAGAGAGAGAGAGAGAGAGAGAGAGAGAGAGAGAGAGAGAGAGAGAGAGACTCACTTTTATTAAGTACTTAAAGCCACTTTTAAAAAGCTCTTATGAGACTTCAAAATGCATATAAAGAACTAGCTCCTTCAAATATATAGAAACTCACTCTTAATAAGTACTTAAAGCCACTTTTAAAAAAAGCTCTTGTGAGACTTCAAAACGCATATGAAAAAACTAGCTCCTTCAAATAGTCTTCTCGCTACCCATAATATGTATGTTGAAAGTTACGCTCATACAAGTTTACACACAAATTAAGCAACAATTCAATTCGACTTTTTTTTTTTATAGGGAGAATCAGAGGGAGATAACTCCACCAGTGTTCCATTAAAAAATAGTTTTAATAAAACAATCCATAACATAAAAAAGCACGACTTCGAAAATTCTTAATAATTAATATATGGGATTCTTTCATCAATTTGGACAGTACATAGAAATATATAGGTTTTGCTAACATATCTATGTTTACAATGTGCCCATGAAAAAAGCTTGGGACTGCCGAATCATTAATGTCATGTGAACACAATAAATTAGCAAATGATCCCACGTCTGTTACTCCATATGCTAAGAGACATGGTTTCTCAATTAGGTGTGATCGCATTTAACTTCTTGCTGAAGCTGATTGTTCAATAAGTCTGATAATAATGCGAGAGCTTGAGACAGAAAAGAACGTTGAGCTAGGTCAGTTACAAATTTACAATTTACAAACAAACAAAAAATTGTTAGAAATTTTTCTCCAAAAATCAATGTGAAAATGGTGAAGAAAATGATGCTTAGAAATTGCAAGAGCTTAGAAGATTAAGACGCGGATTCAAATTAAAAAAAAATAAAAAATTGATCAACATAAACTTAAGCATATTATTTGTCAATAGAAACCAAATCTCCAAGCTCAACATATGCTGAGAGATGTGGTTTTTGAACGTTTGAACTGTTATGATATACCTCTTGTTAGAATTTGACTAATATTTAGTAATCCTAATAGTAATAGAATTGGCAAAGTGTTAAGCCTACTTAGTCAATGAGTTTCTTATGCCATGCATATATAGGTATATAGGATTGTATATCTATGCTTGGACACATAACATGTTATATAAAGGAGTCTAAGATTTCTTTTGTATAGATTATTGTGTTCAAAAGATGTGTCGACTAGCCAC
Organism: Iris macrosiphon; assembly: GCA_036927795.1. Lineage (NCBI taxonomy): Eukaryota > Viridiplantae > Streptophyta > Magnoliopsida > Asparagales > Iridaceae > Iris > Iris macrosiphon. Next base: position 300,701,416 of record JAYESA010000005.1, read on the forward strand.
CAATAGACTAGTTGAGAGAAAAGAGAGAAGAAAATTGACTGGTCGAAGAAGAGAGAAATTGAGGGCTTATTTGATTGTCCGTGTAAACTCAGATTTAAACGCATATGTTGCAGCAAAGAGCACTTGGCAACTGTTTCCTCAAATGTCATTTCACAAAAAAAAAATTGAGAAATTTTGAATTACCTCCCACTTTATTTATCCATATTCATGGTGCATCCCACATTATTTCCATAATGTACAAGACTCTCCACTTTTGACGGAATCCGTCAAGAATTGACGGTCAAACCATTTGACCAAAAAAATTTGCGAAAATACCCCTCCTCTATTTTCCTCTTCTTCTTCCCTCTCACCCCCTCCTCCCCGCCACCGCCCCCCTCACCGCTGCCGCCCTGCCTCCCCACCCCCCCCCCCTCCCCCCTCCCAGCCACTGTCGATGCCCTCCCTCCCCACCCCGCCCCCCTCCTCTTCCCTCTCACCCCTCTCCTCCTCCCCCCTCCCAGCCACCGCCACCGTCCCCGGTCCCCAACCCCGGACCCCCCTCCCCGACATCGCCGCCGTCCCCTCTCCCCGCCCCCGCCCTCCCCGCCATCGCGATTGTTGCTGCTGGCGACGCCGGAGACAGCGTGGGGGCCCAGATTTGGAGTCAGCGCAGCCGCGAGTTAGGGATCGGTGACATCTCCGGCCCTAGCCCTAACCCTAACCGGAGGAGATATAGAGTCGTCTCATCCGAAGTATACTTGCAGTGGCGGTCAACTCGACGAACAGCCAGCTTCGACGAGAATGGCAGCGGTCGACTCGACGAATAGACGGATACGAACAACCGTCATCCCAATCCTGCCCCCCTCCTTCAGTCCCGCGGTCGACTCGAGGAACGACGACGCCGAAAATCGCATGGGGGCCCAATTCTGGAGTTGGCGCAGCTCCGGACACGGTCTGGACACGATCATAGAGACCAGAGACATCTGGACACAGTCATAGAGATCGGACACCGCTGGACACAAAAGTATGGACCTAGACCATTCATAATTATTTTTTAAAATTTTATTAAAGATTATCTTTTAAAAATATTTTACCAAACAACATCTTTAATTTTTGTTTCTCAAAATCAATTTTTTGATGAAAGTAACTAAACGCAAATCTAAAATTTATATACTCAGAAAAAAAACTTTATAATTTACTTTCAGAAAATTATTTTCAGTACAAAATTTCAGAAAGTCTATCCAAACGGACCCTGAGTTTCTAACATATTCTTGGGTGTAGTCTCTATGACGTATTAAATTATTAGTTTCTCTTTGTGTACTTTCTCTGATAGTGGATGTTGCGAAGTTGTAGCGATCTAAAGTCTTGTAACCTTATATAGTAGTTATCTCGCTCTCCTGATATTTTTTAACGATTTTCCACTTAACGCGTGTCTTTGTCTTGAATTTTGTATGATCTTTATAAGGGCTACTCGAGAGCGACACTATCTCGATCAACATCAAGTAAGAAGAATGGAACGTGTTATCATTGCAAAAAAATTGGCCACATCGAAAAAAATTGTCTGCAACGTGCGGAGAAGAAAAAGGATCCTGAGATACGGCAGTGGAGACCCAAGGGCGTGACGACACTTGGGATGATCTGCTCACGACCTCCTAAGGTAAGAAAAATACTCATGTCTGGATATTGGATTATGGTAGTTCACTACATATTTGCTTAGATGCATCTTACTTTACTTCTTTCAAAAAATATATTTATATCGCTTGAGTGATGACACGATTTATGAAATTGTCGATGAATGGACAATAGATATAAAGATACACAATAGCATGGTACCCATGCTTGACTGGGTAGGTATGTTCCAAAGATGCACAATAATCTTATATGATTGAACGTGTTAGACTCTGCAAGCTGTTTATTTTTCAGCAAGAGTTGAAATTCTATTGACATGTGGTTGCACCGTGCTCCTAAAAAAAGAAAGAAAAGTATGGTAATATTTATCATCTGAGGGACAAAACATAAGGTGGTACTATTATGATTTATGTAATACGTCTATGCTAGAACAATATGGAAGTTGAGTACTATGCAACTCCAATAAGCTTGAAGAGCATTGCTCAGATTGGCACTCACAGATGCCAGTGTTATCCTCATGTAGGCATATGATAAGTCAAGTTTGGAAATTGTTGAGTGTTGGGCGCGTCACAGAAGCGTTTTGCCAACCCACCTGAGATGACCAACCAATCTACGAACACCAAGCACAAATGAAGACAAGTATATGGTGGTGACTACGTCACTTGGACAACTCACAACCTTTATAACTCAGATAAAATTATAAGATTGTAAAAACTAATATTGAGACCCTTTACCCTAATAGGTCCAATCTCCTCACCATACTCAAGAAGAAAAGCAGAAGATTACAATTGAAATCACTAACCATCCCGTAGCAATCTCCCTAACCGAAGTTGAAGACTCATCGATTAGATCTTCTTATTCCTTCTGTCTTGGATGGTGAACTCCAAAGAGCAAAGCATAGGCTTTCTCTTAGATTTTCTGTGGACGAGCACCCCGAATCTCCAACTTGTGCTTCTACTTTGTGCCTCCACCCTCCTCCCTATTTATAGGATAAGAAATCTATTTTACGGTTAGAAACCCCTAAAAATAGCCAACCATAAGATCCAACCGTCCACTAGCATCCAATAGTCCAAAATATAACATAAAACTCTAAAATCTGAGCAACCGCCGTCGACACCGAACTCGGACTGAGTTCGGTTCGATCCTGATAGAACAGTTTGGAAACACCACACCGAGTCGGCCTGAACTCGACCAGGGACCGAGTTCAGACCGAACTCTGCCCCCTTCAGCAGACTTGATTCCCAACAATCTCCTCCTCCAATCTGATGAGAGGTGTTGGCTCCATGTCTCCTCAACTGGACTCTATGCTTGTCGTCCCGCGACAGAAATTTTGCTCTCCCATGCCACCGATCTCCGATCTCCTGAGTTGCTTTGCATCTCCCGTCGTCTCCAGCTCCTCGACTGTCACGTCGACGCTAGCTACCATGCGTAGCACTTTCTTCACTATTGGGATTCTGCCGATATCGATGATACGGCCAAGATCGAAGTCCCTGACGATCAGCCTTACCGTGAGTCTTGGCTGCATGTCCCCGACTTTCGTCTTCCATCGGAATATGTTAACGTTCCGACGAGCTTCTTCACCCTTGGTTGGCCCAACCAAGTGGACGGTACGATTCTCCTGAGATTTAAACTCCTGAATCTTCCCACATTCATGTCCGAACCTGAAGCTCTCCCATACACATGCATCCTCGAACAGAATATCATGTACTGTGCATGTCGTCGATGACCCACAGTTTCTGCTAAACTATGTGAATGATGATGCTCCTGCCTCAGATTGAGTTGGTTGCAAACCTTGATCTCCTTCATGGCCTCGAACTGCTGAAACCAATGTCGCTCCATGAAGTTTTGACAAACCATCAGTCACCAAAATCTGATCCGTGGAACAACCTCCACCTGGAGACCGACCAGCTGTCATAGGATCGACAGACTGACCCTCAATCTTTGACTCATCATCATTCGTCGCTTTGTCTCGATAAACCGAATCCTCTATATCCCTCAAAGTATCTTGAAGCCCCTCCAAGACAAGTTTTCGATGATCCACCTCCTGTCGAATATCCCGCGAGCCTCCATCCGGTGTCTATGGCCTGCCTGTACACCTTAGCGGCTTGAGCCTGTACATGCCATAACACAAATCTCCTCGAGACATCTGCTGGGAACCCTTCGTAAGCATCCAATCTTTGTCCCCAAACAAACTGCGACAGCCATCATCCGCCAGCCTCCCTACCGAAACCAAGTTGTAGTGCAAACTAGGTATATGTCGCACATCCTTGAGAATGAGCTTCTCACCAAGCTCTGTTGTCAAGTACATATTATCGATGCCTACAACTATAGTTGTCCCTTTGTTGCTCATCTTCACACGTCCAAACTTGCCACCGCGGTATGACGTAAAAATTCTCCTATATGGAGGGGCGTGATACGATGCCTCCGTGTCCATGACTCAGTCGTCATCATGATACATGGCACAAGGTTCCTTTGCGGCGGTTGCTACGATGATGAGATCTTCCATAGCCGTGAGATCCTCATGATCATCCTTACCTTTGGCCTTCTCAGCTTTGAGCTTTATGCAGTTCCTCTTAATATGACCCATTTTGCCACAGTGATAGCAGCCCTCCTTGTGATCCACAGTCGCAAGATCCCGAGAACTCCTTCATGTCCTCGCCTGTGACTTGGGTCTTTCCTTCTCGTAGGAAGCCACCAGAGCGGACTCCTGTGATGATTCCACTTGCTTATGTCGGATCTTCTCGTTCAACAATTTGCTTTTGACTGCCTCCATCGTGATAACTCAATCAGGAGAGGAGTTGCTCACCGATACCACCAACATCTCCCAGCTTTTCGACAGAGAACTCAAAAGTAGAAGGGCATGAAGCTCATCCTCAATCACCATCTTTATCACAGACAGATGATTGATGATGCCCTAAACCTCGTTTAGATATTGTGCCACCGGTGCACCCTCCGTGTACTTCGAGTTGACGAATTGGTGAATCAGAAATGCCTTGTTGCCAGCCACCTTTCTTTCGTACAACGAATGCAGCTTCTTCCATAATGTTTTTGTAGAATTTTTTATGGACATGTGGTGAAACACCGAGTCGTCCACCCATTGGCGGATGAATCCAACAGTCTTTCGATCCAGTCATTTCCAGTCATCAGTACCTTTGTCCGTCGTTTTTGCACTTTCGCCCTCCAACGGACCATGCAAATCCTTGCACCAGAGTAGATCCTCCATCCTTGGCTTCCAATTCATCCAGTTTTTTCCTGTGAGAGTGATCATACGAGTGTTCATCTGCTTTGTAGACATAGTTGCACCTTCCCTCTCAAGAAGAACCTGGCTCTGATACCACGTGTTGGGAACACGTGTGTTCTGATACCACGTGTTGAGTGCATCGCGGAAGCATTTTGCCCACCCACCTGAGATGACCAACCAATCTACGAACACCAAGCACATATGAAGACAAGTATATGGCGGTGACTATGTCACCGGGATAAATTTCAACATTTATAACTCAGATAAAATTATAAGATTACAAAAACTAATGTTGAAACCCTTTTTATAATAGGTTCAAACCTCTCACCACACTCAAGAAGAAAAGAAGAAGATTACAATTAAAATCACTCACCAACCCATAGCAATCTCCCTAACCGAAGTTGACGACTCCTCGATTAGATCTCCTTCTTCCTTCTGTCTTGGATGGCGAATTCCTAAGAGCAAAGCACGAACTTTCTCTTAAATTTTTTGTAGACGAGCACCCTGAATCTCTAACTTGTGCTTCTACGTTGTTTCTCCACCCTCCTCCTTATTGATAGGATGAGAAACATATTTTAGGTTTAGGAAACCCTAAAAATAATCAACCATAAGATCCAGCCGTCCACTAGCATCTAACGGTCCAAAATATAACATAAAAACTCAAAAACCCGAGCAGCCGTCGCCGACACCTGTCACGCTCCGATTCCGTAGAATCGATAGTCGTCCCCCAGGCATGACATCATGCGTGCCTAGGTTGCGCATCGCACAAGGCCAAGGTATTTTATAGAACGAGCACATATTCAGGGCAGATAATTGAATAAAATATTAAAACATAAAAAAGTTCTTTTTATTGATAATGAACATCTTTATACAAACTCTTCAACGAGTCAGATAATTGTCGCACGGGCTTACAAAAGTGGACGCAAAATAAGATAGTCGTCCTGTACATTACATTATTTTACTAAAACTTCAAAAGAAAAGATACCTTCGGACGAAGCTATCGCCTTTCCATGGAGCTGTATAAGTTATGTGCATGAGCTCCTAGATCTTCAAAACACTTCTTAGAAGGTACGATCAGGACGTGACGGTAGGTGGACTAGATTGGGAAGTCGTTCTAGCTTCTTGCAGGATCTCCTTGGTGTGGAAAACCTGTTGCAACGAGGGTCAGTACATCAAAATGCAATGGTGAAAGCGAGCTAACCCAACTATACCAATCAACGCATTATTTATATGAAGCATGCAAGTTATTATGTGGTCTTTATATCTTGCCTTAGTCTATTTTACAAGCAAGCATTTAATATAGAAGTTTACTGAAATAAGCATGCTACCGTTCGGTGACTTTTACCTGCCCGTGTGAACCACATACACAAATACTTATTATGGCCTTCCCTGACACGAAGATATAGTTAGCTTGCACAGTTTAAATGTATAAGGGGAACACTGGCACATTGCCATAGTGGACGAGTTATAGTCTAGGGAAGGAATGACATGCAACGCATGGAACAGGGGCATCACAGGCCATCCCATCCGAAGCAGGCGACCATCAGGAAGTTTCGTCTGGATCAGATCGGTGACAATGCCCCAGCGACCGTCCACCGGAACTAAGACCTTGTGAACAAGTTATCCGTGATCAAGCAAAGTCTACTAAGTTATCAATTGAGGCAATTTAAGGCAACACAAGCACGAGACAAGTAACAGGGTATGATATATATTTTGCATATTCTCCCTGATCAGTTTATTGCATGGCAAGGTGTGTTCTTGTGTTCTATACATAGCACAATCGTAGAAGAAGGATATAATTTCTAACTAAAATTGAAGCATGATGAAAAATACTCTAAACGAACTAACATGCATAAGGTAACCGTTCACAAGTATATTGACAAGCAAAAATAACTCCAAGTCTATTCCTCTTTTAGTTATTATGGTATCGTTTGATCGGAACAATCAAGAAGTCAAGGTTTTAGATGTGAAAACTTGGAAGAAGGATCAACTGAATCGAATTATAGCCACTCACAAGTTGGTTGGAGAGAGAAAATGAAAGAGGTGCTTCAAGACTCCGCTCGCACGACGTCTACTGCACGATCACCTGCACTACCACGAACAAATGATCAATAGCTCTTCTACTCTTTCCAAGCTCAGAATAAAATGCATCTCAATGAACGAAGTAATAAAATCCATCAAAATCGTTCAAGAAAATACAAATCTGAAAACCAACTCAAAAACACGAAAGCAACAAGGCGACAGCGAAAACTAGACAAAAACTTGCAGCGGAGAGGTCCCTCTTGACTATGTCGCTGAGTCCATCCTTGGGGCACGGTCCACTGAATATGGAAATTAATTTTAAAAAATCAAATCCATAACGAGGAAAAGATCTTGATTCAATCTATCCCGATCGAACAATATCGAAGGTATTTCTTAGCCGCGCTCCTCGAAAAGGCAGAGCGGGACACCACATCCTAACTAACTAATAAAAAGTTTCATCCTCAAAACTTAGGAATAGAACCTACCATTATGAAATAATGAAGAAAAAATTTCCTTCATCTCAGACTCAAGCTCCCAGGTCGATTCTTCGACCGAATGGTTTCTCCAAAGCACGCGCACGAGAGGAACAGAACGACTTCGAAGCAGCTTCTCCTTGTGATCCAAGATCCGCACAGGATGTTCAACATATGTCAATTCTGTCTTTAAGTCTAGTTGATCAAGATCCACCATATGACACGGGTCATACACGTACTTCCTAAGCTATAAAACATGGAAGATATCTTGCACTTCAGATAGTGACGGTGGCAGGGCAATCTGATATTCGACTGGGGTGACTCGCTTAAGTATCTCGAACGGACCGACGAATCTTGGACTTAGCTTTCCTTTTGCTCCAAATCTGGTAACTCCTCGCATGGGCGATACTTTGATAAATACTCGATTTCCTTATAAGAACTCAAGAGGTCGACGGTGCATATCTGAGTAACTTTTCTGATGACTCTGTGCTACCTTCAGCCGTTCGCAGATTAAGCGGATCTTTTGGATGGTTTGTTCTACGAGCTTCGGGCCAAGAATTTATCGTTTACCAAATTTATCCTAACAGATAGGGGATCTGCACTTCTGCCCCTATAATACCTCATACAGTGCCATCTGAATGCTGGATTGGTAGCTATTATTGTATGCAAATTCGGCTAACGGTAGATGCATGTCCCAACTTGTCTTCAAGTCCAAGGCGCCGAGTCGTAGCATGTCTTAGAGGATTTGGTTTACCCACTCGGTTTGGCCATTTGTCTGAGGATGGTAGGCAGAGTTAAACTTCAACTTCGTCCCCATTGCTGACTGAAGGCTCTCCCAGAAGCTTGATAAGAATCGTCTATCTCGATCGAAGATAATGGATACAGGCACACCGTGGAGTCAAACGATCTCGTTGAGGTAGATCTGTGCTAGACGATCGGCACTCCAAGTAACTTTGATAGGCAGAAAGTGAGCTGACTTGGTGAGTCGATCAACGATGACCCAGACGACATTATTTCTCCGTTGCATCTTTGGCAAAACCAGCAATGAAATCCATCTTTATGTGTTTTTATTTCCACTCTGGTATAGCAAGGTTCTGTATCTCTCCACCCGGCTTTTGGTGCTCGGCCTTTACTCTCTGACAAGCCATAAATTGCGACACGAACAATGCTACATCTCTTTTCATGTCGTGCCACCAAAATATCATACGGAGGTCTCGATACATCTTTGTGCTTCCTGGATGTGAAGTATAACTCGCATAATGGGCTTCAGTGAGTATCTCCTTTCTGAGATTTGCATCGTTAGGAATACATAATCTTTCCTTCACCCGTATCATTCCATCCGTGCTCACCGTAAAGTCGGTCACATTTTCTGCTGAGAAAAGATTATGCATCTTCTCTAGGAACAGGTCATCCTTCTGAGTGGACTTAACTTTATCCAACAAGTCTGGTTCGAGGCGCAACTAAGCCACTTGTGCCCCCTTTTTGTATCTAATTCAGAGTGTAATGCCCAAACTTTTGAGATCCCTTCGCAGCCTGTCATCGATAGCTAAGCTCCCAAGAAACACTCGACTCAATGCATTAGCTACAATATTTTTCTTGCATGGTGTATATCTGATCATCAAGTCAAAGTCGCTAAGGAGTTCAAGCCAACTTCGTTGTCGTAGATTCAAATTCTTTTGAGTATAGATTTATTTAAGGTTTTTGTGATCCGTGAAGATTTCACACGGTACGCCATAGAGGTTATGCTGTCATAACTTCAACGCGAACACCACCGCTGCAAGTTACAGGTCGTGTGTTGGATAGTTCCTTTCATGAGGCTTTAACTGCCTCGACGTACAGGCTATCACTTTATACCTCTGCATAAGGACACATCTCAAATCCTTTCCTGAAGCGTAACTATAGATCTTAAAATCATCGGGTCCATCCAGAAGAGTAAGAATCGGTGCTGAGATGAGTCGTTACTTTAATTCCATAAATGAAGCTTCACAGTCGTCTGTCCACGCGAATGTTACTCATTTCTGAGTGAGATGAGTCAGAGGTGAGGCAATCCTTGAAAAATCTTTTATGAATCTCCTGTAGTAGCCTGCTAGACCAAGGAAGCACTGAATATAGCTGGCCGACTCATGTCTCTTCCACTTCAGGATGGCTTCAACTTTCTTTGGGTCGACTGAGATGCCCTCCGTGAAAATGATGTGTCCGAGGAAAGATATGTTGTTCAACCATAACTCGTACTTGCTTAGCTTTGCGAACAACTTATTGTCTCAAAGAGTTTGAAGTACCATCCGCAGGTGTCCTGTATGTTCATCCTTATTCTTCGAGTATACTAAGATTTCATCTATAAATACTACCACAAACTTATCGAGGAATGGTCGAAACACACGGTTCATCAAATCCATGAATGCGGCAGGAGCATTCATCAGTCCGAACGGAATGACAAAAAACTCATAATGGCCATAGCGGGTCCGAAATGCTGACTTTGGCATGTCCTCTAGCTTGATCTTTAATTGGTGATATCCAGAGAGAAAGTCTACCTTTGAAAACACTGACGCTCCTTGCAGCTGATCAAAGAGGTCATCGATCCTGGGCAAGGGATACTTGTTTTGGATATTGACCTTATTTAGCTTCCAATAGTCTATAAAAAGTCGCAACGTCCCATCTTTCTTCTTTACAAAGAATACCGGTGCGCCCCAAGGAGACACGCTCGGACGATACCCACGGTCAAGCAGTTCTTGTAGTTTGTACTTTAACTCCTTTAGTTCAGCAGGGGCCATTCGATACGGGGCTTTGGAAATTGGTTGGGTATTTAGGAAGGTATCGATGGTGAACTCGATTTCTCGGTCGGGTGGCATGCCAGGTAGTTCGCTCGAAAATATATCAGGAAACTCCGCCACAACGGAAGAAGACTCAACATTTGCACAATCTAGCTGCATGTCCTGAACCGATGCTAAGTATCCCTCTCATCCTGAGTATAGCATTCGCCGAGATAATATCGCAGAAATTATCATGCAGGCCTTTGACGCATTTGTTGCTGAACCACTCGTGTAGCATAATTTGGCCTCTCCAGGTAGACGGAAGATGACTCATTTCTTTGCACATTCGATAGTTGCCGAGCAAGCGCCGAGGCAATCCATCCCCAAAATGATGTCATAATTCCGAACATCTAGGACTAACACATCGAGCAAGAGTTTTCTTCCTCCAATACAGACGTGACCACCCTAACATACTAAACGAAATTGTATCTTCGTGCCCGACGGGGTGCTAAAACTAAGGTCTAGATATAATGGTATCATTTCTATCATGTTTTCCCCGCAAAATTCGTGGATATAAAGTTATGCGTTGCACCAGAATCAAATAGCACGCGAGCAAGTATATTATTGAAAGTAATATACCTGACACAACGGTATCCGATGCTAGGGCCTCTTCCCGTGTCAACATGTACACCCGGCCTTGACCTTGATGACGCTCTTGCTACGAAGCGGCTCGGTTGGCTTGAGGTCTTATGGCATGATTTAGTTGCTGAGGGAGAAGCTTGGAGGGGAGCTTACAGTTACTAAGCTGATGGGTTGGATCACCACAATGGAGGCATGACCCGATCCTTCAGCGATAGTCGTTTTTAGTGTGCCCTTGTTTGTTGTAGTAGGTACAACGTTGCCCTGGATTTTCTTTCAGATGATCGCTATTATTTGGACGCTTTGGAGCAATTTTTTCTCCTGCGTTGCTATGGCACTTGTGATTGGATGTATGCACATTGCCGGCAGCAACTGAAGGATACTGCAGTTCAAGGGAAAGGGCATGATTGAGAACTTCTTGCATAATCAGATATTGGGGAATGACCATGTGCGCATGGATGGAAGGTCGCAGGCCACCTTCGAATCATCTTGCATGACTCGTCGCATCAGGTAGATATGAGCTTACAAATTTGGCGAGCCGATTGAATTCGGCGGAGTACTGCTTCACGGTCATGTTGCCTTACCGAAGCTACACGAACTCATTCTCCTTTCGTCGACATACAGGAGGGGGTATGAACTCATCTTCAAACGTGCCACGAAAGGTAGCCCACGCGATCGTCTCGTCTTCATCGCCTTCTGAGAGAGATCTTCGATGCACGTTCCACCAATCGTACACGTTCAAATGGAGATGCAATTGGGCACACGCAACATGCTTCTCCTCATGTATCTCTAGCAATTTGAAGTGGTCCTCAAGCTCTGCCAGCAAATCTAGAGCCATGACCGCATCCTCGGTCCCTTTAAAAAGGCGTGTTGCAGACCTTCTTGAAGTCGGCAAAGTCGAAGGTAGTCACATCCTTCTTCTTTGGAGTTTGTGGCATTTCGACTTCAGGCATGGGTTGCTCCACTGGTGCCGCTGCTGTCGTTGCGAAATAGTTGGAGGCCAAGGTCTGAACGATCTATTACAGGGCATCAACCTGCTTCTGTTGGACTGTAAATCGGGCCTCTATATTGCCTTCGAACTTGCTCTGTCGCTCTTCCGCTCGCTTCTTGGCTCGCTCATAGCGAGCCTCATCCCTCTGCTGACTTGCTTCAAGTATCTGCATTATTTGCTCAATCGAGTTGACAGGGGACATGGCTCGCTGGCTTCTGGAACTTTCTAATGTGCCATAACTACTTTCATGGGCTTGTATCTCTCCAGGTGCTAGCGCTGATGCTTGAGCTTGAGTCATTCCTTCAAAAGAAGGTAACTTACATCAGGTTCATAATATATTATGGACTCAATGTATGGAACGTATCTTATTTTTTGCCAAACGAGTTCAAGAGTTCGCATAGGGAATAGATCTTTAAATGAACTTTTTCTGACACGAGGGTCAAAGAAACTTGAAGATGTGCTCTGATGCCAATATGTCACGTCCCGATTTTAAAGAATCGATAGTCGTCCCCTGGGCGTGACGCCGTGCGTGCCTAGTTTGCGTATCGCACAAGGCCAAGGTATTTTATAGAACGAGCACATATTCAGAGTACGCAGATAATTGAACAAAATGTTAAAACATGGAAAAGTTCTCTTTATTGATAATGAACATCTTTATACAAACTCTTCAACGAGTCAGATAATTGTCGCACGAGCTTACAAAAGTGGACACAAAATGAGATAGTCGTACATTACATCATTTTACTAAAAATTCAAAAAAAAGACACCTGCGGGCGAAGCTATCGCCTTTCCACGGAGCTGCATAAGTTATGTGCACGAACTCCTGGATCTTCAAAATGCTTCTTAGAAGGCACGATCAGGACGTGCTGGTAGGTGGACTGGATTGGAAAGTCGCTCTAGCTTCTTGCAGGATCTCCTTGGTGCGGGGAACCTGTTGCAACGAGGGTCAGTACATCAAAATACACTTGTGAAGGTGAGCTAACCCAACTATACAAATCAACACGTTGTTTATATGAAGCATGCAAGTTATTATATGGTTTTTTTTATCTTGTCTTAGTCCATTTTACAAGCAAGCATTTGATATGAAAGTTTACTAAAATAAATATGCCACCGTTCGGTAACTTTTACCTGCCCATCTGAACCACCTGCACAAATACTTACCAGGGCCTTCCCTGACACGAAGACATAATTAGCTTGCACAGTTTAAATGTATAAGGGGATCACTGGCACGTTGCCATAGTGGAAGAGTTATAGTCTCGAGAAGGAATGACATACAACGCATGAAACAGGGCGTCACAGGCAATCTCGTCCGAAGCAGGCGACTATCAGGGAGTTCCGTCCGGATCGAATCGGTGCCAGTGTCCCAGCAACCGTCCGCAGGAACTAAGACTTTGTGCACAAGTTTTTCGTGATCAAGCAAAGTCTACTAAGTTATCAATCGAGGCAATTTAAGACAACACAAGCACGAGACAAGTAACAGGGCATGATATATATTTTGTATAGTCTTCCTGATCAATTTATTGCATGGCAAGGTGTACATAGCACAATCATAGAAGAAGGATATAATTTCTAACTAAAATTAAAGCATGATAAAAAATACTCTAAACGAACTACCATACATAAGGTAACTGTTCATAAGTATATTGACAAGCAAAAATAACTCCAAGTCCATTCCACTTTTAGTTATTATGGTATTATTTGATCAGAACAATCAAGAAGGCAAGGTTTTAGATGTAAAGATTTGGAAGAAGGGTCAACTGAATCAAATTATAGCCACTAACAAGTTGGTTGGAGAGAGGAAAGGAAAGAGGTGCTTCAAAACTCCGCTCGCACTACGTCTACTGTACGATCACCTGCATTGCCACGAACAGATGATCAATGCCTCTTCTACTCTTTCCAAGCTCAGACTAAAATATAGCTCAACGAACGAAAGAAATGAAATCCATCGAAACCGTTCAAGAAAATGCAAATCCGAAAACCAACTCTACTATCCTCACGTTCTTGCCGGCGCTGTGCATACCTACAATCACAAACGCCAAAGCAACGAGAGAGAAAACAACGCTGTAAAGCATCGAAACGACGGTGGTCAACAAACCAAGAATTGGAGCAATACGTGTCAATTCTGCAAAAAGCTTGGACACGACAAGAAAGACTGTCGCTTGAGACTTGGATTATGCCTCGCTTGTGGACGATCAGGCCATGCCATTAATTCATGTCCGAACCTTCCTGATCGTCGTCCGCAACGTAATGTACCCTAACGGTAGGTCCTATTCTTAAGTTTCTGGACAAAACTTCTAATTAGTTGGGTAGGATGTAGCGCCCCGTTCTCCCGGTGCGGAGAGCGTGGCTAAGAAACACAAGACGGTATCGTTCGATCGGGATAGATTGAATTAAGAACTCGTCCTCATTATGGATTTGTTTCTTCGGAATCGATTCCCATATTCAGTGGACCACGCCCCAAGGATCGACTTAGCGGCAGAGTCAGGAGGGACCTCTCCGCTGCTATCTTTTATTGCCTCAATTTTTGATGTCGCTTGTTGCTTTCGTGCTTTGAGTTGGTTTTAGGATTTGCTTATTTTTCTTGAACGGTTTCGATGATTTCATTGTTTTCGTTCATTGAACTGCATTTCAATTACGAGATTGGAAAGAGTGGAAGGAGTATTGATCGAACTGTTCGTGATACAGGTGAACGAGCAGTAGGCGGCTTGCGAGCGGAGTCGTGAAGCGCCTCTTTCCTTCTCCCTTCCAAATCTAAGTGAGTGGCTACCAACCCGATTAGCTAGCCCTGCTTCCAGTCTTCACAACTAATAATCTCGCATTCATCTTTGCCCCGATCAAACGATACCAAGTGATAATAAAAGAAACCAAAATAAAAAGTGAATAGACTTGGTTATTATGCTTGTCAACCAAACTGTGAACTGTTATCATACTGTATGCTTGTTCGTGCAAATGTTCTATAAACCATGCTAAGTATGGATCGTGTCTTGTATATGCATAATTGTTCAGGGAGGCAATGCAAAATAAATCATGCAATATTGCTTGTCGTGTACTCGTGTTCTTGCAATCGTGTTGCCTCAACTGCATGACTTGTTACTTAATAATCGTGTTCGATCATGGACAACTTGTGCACAAGGTATTGGTTCTGCGGACGATCGCTGAGGCACTGGCACCGATCCGATCCGGGCGGAACTCGTGTGTAGTCTTCATGTTCGGGACCGGATAGCTTGCAGCGCAATCGTGTACTCTCGTAGCATGATATCCTTGTCCTCGGCTACGTCCACTATGGCAATCATGCCAGT
This sequence comes from Iris macrosiphon, assembly GCA_036927795.1. Classification (NCBI taxonomy): domain Eukaryota; kingdom Viridiplantae; phylum Streptophyta; class Magnoliopsida; order Asparagales; family Iridaceae; genus Iris; species Iris macrosiphon. The sequence continues at coordinate 300,716,439 of JAYESA010000005.1, forward strand.
GATCATCGTGTATATTTAAACCTGTTGCAAACTAACTTGTATTTTTGTGGCAGGGAAGGCATGGTAAGTATTGTGCAGGTAATTCAGACCGGCAGGTAAAATCCACCGAACGGTGGTACGTTCATTTCAGTAAATTCTATATGCTGCTTACTTGTAAATGAACTAAGGCAAGATAGAAACCCACAAAATATGCACGCTTCATTAAATAACGTGTTGATTGGTATAGTTCGGTTAGCTCGCCTTCACCAGTATGTTTCGACATGCTGACCCTCGTTGAAACAGGTTCTCCGTACCAAGGCGAACCGAGCGAGGAGCCGAAGTCGTCTTTCCCGAATCCAGTCCAGCTGTTGGCGCATCCTGATCGCGCCATATTTTGAAGTACTTGAAGACCGGAGCTTGCAACTCTTCATACACAAATGCAGCTCCGTGGCAAAGCTATCCTCCAGCCTGGAGGTCTATATCTTTTGAAGTTTATAAAGGGATGTAATGTACAGGACTGCTATCTCATTTTTAGTCAACACTTTTGTAAGCCCGTGCGGCATATTAGCTGACTCCTTCAGGAGTTTGTAATAGATGTTCATTATCAATAAAGAGAACTTTTTCATGTTTCAAATCTGTGTTTCAATTTATCTGCGTACTCTGAATATTTGCTTGCTATGCAAATCATTAAAGCCTTGTGCGGGCGCAATTCCAGGCCTGCACGGCGGTCACGATTCGGGGGACGCCTCAAACGATTCTACGGAATCGGGTCGTGACATAGTGGTATCAGAACACAGATTCAAAGTTCCTTAGACTCTCGCACTGGAAAAGTTCCTTTAACGATCAAATTCCTGTACGAACTCTTAAACTCGCTAGGCCAAAATGAGATACGTTCATGCAATAAGTCCATAATACATTATGATCCTAATGTAATTTACCTTCTTTTGAAGGAATGGCTCCAGCGTAATCTGCAGCGCAAACATCGGACGAAATGCAAGACCAAGAAAGTAGTTCGGGCACTTCGGGAAGTTCAAGGAGCCAGCGAGCCGTGCCAAGCATCGATCACATCCAGCAAATGTTGCGGATGTTGGAGGAAAACCAACAAAGGGATCAGGCTCGCTATGAACGGGCCGAGAAGCGGGCGGAGAAGAGTCAGCTCAAGTTTTAAGACAATATAGAAGCTCGATTCTCAGTCCAACAGAAGCAGGTAGATGTCCTGCAATAGATCGTTCAAACTTTGGCTTCCAACCATTCCGCCGCAACAGCAACGAATCCGGTGGAACAGCCCGTGCTTGAAGTAGTGACGTCGTATATTCCAAGGGCGAGGGACGTGACTGCCTTCGACTTTGGCCACTTCAAGAAAGTCTGCAACACTCCATTCAACGAGACTGAGGACCCAGTCGTAGCTCTAGATTGGTTGGCCGAACTTGAAGATCACTTCGCTCTGCTAGAGATCCCCGAAGAAAAATACGTCGCCTGCGCGCAACTACATCTCCGTCTCAACGCGCACGATTGGTAGGACGTGCATCGACAATCTCTCCAATTTGATCACGGAGAGGAGGCGATCTCGTGGACGACTTTTCGTGCCGCGTTCGAAGAGGAGTTTGTACCCCCTCTGGTACAACGTCAAATGGAGAACGAGTTCGTGCAACTGAGGCAAGGCAGCATGATAGTTAAAGAGTACTCCGCCGAATTCAACCGACTCTCCAAATTCGCCAGGGCCTATTTACCTGATGTAGCGAGTCGAGCAAGAAGGTTTAAAAGTGGACTACGCCCTGCCATAAATGCGCACGTAGTCGTTCCTCAGTATCGTACAATGCGTGAAGTCATAAATCATGTCCTATCGCTTGAACCGCACTATCCTCACGTTCTTGCCGGCGCTGTGCATACCTACAATCACTGTAAACCCCCTGATTTTCAAGAATTTTTAATTTTGGATTTTTGTGAATTTTTTGGAATTTTCTTGGATTTTTCTGTAATTAAATTAAGGTATTTTAATTATTAAAGGATTTTTAATTGATAATAAATAATATTAAACTATTATGAATATAATATTTTATGGTGTAAAATTAAAAACCAGACATAGGGTAATTTTCCGAGAATTTATTGGACCCCGGAAGTAATTTAAAAGTCCTAAAAACTATTTTATAATTAAACCCAAATTGAACCCTAAATAAACCGGGTTTATTTAACCAAAATAAACCGAACCGGACCGGCCGGTCTACCCGAACCGGTCCAACCCTTATCGGGTCGGATCCGGGTCAGACCCGACCCGCCTGAACCCGAACCCGACCCGGATTCTTTCTCTTCCCCAACGGATCGAACGGCCGACCCTTGGCCTTCCACCTCCGGTCGTTAAGCCACCGGCGACCCTTCTCCTCCCTGCGCCGCCTCCGCTCCCGAACGCCCGGCTCCTTCTCTGCCCTCCCGTAACCGCCAACGGCCCCTCCATCTCCCTTCCCGCCTATAAGAACCCGCCGCCGCTGCTCTCAGCCCGACCCCGCTGCCCTACTCGCCGGTCGACTCCCCCGCCGGATCTTCCAGCCACCCGCCGCACTCCTCCAGACCCCGCCTCGCCGCCACCTCCGCCGAGCCTCGCCCCCGCCAGTCGCCTCCGCCCCGACAGCACCCCGAGCAGCAGCAGCAGCAGCATAGGGCCAGAGCCTCGCTGCCCGACGCCGCCAGAGCCCAGCCGACGACTGCCCAACGCGCCGCCTCCTCCGGCCCTCGCCGCCTCAGCCGTCTCCGGCCTCCCTCCGGCTGTCTCCGGTCTCCGTAGTTCGAGCAGAAGCCCAAACCCTAAAACCTAGGGTGGACACAGGACTCGACACAGGACACTTCGCGTCGTGTCGGACACGAGATATCTCGGGTTTTTCAGACCAGTTCAGGTACCCGTAACTTCTTGCTCGTAGCTCCGATTTCGATTCTGTAAATTGCATCGCGAAGCCTGTATGACCCTCTCGGTGCCCGTGCGAACCGCTCGGGGCATCGCGTCCTGTGGTGATCGCACACCGCGATCCAAAAACAGGAAAACCAACGCCCTGTTTCACCCCGGAACTGAGTACGCCCCGCCAAACGGGACGACTTGGTCGCGTGCGATCTTTACCGATACGTGCGCATCGTCGATACGGACGTGCAGGATTTTGCAGAAGCTGATTCGAATGTGCGTGCACACCGGAATCAGTGCGTATCCGCGGACACCGCCCCGTATCCGACTTTTTTGTTTGTCGCTGTAACTTAGTGTACACACGTCGGATCGAGACAAAACTTACGCCATCGGACTCGTAGCAATACGCTGGTCCTGTGAGCCAAGTTTGGTTCAATTCTGAGAACGTTGACAAAATCGTGTGTCGTGGGCCCCACAGGCTCCACCCGACGGACGATTTTGAGAACGACTCATCGGAATCCAATTCTGGAAGTTCCGTTTGGTTTGTATCATCGTTTCTGACCTGTTGACACTAAGTTGGACTGATTTTGAGACCTTTGACCCTGACGCATTTTTCGGTGCAAAGCGGCCCACATTTGGACCCCGCCTTGACCCGAAACTGACGTTTTTGCCCTTGTCTCCAAATTGGACTCAAGGACGAGCGTTTCTAACTGATTGATATCTTCTGGACCTGATGGTGATGTCTATTTCAGCAACCGGAGTACTGCCTGCAAACCCCGCTGAAGTCAGAGCTAAATTGGAGACAGAACCCAGGCAAGTATACCTTGCCAAATCCTGCAGTTTTGATACTTATCTCCTGGATTTATTTTCATTGTCTTGCAAGATATTTGTACAATATTTGCATGTTTCTCTCTTTGCAATTGTTACTTTCTTATAATTCTTGAAGCTTGTTGATTTATTCCTGCTGCTCTAGTTTTTCTTTGTTTTGCGTGCATGTACATTAATTGCTCTTTCCTTGGATCATTACTTGTTCCATAGACATATTGTGATGGTATATGTGTACTCTACATTCCTGGAGTTGACTTGATTGATTTCTTAGTTTCCTGGATGATTGTTATTGAATATTGACTACACTTGAGCAAATCTCGATTGTGAGTACCCATTGTACTGCAATAGAGAATTGTTCATATGACTACCTCCTTCGTGAGCTCCCGTTGGGCTACGAAAGAGACATACTATAGACTGTGAGTCCCCGTTGGACTGCTTTCTATAGGATCGTGATCTCCCATTGAGATGCGGTTACCCCGATTGCTTGTAGTCATGTCTGATAGCATCACTGGCATGCCACTGTCTTAGATATAGTGATTTCTCGTGTCTTATTTGCTTGTGTTTACTTTCTTCTCTATCTTGCATGTCATTTACTGTATTTGGCTCGTATTCTTTTGTATCTTGCTATGTCCCCTGAGGACCTGGTTTTGTTCTCCAGATTTAGCAGACGAGGAGTACCGCAGCTTACGAACCAGCACCAGACGAGAGTTTGATTGCAGTTGATGGCCCTGCTTCTTAGTTACTGTCTAGCATGTTTTAGTTATCTTTCTTGTCTTGATTTTTCTTGTTATCGGTAGTGGATTTGTCTCCACCCGACTTAGTATTAATTCTTGCTGGACATTCGACAGTGACTTTACTTTCAGCATTTAATTCAGTTTTGTTTTAGTTCATGTTATTTTGTGGATGAGAATAGTAAACCTGACTAAAATAATACAGCTTAAGTACGCTCCGATGGATCCATTAAATTGGGTTTGTCCATCGGTGTGTGCTGCTGGCCATTGCCACGTGTCCAGTCCCTCGGTATTTTGGGACTGGGGCGTGACAATCACAAACGCCAAAGCAACGAGAGAGGAAACAACGCTACAAAGCGTCGAAACGACGGTGGTCAACAAACCAAGCATTGGAGCAATACGTGTCAATTCTGCAAAAATCTTGGACACGACAAGAAAGACTGTCGCTTGAGACTTGGATTATGCCTCGCTTGTGGACGATTAGGCCATGCCATCAATTCCTGTCCGAACCTTCCTGATCGTCATCCGCAACGTAATGTACCCTAACGGTAGGTCCTATTCTTAAATTTTGGGACGAAACTTCCAATTAGTTGGGTAGGATGTAGCGCCCCGTTCTCCCGGTGCGGAGAGCGCGGCTAAGAAACACAAGACGGTATCGTTCGATCGGGATAGATTGAATTAAGAACTCGTCCTCGTTATGGATTTGTTTCTTCGGAATCGATTCCCATATTCAGTGGACCGCGCCCCAAGGATCGACTTAGCGGCAGAGTCAGGAGGGACCTCTCCACTGCTATCTTTTATTGCCTTAATTTTCGATGTCGCTTGTTGCTTTCGTGCTTTGAGTTGGTTTTGGGATTTGCTTGTTTTTCTTGAACGGTTTCGATGATTTTATTATTTTCATTCATTTAACTGCATTTCAATTCCGATATTGGAAAGAGTGGAAGGAGTATTGATCAAATTGTTCGTGATGCAGGTGAACGAGCAGTAGGCGGCTTGCGAGCGGAGTCGTGAAGCGCCTCTTTCCTTCTCCCTTCCAAATCTATGTGAGTGGCTACCAACCCGATTAGCTAGCCCTGCTTCCAGTCTTCACAACTAATAATCTCGCATTCATCTTTGCCCCGATCAAACGATACCAAGTGATAATAAAAGAAACCAAGATAAAAAGTGAATAGACTTGATTATTATGCTTGTCAACCAAACTGTGAACTGTTATCATACTGTATGCTTGTTCGTGCAAATGTTCTATAAACCATGCTAAGTATGGATCGTGTCTTGTATATGCATAATTGTTCAGGGAGGCTATACAAAATAAATCATGCAATACTGCTTGTCGTGTACTCGTGTTCTTGCAATCGTGTTGCCTCAACTGCATGACTTGTTAACTTAATAATCGTGTTCGATCATGGACAACTTGTGCACAAGGTATTGGTTCTGTGGACGGTCGCTGGGGCACTGGCACCGATCCAATCCGGGCGAAACTCGTGTGTAGTCGTCGTGTTCGGGACCGGATAGCTTGCAGCGCAATCGTGTACTCTCGTAGCATGCTATCCTTGTCCTCGGCTACGTCCACTATGGAAATCATGCCAATGATCATCGTGTATATTTAAACCTGTTGCAAACTAACTTGTGTCTTCGTGGTAGGGAAGGCATGGTAATTATTGTGCAGGTAATTCAGACGGGCAGGTAAAATCCACCGAACGGTGGCACGTTCATTTTAGTAAATTCTATATGCTGCTTACTTGTAAATAAACTAAGGCAAGATAGAAACCCACAAAATATGCACGCTTCATTAAACAACGTGTTGATTGGTATAGTTCGGTTAGATCGCCTTCACCAGTATGTTTCGACATGCTGACCCTCGTTGAAACAGGCTCTCCATACCAAGGCGAACCGAGCGAGGAGCCAAAGTCGTCTTTTCCGAATCCAGTCCAGCTGTTGGCGCATCCTGATCGCGCCGTATTTTGAAGTACTTGAAGACCGGAGCTTGCAACTCTTCATACACAAATGCAGCTCCGTGGCAAAGCTATCCTCCAGCTTGGAGGTCTATATCTTTTAAAGTTTATAAAGGGATGTAATGTACAGGACTGCTATCTCATTTTGAGTCAACACTTTTGTAAGCCCGTGCGGCATATTAGCTGACTCGTTCAGGAGTTTGTAATAGATGTTCATTATCAATAAAGAGAACTTTTTCATGTTTCAATTTATCTGCGTACTCTGAATATGTGCTTGCTATGCAAATCATTAAAGCCTTGTGCGGGCGCAATCCCAGGCCCGCACGGCGGTCATGATTCGGGGGACGCCTCAAACGATTCTACGGAATCGGGTCGTGACACCTCTGCGCCTTCCTTCTTCGGTATAATTGTAAGAAATGTATGGTTGACTTCTTTTAGTAGCCTTCCGATGGTAAGGAAGTCATGTGTGACCTCCAATACGAGTTCCTTCAACTGCTCCAAGTACTTTTTATAGAATATTGCATTAAACCCGTCAGGTACTGGGGATTTATTTGGATCTGCCTTTTTAACTCTCTTCTTAATCTCCTCCATAGTCACTCGTCGTCGTAATACTGAATTGCCTTCCTCCGTGATAAGTCATTTACATATGATATCAGGAAAGTTTGTGGGGTAGTCTGTTTGATTATATACATCCTGATAGAACTTGATAGCCTCTTCTTGAATTTGGTATGCCTTTACGATAGTTTTTCCTTCCGCATCTATGATAGAGGTCACCCTATTACCTTGTTTTCTGGCTCGGATGGTGATATAAAAAAATTTCAAGCATCGGTCTCCCTCTGTCAACCACGAGCATTTTGCTCTTTGCTGTAACTGTGCTTCCTCTTGGAACCGGAGCTCTTGCACTTCCTCCTGGAGGAGCTTTGCTTCGATTTCTAGGTCAGGATCCAGGGGGATGCTTGCAGCATGTTTTGTACGTCATGTAGCTCACGATCCTTTTCATCTAGTTGTACCGCCGGTCTTCCTTTATTCCATAGCTTATGCTCTTTCTTTATTTGCTTCAGACATTGAGTCATTTTGAATTGTGGATTGCCGTTCAGTTTTAACGACATGCCTCTGTTCACTGCTTCTTGATAGCCCCCCATAGACGGCCAAGCATTGCAAAAGCGAAATGGGCTCTTATGTATTTTGTTGCTAGTAGCCAATTTATGAGGATTGGTGTGTGATCACTCATACCGCTATGTAGTCCTTCTGCTCGTACGAATGGAAAAACTTACATCCATTTATTGTTACATATTGCACGGTCCAATTGGCAAACTACCCAGTTGTGAACCGAGCTATTACTCCATGACCACAAATGCCCTTCCCTGGATAAGCATTGCATCCCTGACATGAGAAGACAATTGCAAAAATAAGCGAGAATGTCATCAGGTACTGGACGTCCTCCTTGCTTCTCCGATTTGGCTATCATGGCATTAAAATCCCCACAGATGACAAGTGGTAGACTGTGTACAACCTCCGACGTAACTCTAATGATGTCATGCCATAGCTAGAATCTTCTCAATTTGTCATTATAGCCATACACTGCCCCCTACAACCACCTTTAAACCCCCTGCATTATTGAATTCTATAACCAGTAACTGTTCAGAAATGAATCATACATGTCCCTTCCATATACGCGTGTCCCACAATATCCACAATATCCAGATGCGCGCCATGCCACACAGATTTAGATTATAGACAAACTCCCATTTGAGCGAGATTCTTTGGATTATTCTATCTATCGATTTGATCTTACTCTCTATGACTGATGCGATCGAGCATTTGTTGCTTCTGATTGCGTCTTTAATCTCCTTCCATCGTCCAACGGAGTTGGCCCCTCTGACATTCCAAGTTAGGAATGTCATTGACAGCCATGTCGATTGTCCTTTGTATTTCCCTAGCCTCCTCTCGGACAAGTAGAGTTAGCCATGTCTGCTTGATCATCATAGTCTCTGGTTATCCCCTTCTTCATCTACCTGTGTGTTGTTGAGTAGGTAACTCCATTTTGGATTGATCTCTGTTAGTGAGGCACCTTGATGTTCTGTAGTCACCATGGTTTGGCGACTCCCTACATCTCCCATGGGTGTGCTAGCATGCAACCCATTATTATGGAACAATTTATTTGCTTTTGCTCCTTTGTTGCCCTCCATTGTCTCAGCTTCTGCTCCCTGGGATTGTATCTCCCTGGATCCTCCTCCTCTGTATCTATCTTCGTATATGACCAGTGCTCCCCCACTAGTATCCTCCCCTCCTGCATCTTGCTCTAGTTCTTTTGCCCAACCTTGTGACTTGTAGATCATTCTTTTTGTTGCTGTTTATTTGCTCGTCATCATCTTGTTCCATCCCCCTGGTATTATCAACTTTGTTGTGGTTGCTGCCGTTTGCTAGCTCTTCCTCTTTGTGTATCTCCACCATATTTATATCCTCATTGATATCTAGATGCATTCCCTCATTATTCACTTCATATTGGTTCTTGTCATGCCCCAGTTCCTATAATACGGAATCTAGGTACAATAATACATCCCCAGGCTATGCATCCGTACAATACTATTGGTATCATGCCTGCGATTGTCACCTGTAAGTTCTAGGATAAGTAAAGGACAATAAGGCTACATTCTAAAACATCCATATTTATACATTTCAATATTTACATCATCAAGTCTTTTCCCAAAAAGTTTAATTTACATATTCAGCCACAAAAGTTCTTAAACTGATTTATCCCCAAAAGTCGTCTTTCATTATCCATCGACCTCGTCGATGCTAAAAAGAGGAAGTGCTTCTTTTTCATTTTCTTCAGTTCCTAGTGAACAAAAACTAGGTCGTCAGAACGACTAGCAAGCCCTTATGTCAAAGACGAACATAAAGATAAAATAAAGGTGATGTTGTAAGGAAAGTTAATTAGAAAATTAATGAATAATAATAAGAAAATTTTGAAAAATATTATTTTTGAAGAATTCATAGTGTAAACTTGAAATATGAGTTTTATAACTCTAATTAATCATATTCTACAAAGTGTCCAATCACAAGTCACAACCACAACTCACAGTACAAATATTCCTATATGCAGATGCAAATTTTAGAGAACGCTTTCGGATCACCGTCAACATCTATTGTCCCGCAATAATCCTATTTACCTGGGATCAGGCAATTTTTTGACGGATGGTGCTTAGATTCCAATCCCCACAGGTGTTTTGACAGTATTGTGTCAACAACATTAATATTGAATCACATAAAAATGCGATAAATACATGATATAAACAATTATCGAATTTTCTTTATTTCAGAAAATTTGGATCATGTGAAAATAAGATTAATTGTCGAATATCTTAAAAAATTTCAAGAATTCGAAACAAAGGCCAACATTGGACATATACAATTGTCGAATTCGATCTCTTTCGAAATTCGGATCCAATGAAAAATAAGTGAGCTAAGCCTCACTGCGGTCATCGTATGGCCATACGTATGCCGAAAACTACTGATCAGTTTTTAAAATAAATATTGCTGAGAGTTCGACGGGGTGATCCAAATGTTCTCTCCCATCCCAATACAAATCTATAAAAACTTACAATCATTTCTAATCTAACAATCAGATTAAATTGAATTATAATTCCTGCTTTGTATTCTCGGTTTGTGTGTCAGAGATTACACATTTGCGAGAATTTTATATTTTAATAAACCGTTCCGTCCTTCGCGAAAATATCAAATATCCAATAAATTTTCGTTTTCGTGTACTCGGGGTATCACGCTTAATGGTGCTATTCCAAATGGTAGAAAAAAATTCGAAAACATGGAAATCATATTCCTCACATTGAAATATATATAACAATGATGATTTTGTTGCTCCTTCGTGCATGTGCAAAAGTGTCCTACGCGTCCTAAATTTAGATAAATTCGTAATCTAAGGATTTTAGGGTTTAATCCTAAATTAAAATTTTTAATTCATAACAGAGAATAATTGATTATTCGGATTTTTTCGAAAACGACTATCTCTAAAATTTCTTGAAAATTTCGGCAGTCTCCTTCGTATTTTGGACTCCTACAATTTTACAATTTAAAAATAAAAGATCCGGAGCAACCCTCCGTAGAATTCTTGGGTACGCTGACCCCTTCGATGGAGCAACTATCTACACCGGAATCACACGCATTTAATGTAATTGCTAAAATACAATTTTTAAAAGAGAAAATATCTCACCAAGACTTGTTTATAATGATTGCTTTTATCTCGATCAAGCAATCCATATTTTTGCAGCATCTACTACCGGATTCCAAACTTAAACAAGAAAATTAGACAATACTTTACATAACCATTGAATATATGTACTTGAACCCTAATATAGACTTTAGTTATAGGAAAAAATTATTTGTAAGATGTTGATCATTTAAACAGTGCTAATTGCTATACTTTAATAAAGTTTTAAATCTATATTTTCACAAAGTAGTAATTCCCTTACTAGCATAAGACATAAACCATTATTTTGTTACGATAATTCCCATGGAGATAAAACTTTATAAAAAATATCATTAAATTAATTTTTGTCTTCAAAAACCTTCTTAGAAATATAAAATCAATGGTTTAACATTTATTAAAAATATAGTAATAGGTTACCTTAATACATAGCATTTAAATTTACTTGTTTTAGCTACAAAATAAAATAAAGTAAGCTAATTATTTATATATAAAAATCTAGACAGATTTATATATATAAAAAATTTAATAAAATAAAAGACATTTTTATGAGTTTTTAAAGAAAAGTGGAATTACATAGAGTATGTTCATGTATGTATATACTAAGCTATAATTTGTAGACATATGGTTAAATCCATGAACAAGAGTCCTTCCATGAAGGAGTATAATATGTGTTTCTTCATTTTCTACTCTATATGAGTTCTTATTTATATAAATACAAGAACAAGCATCTATATTCAC